>JAYESA010000012.1:30469590-30614590 GCA_036927795.1 Iris macrosiphon
CGGACCAAAGTTACAATTTTAGTTTAATTATATTAAAAATATAATTTTTATACACACATGTGTTCCATTTCAAAGTTTTGTTCAAAGTTGGAATAATTGTTAAATTATCAAAGTTGGACTTCAAAACACATACATAAAATTAATATTTCATAATATATATATATATATATATATATATA
This sequence comes from Iris macrosiphon, assembly GCA_036927795.1. NCBI lineage: Eukaryota > Viridiplantae > Streptophyta > Magnoliopsida > Asparagales > Iridaceae > Iris > Iris macrosiphon. Next base: position 30,469,770 of record JAYESA010000012.1, read on the forward strand.
TATATATATATATATATATATATATAATCACAAAATATGCATATAATTGAGTTATTTACATAATTGGGCATGTCTTATTCGATTTTCGTTTTTGGACCGGAAACCAAAAACTGAAATATAAACCAATTAAGAAATTTTAGTATTTTCAAAATTAAAACTGAACTTATTTTTTTTTCAACCGAATCAGATATCTTATTAGGTTTGATTCGGAAGACTCACTTTACATTTGAAATTACATAAAAAAAGATTTTTTATCGCAAAGAGGTCTACGAATAATTCTGGGAAAACGTCAACGGCTGCTGAATTATTTGTCAAAGAAAAATAGAGTACGCTATAAGAAATTAATCGATCAGTTAAATATCCGGGAGTCAAAAACTTGTTAATTAAAATTTTAGGATTGGTTTGAATTTTTTTTTATTAGTGATTAGATTTTTCATTTTGATGAACCTCATTTTGAGAAATTCATGGAATAACAAATTAAGGAAGAAAAGATATGACTGTACCGGCTACAAGAAAAGATTTAATACACTAGTGTGGTAGCCGAAACGGCGGACTCACCTGCTACATTACAATACCTCGCTCCTTATACGGAAGCAGCTTTGGCGGAATATTTTATGTATCGTGAACGACATACTTCAATAATTTATGATGATCTCTCCAAACAGGCGCAAGCTTATCGCCAAATGTCTCTTCTATTAAGAAGACCTCCTGGTCGTGAAGCTTATCCAGGAGATGTTTTTTATTTGCATTCACGTCTTTTGGAAGTCTTTTGGAAAGAGCTGCTAAATCAAGTTCTAGTTTAGGTGAAGGAAGTATGACTGCTTTACCAATAGTTGAGACTCAATCTGGAGACGTTTCGGCTTATATTCCTACTAATGTAATTTCCATTACGGATGGACAAATATTCTTATCCGCCGATCTATTCAATGCTGGAATTCGACCCGCCATTAATGTAGGTATTTCTGTTTCCAGAGTAGGATCCGCAGCTCAAATTAAAGCCATGAAACAAGTAGCCGGCAAATCAAAATTGGAACTAGCTCAATTCGCAGAGTTAGAAGCATTTGCTCAATTCGCTTCTGATCTCGATAAAGCTACTCAGAATCAATTGGCAAGGGGTCAACGATTACGTGAGTTGCTCAAACAATCCCAATCAAACCCTCTTACGGTGGAAGAACAGATAGCTACCATTTATACTGGAGCGAATGGATATCTTGATCCATTAGGAATCGGGCAGGTAAAGAAATTTCTCATTCAATTACGTAACTACTTAAAAAATAATAAACCTCAATTCCAAGAAATTATATCTTCTACCAAGACATTTACCGAGCAAGCAGAAATCCTTTTGAAGGAAGCTATTCAGGAACAGATCGAACTGTTTCTACTTGAAGAACAATCATAAATTTATCATTTTTTTCTTAGTACAAGAGTAATCATTGAGAAATATTTCTTATTTGAATCATTTAAAAAAGATTTCTTGGTATAGATATTAAAAAAATATGGAAAAAATTGCTTCCAATAGGATTTGAACCTATACCAAAGGTTTAGAAGACCTCTGTCCTATCCATTAGACAATGGACGCTTTTCATTCCTATTTTATTTTTCCAAATTCTTCCTTTCTCTTTTTTTTCAAAAAAAAAAAAAAGATTACACGAAAATTTGATTAGGTAATAAAATTAAGGATGCATATAAAAATGGAGAATGCATGTAGAATAAGGAATATGGAGCGGGTAGCGGGAATCGAACCCGCATCGTTAGCTTGGAAGGCTAGGGGTTATAGTCGACGTTGATTGATCATTTTTAACGTCTCTAATTCAAAACCGAACATAAAATTTTGCTTTCATTCGGCTCCCTTATGGAAAGTCGATGTATTCCCAGAGAAAAAATGAGATCCATAACATCTATGTCGGCTTGAATGCATACAAAGCTACTCGCTTTCTAGATGATCCCTCTAGAGGGAGGATTATACCAAATCTGTTTAGTCTAGTTACTTTGTCCCCTATTTCTACTCGTGGGATCCTAAGGAAACGAATTTTGTTTCCGCCGAGCCGAAACAATATCTCAACACAGTTACCACAAATTATACAAACCCCGAAATCAATACTGTAATTAAGCAATTGTTTCTTTTTAATATCTCTTTCAAATCTCCAATCAACAACAGGCAGATCTATGGGACATACACGAACGCATACTTCACAAGCAATACATTTATCAAATTCAAAATGGATTCGACCGCGGAAACGCTCTGATGCGATCGATTTTTCATAAGGATATTGACTCGTTATTCCCTCGTAAAGTAGCTCCTTTAGTCGCTCATTTTACTCGCTGACCTGGGGTGGATGGTTTTCCCCCCCCAGGACCCCCCTTCCCTTACTCACTACCCTAAAAACTCGATCGGTTAAGTTTTAAGTTACTTTTTCTTAATAAGAATTCCTTTGTTCATGATAAATTGAGTGATCAGTGATTTAGAGTTGTTTGCCCGGCGTAGCCACAGTAACAAATTAATGAATGGAAGGAACAGCCTTAACTTCCGGCCGGGGCATTAGCTGCATTAGCTACATTAGCTACATTTTTTAGCTACATTTTTTTTTCCACAAGGGATCGTGATGTCTTTTTATGGGATCGCAGGTCTATTTATTAGTTCATATTTATGGTGTACAATTTCATGGAATGTGGGTAGTGGTTATGACCAATTCGATAGAAAAGAAGGAATAATGTGTATTTTTCATTGGGGATTCCCCGGAATAAATCGTCGAATCTTCCTTCGCTTCTTTCTGAAAGATATCCAATCAATCAGAATGGAGGTTAAAGAAGGTATTTTTCCTCGTCGAGTCAGGTGCTAGCGGAAGTCGTAACTAAAACCGTTCGGAAATTGGAAGTCTTTAAGGAAACCACTTTTGAGTAAAGCTCCAACAAGCCGGAAGCTTAGGCATCACTTCCTCTGCTCGACCGGTGTTTGAGCATTCCAATTACTGCTCTGTCTCTCGGCACGGTCGCCTCACCCTTCCTTCCTCACTAGCTCTTGCTTTTCCTCACTGGCGTTCACCGCTCCGTGGGCGACCGTTAGGTCGCCTTTGCTTTCCACAAAATCGGACTTGGAATGGTTGAGACATTGATCGGCTGATGACCCCTTTCCTCTCTTCCCTGCTCGAGTTGGACCTTCGATCACGAGAGATTTTGATTGTGTGTGATGTGGATGACCGATAAGGATCAACACTTTGCTTTGAGATGTTGTGATCTTCCCTTCCGGAAGCTTTACCGGGTAAGCCTTATATACCGCTTTTGGGCAACCCTCTCAACAATTAAGAGATCCATTCGAAGAACACGGGGACTAGACTAGTTGAAGTAATGAGCCAACCAATATAATATGGTTGGCTCATTACTTCAACTTCAGTTGAGATAATGAAAAATCATTTCGTTTTTTTAGTAGGAACTTTAGGTGGTTCTCGAAAAAACATAGCGAAAAAAATTATCCCTAAAGTCGAGACTAAAAGGAATGTATAAACCAATGCTTCCATAGATTTGATCGTGGTGGTTTACAATTATAGCTTCCACACCTATTCATTTTGGATCATTTACCATATAAAAAGGGAAAAAATCAAAGAAAAGTTGGTAGTTCAAGCCAAGATTTCTTAGGTACCCTATGTCAATTCAAATAAAAAAATAGAGGCAAAAGATACCGTGGAATCAATGGCACAGAGTCAAAATAGGATTCTGAATTAAGGCTATTGATGAACCAAACCAATTCAATGAATACATTTGTAACAAGTTCCTATATTATTATAGGATTTCTGGTAGAATCAGGAAGCAGTAACTTGATTATTTTTAGATAATAGTAGATAGAAACAACGCTCGTAAGGAGTCCCATTGAAACCAAGAAATATAGGCCTGTCTGCCATCCACACCAGAATAGATAGAGTTTTCCAAAAAAACCTGCTAGTGGAGGAAGACCTCCTAGGGCCCCCTCTCCTAGAAGTATTTGTTCTTCCTTTCATTTGTCCCGTCCTTGCCTGTATCCTTCCTTTTTTGTAGGCCTATTATTTAGTACTAGAAATGGGATACAAGTAATGAATTCCGAACCTCCCGCAAAAACAGTATAAACAAAGAAAGTAAAGGGATTCCAATAATTTTTTGATCATACATTACATAACATAATTATATTGATCGACAGGAATTCCGCGCTTTTTACTAATTTGATGTTAAGTAATCTCTGGATCTAGAAATTTATTTCGTACAATTGAACCTTTTCAAACTGTTTCTTTTTAAGAACCAAAAAGATTTGTGCCAAAATAACGGATGCAAAGAAGAATAAAAGACCTTGGACGCGCAGTGGATCTATATGTCAAAACCATCCATAGATTCATCAAAGGTCAATCCGAACAGTTAGTTCTTCTTTATACGTAAATTCATTCATTTGAGCAGGTTCCTTCAAGCTCAGAATCCGTGTCATTACATTACTCGAGTTTTCTCTCCGAAGAGTGAAACAGGTTCAACAGTAGAGTAGTTGCGCATTAGGATTGGATGAGAACTGGCACAGATTGATTCCTTCTTCGGTTCGATTTTCGGTCCAAAATCAAATAATGTTCACTGCATTGTATAACTAGTCCTAGGTTGAGACCGTTTTTTAGGGGGACTGTAGGAACATACCTTAATAATAATTAAAAAAAATTATAGAAGACATCGAGATCTATTGTGGAGACCGCGGACCCAAATATGTTTCACAAGAGGAAAAAAAATCGCGACGACAAAAGTACTGAGTATAAATCGACATAGTACAAATAAAATATGTTAAAATAAATTGGTAAAATATTCGTCAAACGTGAAACATTCGGATTAGATTTAATTTATATTTAGTATGCTTTATATGAACAAATTTGACACTAAAAATTCGACATTTTTTTTAATCCCTAATAAATAAACAAATAACTCATTAAACACAAATTCGTAAGTCCACATTTCTACTCATCTCAAAAAAATGATTATTGATGTAGGCAACAAGACTGTTGAATTTCTTTCTTGGTTAATTAAATAGGTAGAGATTTTTTTTGATTTAGTTTGGTTTGATTTTATTTTATTTTATTTTAATTTTGTTTTAATCTATTAGTTAATTTTTTATTATATATTAATTTGTTATTATATATACTAATTTGTTATTATCTATACTAATATTTATTATCAATATTATATTTTTTTTTAATAAATATTTTTTATTAAAGAGTTGATACCATAACTATAAAACACAAATATTTCTTAATTATGGTATAAAATATAATTACGGTATCAATTTAATTTTTTTTTTATCTAACTAATTTGTTTATTCATTATTTCGATACACATAATTTTATTAAAATTAATTACGGTATCAAATATTCGAATTATATTTAAACGAAGTATAGGATATTATCTAACTAAATACATATCAAAATTTCTAAAAATATATTTTAACTAGATATTATCTAAATAATTTATTTATTAAAAAAAATTTAAACTAACTACAAGATATTATCTAAATAAATTCATTATTATTATTATTATTATTATTATTATTATTATTATTATTATTATTATTATTATTATTACATTAAATTATATGTAGATAACATAATAATAATTTTGTTTTTGTTTTGGTTTTTTTGTTGTTTAATAGATTATAAAAAATATTTAATAGTAATATCACAAAAATATAATATAGATAATAATAAATCAAAAATATTTATTTTAAAATTTAATCTCTACTATTATAATACGGTTTAGAAACTCCTAAAGAATGAACGGTCTAAATCATTTGCATATAATCAATTCTTAATATAAAATTTTAAAATAAAATCTACTGTTTTCTTCATACGTATTAGTATTTGATACTACTAAAAAGTATTTAAATACTAATAAATTATCCTAAACATAATAAATCATAAAATATATTTAAAATATACTAAAAATTTATGTTTTGGTAAAAATATATTTAAAATATACTAAACAAATTGTATTTTTGGCGAAAATTCATCCCTTAGGATGGAAAAACACAAAAATAAAAAATAAAATAAAAAATTTCATGATATACTAACGATTTAGACGATTTAATTTTTATACATATGAAAAAAAACGTAGATTAATTTTATTTATTTTTATATTAAGAATTGATGATATACAAACTATTTAGACGGCTCATTTTTAGGAGTTTTTAAACCATATTATAATAGTAGAGATTAATTTTAAAATAAATATTTTTGATTTATTATTATCTATATTATAATTTTTGTGATATTACTAATAAATAAATTGTTATTATCTATTCAACAACAAAAAAACGAAACCAAACAAAAAATTTATTTATTATTATTTTTTACTTATAATATAATATAATAAATAATAATAATAATGAATTTATTTAGATAATATCTTGCAGTTAGTTTAAATATAAATTTTTAATAAATAAATTATTTAGATAATATCTAGTTACAATATATTTTTAGAATTTGGATATGTATTTAGTTAAATAATATCATATACTTAGTTTAAATATAATTCGAATATTTGATACTGTAATTAATTTTAATTAAATTAGGTGTAACGAAATAATTAATAAGTAAATTATTTACCTGAAAAATTTAAAAATTGATACCGTAATTATATTTTATACCATAATTAAGAAATATTTGATATGTTATAGTTAAGGTATTAACTTCTTAATAAAATAACAAAAAATAATACCTTATTAACAAAAAATATAATATTGATGATAGATATTAGTACAGATAATAACAAATTAATATAGATAAAAATTAACTAATAGATTAAAGGAAGCTTTAAAAAAAATCAAATCAACCAAAACTAAATCCAACCAACCCGACCCCCTCTCTCTTCCCCACCTGCCAACTAAGTTGACGGTCCCCTCCCCCACCCGCCAATTTAGTTGGCTGTCCCTCCCCTCTTTCCCTCATCCGTCAAGCCAGTTGGCGAGTCTTCCCTTCTTTTGCATTTTTTTTTATATTTTTCCTTCAGCCGCAATTTGATAAAAATTTATCCCTTATGATGAAAATTTCTGTAATTATTTCTTACAACTCGTCCCATGCTATTATATTACTCCTTCTCTTCAATAAATTAATAAAAAAAATTGATACCATTTTAGTACTGTCACGATCAATATTGAGTCAACTAAAATAAAATTTTAGAGTCTATTTTTTTCATCCATCAAAACTATAATGTATGTTTATTCTTCAATCAAATTATATTGTTACTTAATATTTTTATGCAACCTAAAATTACTTTAAAATAATTTTGTGAACATTTAAAATTGTTTTGACGGAGAAGTTAAATATTTATCCATTTCTTAGTACTGTGTAGGCCTATTATGTGACACGTTGTATGTTTTTGTGCAAATCTCTTTCTCGTACCATTATATTATGCATTTCTTAGTAAGCTTTCAGACTGTGTTGGTCATTATGTGACACGTTGTATGTTTTTTGTCAAAATCTCTTTCTCCTACCATTTTAAAATAAATTCCAAAAAAATCTTGCAAAATATTAATTATATTGATGAAATTGTATCCATTTCTTAGTAAGCTTTCAGACTCTGTTCGCCCATCATGTGACACGTTGTATGTTTTTGTCCAAATCTCTTTCTCCTACCATTTTAAAATAAATAATTTTTAAAAAATGTGTTTATTATTCAATAATATAATAATAGAATATTAACTAAATTTATTCCATATTAAATTTCTATCAGAATTTTATTTTAAATGCTTGATGGATCCGTCACTATAGAAAGATAATTACAAAGAAAGATGACTCATACCATTGTTTTATTTTTGTTGATGAAAGCAAGTAATACAACGTTTGAATTAAAAAACAACAAAAATGTAAAAATGACTCATATGATTGTTTGAAACAGTTGCTAATATAATAATATAAACAATACAGGTGTTTTCTTAGTAAATTTGAAATGGTCCAAGTCGGGCTGATGAGATTCACATCTGATTTTAAAAATAAAAGAAAAAAAGAAAAAAAGAAAATGACATATATGTCTTTCTAGAAAAAAATTGGCCAAAGAAAATGACATATAGTCGATCAGTTTGAGGAAGTAAGAAATACCTATCCGATCCGCAGTGTACGTTCAGACCGTCAGACCTGCCATGTGAAACATGCTCATATATGCGACAAAACTATTGACATATTTATTATTGGGTCAATGTTAATTAGGCAACAAAAATAAAATCTTGACATAAATCTAAAGTTGGTTTGCATTCTTTAATCAAAGGTAAACTCTATGAACTTGACTTCGAATTCCTTATAATGAAAACATTGTATTATTTTTAGTAGCAAAGGCCAAGTCACACGAACATGTATTATTACTATTAAAGAAGGCAACTCAGATGAACATCTATTATATATTATTATTGTTATTAGAGTTTATTATTTAATTGCTAGTGTTTTCCACTTGGCTTTGGGAGTTTTAATTCCACATTAAAAAATTACCAATATGCATATCTCAATATATCTATGCTTAGTATTAGTATATACACATGGGGTGGAGGACCATGTGGGTTGACTTTTTCTAGAGCGTTTAAGTGTGAACTCCATAGACAATCTTTGTTTTGTCATCACCTTTGGAAAGTTTTTCTTAGGAGGTAAGTCCCACAAGGGCTTAGCGACTCGGGCTCGGGTTCATGCTCAAGGGCGCAAAGTTGTCACGACCCGCACCCGGAAGTTCGGGCACGAGTACGTGGGTACGTCCAGCCTACGCCGCAGAGTCGGCGGTAGTACGCTGTCTAGGTTAATCCAAAGTTACTAACTAGCTCATTCACAACAACATAGGCAAGATAATAATGAGAAATGAAACTTAAGATTGCAACTGAAAGTAAAGGTGACAACAGATTCAAATGTTTAAGTACAGAAATTCAATATTCAAATCGGGGACAAACCCGATAAATAAGATAAGAAATAGAAATGAAAGATAGCTACTACTAGCTACTCAGCAGCAGGGGTCTCCTGAGTGGGTTCTGGCTCCTCATAGGTATCATCTGTACCCTCATAAGGACCATAATAGGTAGGGGCAAGATCCTCATCATCTCCTAAAGCAACAGATCCAGTCAGGAAAGGAGCAAAGTACACAGTGCACAACAATGTTAAACTAAATATTTATGACAATTAAACATTGGATATCATGTTAAGGAAATTGCATAAAGGAATGTTAATATCTCAGAGTCAACACTATAAACAGGAATATGAGAAAACAGAAGTAAACGAGCAGGAAAAGAAATTACACAGTCAGCAAGAATATAACATGATCAGAGGTTATCTGTATGAAACTTGTGTTTGTTTTTAGAATACTTAGTTGGCATGCAGGGGTTTATAAGGCTAATCCGGCCGTCATGAACGGCTATTAGTCACGAATAATCGGGATCCGGCTGATGGACAGTCGTGTACCAGCAGCTATTATTCACGGCAAGGGGAAGGGTAACTACATGCCTTTCAGTATTCTCCCACCCGACATGAAAAACAAGACATGAATTCCAATATTCAAGACATGAAATATAGTATTCTAACACTACGTGTAATCAGCAAGAGTACTAGTAGAGCAGGGAATTTAATTATCACAATATAAAGATTAACTTGAAGTGCAGGTACTTGCCTGTTGTTTGGATCTGATTAATTAGGTTCTTGGGAAAAAGTCCAGAGATGAGTCCAAAAGCTGAAATAAACATTACCATCACTCTCAGAAGATGTCAAATAGCTAGAAACGCCTGTCCTTGGGTCCAATTTGAAGACAAGGACAAAAACGGCAGTTTCGGGTCAAAACGGGGTCCGCCGTTGGGCCCGCTTTGCACCGAAAAATGTGTCCGGGTCAAAGATCTCCAAATTCACCAAACTTAGTGTCAACAGGTCAGGAACGCTGATACGAACCCAACGGAACTTCCAGATTTGGATTCCGATGAGCCGAACACAAAATCGCCCGTCGAGCGGGGCCTGTGGGGCCCACGACACGCGATTTCGTCAACGTTCTCAGAATCGAACCAAACTTGACCCACAGGACCAGCGTATCGCTACGAGTCCGATGGCGCAAGTTTCGTCTCGATCCGACGAGTGTACACGAAATTAGGGTGAATTGCCGAAAAGGCGGATACGGGGCGATGTCCGCGGATACGCGTTGATTCCGGTGTGCACGCACACCCGAATCAGCTTCCACGAAGACTCACACGTCCGTATCGATGATGCGCACGTATCTGTGAAGACCGCACGCGACCAAGTCGTCCCGTTTGGCGGGACGTACTCGGTTCCGGGGTAAAACAGGGTCTGGTTTTTCCTGTTTTTGGATCGCGGTGTGCGATCACCACAGGACGCGGTGTCCCGAACAGTTTGTCCGGACACCGAGAGGGTCATACAGGCTTCACAACGCAATTTGCGGAATTGAAAACGGAGCTACGAGGCAAAAGTTACACATACCTGAAGGGGACCCGAAAACAGGGTCGAAATCGTGTCCGAGTCGTGTCGGACACTGTGTCCCGTGTCCGACACAGGAACAGAGATTAGGGTTAGGGTTTGTCGAAAAACGGCCGAGGACGGCGGAGACGGCTGCTGGACGGCCGGCGAGGGCGGGGGAACGGTTCGCCGGAGTGAGGCGGTGCTTCTGGCGGCTCGGCGGTGGCGAGCGGCGGCCGGCAGCGGCGGTGGGGGCTGCTCGTGCTGCTGCTGCGGTTTCTGCGGGAGGAGACGGCGGGCGGCGCCGAGGGGGAGGGAGGCGCTGGTCGGCGAGGCGGGGCTGGGCACGGCGGGGGTCGACGGCGGTGGTGAGCGGTGGTTTAGGGTTAGGTGATGAGGCGGAGGAGGGGAATGGTGAGGGTTTTATAGGCGGTGTCGGCCGGCTCGTGGCCGGGGAAGGCGGGCCGAGGGGGGAGACGGGGGTGAGGTGGCCGGCCGGTGCGGGGGAGTGCGCGGCGGAGGCGGCGCGCGACGCGGAGGCGAGGGAGAGGGGGGGACCGGGTCGGAGGCGGTCGGGTGGCTAGCGGGTCGGGTTGCCCGACCCGACCCGACCCGGAAAAGCAGCGGGCTGGGCTGGGCTGGTAGCGGGCTGGGCCGCGGCCCAATGGGCCAGGGCGGCCCGCAGAAATAAAAATAAGAAAAAAAAGAAATAATAATAATAATAAATAAATAAATAAATAAATAATAATTAATTAATTAGAAAAATGTTTTTAGGCATTTAAAAATAGTTCTGAGGCCCAGAAAAATCCAGAAAAATTACCCTAAGTCCAATTTTCCATTCTACACCCAAAAATGTTATTTTCATGACATTTTAATATTATTTATTGCCAATTAAAAATCATTTATTAATTTGAAAACCTTGATTTTAATTACAGAAAATTCCCAGAAAATTCCAGAAAATTGAGAAAAATCCAAGATTGAATAATTTGAAAATTTGGGGGTTTACAAAAGTAACGCTTTGTTGGTGCACTTTGCACTTAGCATCGGCACATGTAGCCTGGAGTGCATGCGGTCAGGTGCCCATGAGGCCAGGAGAGCATGTGGCTCGATGTCCATGCGGCCTGTGGAGAGTCTGACGTGGAGGGGACAGGGCCTGCTTTGCGTTTAGCGGCGTTATCTGCCTCGTGCAGTACAGCATGTCAGGCGGCGCGAGCAGCTGCTTTCGGCGTTTGGCGGTGGTGTCTGCCTCGTACAGTGCAGCGTGACTTGCGGCGCTGATGGCTCTGACACCCGAAATTTGGGGATCTGGTCGGTCAGTGCTTATGCGACCTAGAATTTTCTCAAGCCGCATATGTGTTATTTTTTTCTATTTATATAGAGGACCTCCTCTTTCATTTGAGGCGAGAGAATAAAAAATGGAAAACCGAGAACATCAGATCATATGTAGCCCATAGTGTCTCCCTCTCACATGGTATTTTTGAGTGTTTTCGAAGGTGACTTTGAGCGTTCCAGAAGTTCTTTTGTGAACTTGCTGGTTCCTGGGGGCAGATCATCTGTACAGCGAATCTTGCTTTGAGCAACGGTAATTTTGACCACCCCAGCAATGAGCTTCTATTCTTTTTTTTCTTTGCTTTGTTCTTTCTCATTGTAGCGTCTGCAAACGTAAAGAGAAGAACGTTTTACTTGTTGCTTGTTGTAATCTTTATTTTCTTCGAAGCCAGTTTGTAAACTGTTCTTGGTTCGTGCTTCGTTGGAATCGAGAAATATCAGATGAGGAACTCTTGTGTGAATATCTGATCTCGACGACAACTTGGATTCCAGTAGAGAGAGGACATTCGGGTCTCCCTAGCAGCTCTGCTATGGCCCGCGTTCTACCATCTTTGATCCGTTTTGGGACCAACAATCTCAAAGCAAGATCCGAAGAAAGATGTAGAACATTAGATCAAATCTTCTCGACAATAAATTTTCACAAACTTGAGAAGATTGACGGGATACACTTCAAACATTTGGATGTGGGAATGAGTCCTTTGTCAAATATTGAACGTGAGTTGTCAGAAATCTACCATTTTTCAGGATGGAGGAGTTAGCATTTGAAGGACGCTCATTCCAGTTGGAAGAAAGATTACAAGTCGACCAAGGATTGCAGAGTATGCGCATAATGAGACATAGCGCATGACAGTTCTTAGAGGTTGGCAAGACTTGGCCTCATAGTATCTTGGAAGCATGCTGGACGCATGGAGGCTTATGCGCATGCAGGACGCATGGAGGCTTATGTGCGTGCAGGATGCATGGAGGCTTATGCGCATGCAAAATGTGTCACGACCCGCACCCGGTGTAGGGATGCAAGTCGGGAACAACGTCCAGCCTACACCGCAACATTGGCAGTAGAACGCTGTCTTGGTCAACTATACTATCTAATTATCTCACAAAATCATAATCCTCCAATAATATCTCAACTCCAAGAAGAGAGTAATAAACTTAGTTCAACACAATACTCAATCACATTTCTATGGCACGAGAAGATATCACAGAAGTCTAACATAACTATGCAGTTAAAAATTTAACAACAACAATAGAAATAATATCCAAATCTCAAATATATATGCTGGAAACAAATCGGGTACCAAAATGCTAAAGAGGACTAACTATGCTAACTAGTGAATCCAGCTAAATCTCTCGACAGTCACTCCAGAACTAGTGGGTCTAAGTCTGCACCATCTATAGACTGAGGTCCGTAGTATGTTGAACATCAATAAGAAAAATTTAAAATTTTCTTATAAATAACTTAATTTGATGTTTGATTGTCATTATTTTTTCACGAAAAATATTTTTTTCCATGAAAAATAATATTTTTCTATTGGTTTAATACGATTTTTTATTAAGAAAAATATAAAAAATGATAGGTTTTTTAGGAAAAATATAAGCTATCAAACATTACAATTGGTAAAAAAAATCGTAATGAAATATTTTTTATGGAATAAAGGTCCAATCAAACAAAACCTAAGGTGATTGGGATTTTTTTTTTTTCTGTGGAAAATATTTCCATCACAAATTTTCAACGAATGTGTAGTGTTTGATTGATTATATTTTCAATGAAATTATTTTACAAAGAAATTTATTATTTTCGATATTTTTCTTCAAAATGGTAGAAAATAAAATTGGTCGAACCCATAGTAAAATTTTATTTTCCATGATAAATAACTCATTTTAGTGGAAAATAATGACAACCAAACATCCAAATCAAATTTTTCATAAGAAAAATTCAAAATTCCATAAAATATTTTTTCTAATAATATAATTTTGTAAATTTTTTTTTTCACGTTGGAATCAAATGCACCCTAAGTGTTATTTGTATTTATCACTTCATGTATTATTCATAATTTTCTTTTCTCCACTTGAAATTTTATTAGCAATATCCTTCAATTTTTTATATTTTATTTTATGAAATATTTATTATATTGCAAACTTAAAAATATTATATGGCAAATTAAATATTTAAATGTAATCGATATTACATTACATATTTCCATAAAATATAGTAATGTAATTATAATTCTATTACATTACAAACTTGATTTTCTTATAATTATAATTATATTACAATTAACTAAACGGATTCTTAGTTTTATGCTAATTTTTGGTTACTTGAGTTAGTTTTCTCATGTGTTACTTCGTATTCTGTTCTAGAGGTGTTTGAAGGCTTATTTTCGGAATTTCTTCTTGGCCTGCTATAAGAATTTGATTTCGTTAGTCCATTTGGTCAAATTCTCTACTTTTGTGATTATCTTCTTCGCTTGTGACGTTTATTTTTTGGTTACGTGAGCTTAATTTTCACATGGATTTGTTTCATTTCCATTTTGGTTCTAGATGATCATGTGGAAAGAATATAGTAATTTATTAATATTTTTATTTGTTTTGATTTAACCTCCTGTAGGAAGTGTTGTCACAGAGAGTGAACTTTTTAGGCCTTATTTGGTTCGTGAAAATAAAAATAAATTTTTAACTAATTTATTTTTTTGATATTTGAAAATATTAAAAAAAAATTGAAGAAAAAGTGAATACTTAATATTAGGTTTGGTAGGAAGGATGAAAAAAAGAAGAAGAGTAGGATGTATTTTCCTTTCCATAGGAAAAAAAAATATAAATATAAATATAAATATTATTTTCTTCATTTGTGTATTTTCTTTCCATAGGAAAAGAAAATATCATTTTCTTCATTTGTGTATTTAGTAGAAAGGATAGAAAAGAAAAGAGATACACCTTCCTTTGTTTGTTATGCAAGAAAAAGTTGAAGTAAATAAAATAAAAAATATAAATATAAATATAAATTTTACCAATTTTATTCTCAAGAAGAAATATTTATTTACCATTTGCTTTCATAAATAGTTTTTAAATAATATAATTCATATGGGATATAATTGTTAATTGATATAACTATTCATTTTTTCCACTTTTACTCCCACTCTTTGAAGATTTAATTTTTTAGGTTAGAAGGAAAAAATAATCGCTCTACTTTTTTTTTTTTCCACTTTTTCCTTCATTTCAAATAAGAAAAAATGAATTATTTCTTCCACTTCTTTTATCCTTCATTTTTTTGCCTACCAATTTTCTTTCCAATCAGGAACTCGGAGAGAGAAGAAAATTTGAGAAAAAGAAAAATGAAGAAAAGGAAAATGAAGGTAAAGTTAATTTTTTATTCTCTTGTTTGGATGACCGAAAAGTAAGCGAAGAAAAAGTTAAAGAATAAATTTTTGTTTGTTTGTGGAATAAAGATATAATTACTATTTAGTCCTTAATTTTTTTTTCAAATCATAATTAATGTTTAGCTTTTTTAGGGATAGTTAGGTAAAGTCTTCAAAGTTTCTCTCAGCTCTTTCCATTTTTCTCCTACTTTTGGAAGAAATTTTTTTTAGTGGGATTCACATAATTTTTTCCTCAAATTTCTCACTATTTTTCTTCCTCTCTTCCCAAACATTATTACATTTTCCTCAAATTTTCTCCTCAACTTTTTTCCTTTCCACCATTTTTTTCCCTTTCCAAACAATATGTAACGGTGGAAAAGTAAATTCTTGATTGGATAAAAAAGATCATTTTCTTTCCTATTTTTCTTTCATTATTTTTTTTTTATAAAATTTTTTGACGTATAAACATAAAAATTAATAATTTTTTTGTTTTTTCAAATTGCATTATTTCGCGAACCAAACGAGATCTTACATGTGCAACCACCGAGAACATTGGTACTGGTGTTCCCCAGGGCCGGCCCTGGCCAAGGACAGCCAGGATGATCGTCCAGGGCCCACGAATCAGGAGGGCCCAAATAAAATCAGTTTAGACATATATATACTAATAATCTTGTCTCGAAAATAGAACTAGTATATACCTGGACATCTTTTAATACAAAAAAATTGTGGTCTAGTGGTTACTGTGTTAGTTTTGCATACAAGAGGTTCAAGGTTCAATCTTTGGTGGCACCATTTTTTTTAATTTACTTTTATTTAAAAAAAAATTATATTATATATGAGAGACCCATTTTGAAAGTTCGTCTAGGATCCCATGAACTCAGGACTGGCCCTGGTGTTCCCTACAAGCTACGTCGGCTAGACGTTCTCGGTTCCTGATGAGTCCCCTTCGTCTGTGTCAGCAATGTGGACCCATCGAGCGAGTTTGAAGGCAAAATAGGAAGCATAATTGAACGACCCCCATCATGTTATGGCAATGTGTGGTACCAATTAGACAAAATGCAGCAAATAGACTGAAACATTGGTACCACTAATTAAAAATTGAAAAAAAAAATTGAATTGCTTCTCCATCTTATTTATCTATATTCAAGATGCATCTTATATGATTACTATAATATATGATATTGTTTTACTTTTAACAATTTTTTTTTTCAACTAACGGTCAACTCCTTAGACCAAAAATTTTGGACAAAAATACCACCATTCATACAAGGCAGTCCCCATTTTATTTATCCATATTTAAGATACATCTCATATGATAAACATAATGTATGATATTTTTCACTTTTAACATTTTTTTTTCCAACTAACGGTCAACTCCTTAGACCAATAATTTTTGACAAAAATATCATCCTTCGTACAAGACAGAGGAGGGACGGCTAAAAAAGAAGAAGAATATTTCGGTAAAAAATAAACAGTCGAAGCAGTTGATTAAGGTAATCGTGTGGAGTGCACATTGAATATGGATAAATAAATTGGAATACAACTCAAATTTTCTCTTAAAAAAAATATTTGGTACCACCAATTATATATTGAGCTTGGGCCCTTCCTAGCTGTCACGATCATTTCGGTTCGTTCGGATTGGGCCGAAAAGTTGGGTAGAAACAGACTTAAAATTTATTGAATTTCAATCGGATTGAAATAGTCAAAATCTAATAAACTAAAACTTGAAAACTCAAAATCGAAATTAAATCGAAATAAGCCAAAATTAAAACCGTACCGAATCGAATAATCGCTTCGGTTCATTCGGTTGAAATATTTAGATTGTTTAATAGATCAGACCAAAGTTACAATTTTAGTTAAATTATATTAAAAATATAATTTTTATACACACATGTGTCCTATTTCAAAGTTGTGTTCAAAGTTAGAATAGTTGTTAAATTATCAAAGTTGGACTTCAAAATACATATATAAAATTAATGTTTCATAATATATATATATATATATATATATATATATAATCACAAAATATGCATATAATTGAGCTATTTACATAATTGCGCATGTCTTATTCGATTTTCGTTTTTGGACCGGAAACCAAAAATCGAAATAGAAACCAATTAAGAAATTTTAGTATTTTTAAAATTAAAACTAAACTTATTTTTTTTTTTAACTGAATCAAATATCTTATTAGGTTTGATTCGGTTCGGTTCGATTTTCGATCCAAAATCGAATAATGTTCACTGCATTGTATAACTAGTCCTAGGTGGAGACCGTTTTTTAGGGGGACTGTAGGAACATACCTTAATAATAATTAAAAAATTATAGAAGATATCGTGATCTACTGTGGAGACCGCAGACCCAAATATGTTTCACATTAGGGGAAAAAAATCGCGACAACAAAAGTACTGAGTATAAATCGACACAGTACAAATAAAATACGTTAAAATAAATTGGTCAAATATTCGTCAAACGTAAAACATTTGGATTAGATTTAATTTGTATTTAGTACGTTTTATATGAACAAATTCAACACTAAAATTTCGACATGTATTTATTTTTTAATTCCTAATAAATAAATAAATAACTCATTAAACACAAATTCGTAAGTCCACATTTCTACCCATCTCAAAAAATAATTATTGATGCAGGCAACAAGACTGTTAAATTTCTTTCTTGGTTAATTAAATATGTTGTATGTGAGGGTTTTTTTGATTTAGTTTGGTTTGATTTGATTTAATTTAAGTTTATTTTAATCTATTAGTTAAATTTTTATTATATATTAATTTGTTATTATATATACTAATTTGTTATTATCTATACTAATATTTATTATCAATATTATATGTTTTCTTAATAAAATTTATTTATTAAGGAGTTGATACCATAACTATAACATACAATTACCGTATTAAATATTTCTTAATTATGGTATAAAATATAATTATGGTATCAATTTTAAAAATATATATTATCTAAATAATTTATTTATTCATTATTTCGATACACATAATTTTATTAAAATTAATTATGGTATCAAATATTCGAATTATATTTAAAATAAGTATATGATATTATCTAACTAAATACATATCTAAATTTTTAAACATATATTTTAACTAGATATTATCTAAATAATTTATTTATTAAAAATTTATATTTAAACTAACTACAAGATATTATCTAAATAAATTCATTATTATTATTATTATTATTATTATTATTATTATTTATTACTATATTAAATTATTTGTAGATAACATAATAATAATTTGTTTGTTTGTTTTGGTTTAGTTTTTTTTTGTTGAATAGATAATGAAAAAATATTTAATAGTAATATCAGAAAAAATATAATATAGATAATAATAAATTAAAAATATTATTTTAAAATTTAATCTCTACTATTATAATATGGTTTAGAAAATCCTAAAGAATGAGCGGTCTAAATCGTTTGCATAAAATCAATTCTTAATATAAAATTTTTAAATTAAAATCTACGGTTTTCTTCATATGTATTAGTATTTGATACTACTAAAAAATATTTAAATACTAATAAATTATCGTAAACATAATAAAACATAAACTATATTGAAAATATACTTAAAATTTATGTTTTTGGTGAAAATATATTTAAAATATACTAAACAAATTGTATTTTTGGCGAAAATTCATCCCTTAGGATGGAAAACACAAAAATAAAAAAATAAAATAATTTTTTTCATGTTATACAAACGATTTAGACGATTTAATTTTTATACATATGAAGAAAACCGTAGATTATTTTTATTTATTTTTATATTAAGAATTGATGATATACAAACGATTTAGACGGCTCATTTTTAGGAGTTTCTAAACCGTATTATAATAGTAGAGATTAAATTTTAAAATAAGTATTTTTGATTTATTATTATCTATATTATAATTTTTGTGATATTACTAATAAATAATTTGTTATTATCTATTCAACAACAAAAAAACCAAACTGAAACAATTTATTTATTTATTATTATGTTATCTACATATAATTTAATATAATAATAAATAATAATAATGAAATTATTTAGATAATATCTTGCAGTTAGTTTAAATATAAGTTTTTAATAAATAAATTATTTAGACAATATCTAGTTACAATATATTTGTAGAATTTTGGATATGTATTTAGTTAAATAATATCATATACTTAGTTTAAATATAATTCAAATATTTGATACTGTAATTAATTTTAATTAAATTAGGTGTAACGAAATAATTAAAAAGTAAATTATTTACATAAATTTTTAAAAATTGATACTGTAATTATATTTTATAGCATAATTAAGAAATATTTGATACCGTAATTGTATGTTATAGTTATGGTATCAACTTCTTAATAAAATAACAAAAAATAATACCTTATTAACAAAAAATATAATATTGATGATAAATATTAGTATAAATAATAAAAAATTAATATAGATAATAACAAATTAATATAGATAACAAATTAACTAATAGATTAAAGCAAATTTAAAAAAAATCAACTCAACCCAAACTAAATCCAACCAACCCGTCCCCCTCTCTCTTCCTCACCCGCCAACTTAGTTGGCGGTCCCTCCCCTCTTTCCCTCATCAGTCTTTCCCTTTTTTGCAATTTTTTTTATTTTTTTCTTCAGCCAAAATTCATCCCTTATGGTAAAATTTTCTGTAATTATTTCTTACAACTCGTCCTCTGCTATTATATTACTCTTTTTCTTCAATAAATTAATAAAAAAATTGATACCATCTTAGCAATGTCACGGTCAATATTGAGTCAACTAAAATAAAATTTTAGTCTATTTTTTTCATCCACAAAACTATAATGTATGCTTATCCTTCAATCAAATATTGTTACTTGATATTTTTATGCAACCTAAAATTATTTTAAAATAATTTTGTGAACATTTAAAATTGTTTTGACGGAAAGAGTTAAGTATTTATCCATTTTTTAGTACTGTGTAGGCCTATTATGTGACACGTTGTATGTTTTTATGCAAAACTCTTTCTCCAATCTCTTTCTCCTACCATTATATTATCCATTTTTTAGTAAGCTTTCAGATTGTGTTGGTCATTATGTGACACGTTGTATGTTTTTGTCAAAGTCTCTTTTTCCTATCATTTTAAAATAAATTCCAAAAAAATCTTGCAAAAATATTAATTATATTGATGAAATTGTATCCATTTCTTAGTAAGCTTTCAGACTGTGTTGGCCCATTATGTGACGTTGTATGTTTTTGTCCAAATCTTTTTCTCCTACTATTTAAAAATAAATAAATGATTAAAAATATGTTTATTTTTCAATAATAAAATAATAGAATATTAACTAAATTTATTCCATATTAAATTTCTATCAGAATTTTATTTTAAATGCTTAATGGATCCGTCATTATAGAAAGATAATTACAAAGAAAGATGACTCATACCATTGTTTTATGTTTGTTGATGAAAGCTAGTAATACAACGTTTGAATTAAAAAACAACAAAAATGTAAAGATGACAAAATGGTCCAAGTCGGGCTGATGAGATTCACATCTGATTTTAAAAATAAAACAAAAAAAGAAAATGACATATGAGCAAACTATGAAGTCTACTTGACGAGGTTCACGTTTATAGTCGATCAGTTTGAGGAAGTGATTTGATACGTTGATACGTGATAACTATTGAGTATAAGGATAGACATTTAATTTTGGTGGGTAAACATAAATGAACTCTATTGAAAATATAACCAACTCACATCAACATGTATTTTGCTCGTTATTATCTTTGGTCTATTTTTATAGGCCACTGCCATCTATATAACTAAAATAATTATATGGATCTCTCTTATATTTTATGTTTATTACACGAATCTCTATTGTTTTAAAAATAATTATATGGACCTCTGTTATGTTTTATGTAACACTAACCACCATTTTAAAAATAAAACATAAAGCATAGAAAAGGTTATTATAACTATTTTTAAAATAAGAAAAATTCGTGTAATAAATATAAAATATATAACAGATTATTGTAAATAATCTTTTATTTAATCAAACTTTAACCACATGAATTTGACATGGATCCCTTATAATGAAAACAATGTCTGCTCTCATCAACATGCATTATTATTATTATTATTATTATTATTATTATTAGTAGTAGTAGTAGTATTATGTATGATCAATTTTTATGGGTACACAGTCAATTAGGCAACTAAAATAATTTTTTTCTCAAGGAATCCAAAGTTGATTTACCTTGTTCAATCAAATGTGTATTATTATTATTATTATTATTGGTCTATTTTTTGTAGGGTTGCTTTAGTTAGGTCACTCAAATAAAATTTTGACAAAAATCAAACTGATTAGATTTGTTAAATATTATATTCTATTTTTATTAACAAAAATGCTATTCATCACCGAAATAATTTGGATAATACCATCTTCCATGATGTGGAAGCTGACATATTTGAATTTTATCCGTTGATTCATGATATTAATATGATAAATAATTGCGGAAGTGTACATGAATCAATTGCTTGGCTAGATGGATCTTGTAGCTGTCGCCATCACAAAAATACGAGAAAGTTTTACTAATTTTTGTATTAATCTGAATACAACAAAGAAGTACAAATAACTCTAACACCGAGAATTCTAAGTAAAAATTAAAAAAATCTGGGAAAGAGTGACGGTAGAGATCGAGCATTGCAACTGACTTTGACGGTCCGACGACGAAAGAGAATTACAAAGTCTTTGGGCGTCTGAGTATACGTCTCACTGTACCTATGTGGGAAGCACATGTCCCTTCTATTTATAGTCAATGGAGGATCATGCGCGCGCATGCATTTTTAGTCCATGCGCGCTGGATTTGAGCTGCCTCATGGCCTCTTAAACAGAATGTGGTTGTAACTCGTGGGTGCATGCTGCGCTGTAACTGCCATGTGACAATGGTTGGAATTTGCTGTTGTTGAGATCTTGAATTGTTGGCACCCATCATTGCATGACTCAGTCTGCGTGACACATGGCATGCGCCGACTGCTTGAAGATCTTGGTCATTTATAATAGACATATTCTGCTGCGAGGAGTTTTTAGGGGAACATTGCCGCATAACAACTCCGCCGCATGGGGATATGCGCTGCCGCATGGGAATATAGGCATGCTGCCGCTTAACAATTCCGTCGCATGGAAACACTACCGCATGGGAGTACTCGTTGTGCTGACATCAACGCTGCACGTCCTACGAAGTGTACTGACCGCTGACATAACTGTCAGTGGCTCGACTTTTTACTGCCGAGCATTAAATGATCTCTTGTTAGTGCGGCCGAGGATGACTTTTGCCAACTGTCTTTTCCGCATGGCTTTTGGATGCTCTTCCCGCATGGCTTTTGACTGCCCTTATCGTATAAGAATTTGGGTTGCCTTTGGTGCATGGTTGTAAACCCCCTGATTTTTAGATTTAAATTTTAAATTTTATTAATATTGGTATTATATAATTATTGAGATTAAGGAATTTTTTTTATTATTTTTAGCTATTTAGAAAATATAAAATTCATGTATATATATTTTTGTATATGTAATTAATTAAAAATATTACACAAAAAATATATTTTGTCACGACCCGCACCCGGAATTTGGGCATGAGTCGTGGGTACGTCCAGCCTACGCCGCAGCATCGGCGGTAGAACGCTGTCTAGATCTACGGGCTGCTCGGGGTAGCTGAGCGTCGGACCAACCTCAATCTCCGAGTGGTCAAGTACGTGACTAGGGTCTGCCACGTACCGTCTCAGCTGCGACACGTGGAACACATCATGAACTCCCTCTAATACAGGCGGCAAGTCCAGTCTATACGCCACTGCACCTACCCTCGCAAGAATGCCAAAGGGTCCGATGTAGCGTGGGCTAAGCTTCTCGCCTTGACCAAAACGAATCATGCCACGCGTCGGAGAAATCCGTAGGAATACTAGATCGCCAACCTAAAACAAAACAGTCTCAACACGCAGTCTAAACAAACAACACAAACCAGAAAAATAACAATCTATACCTGAAACTCAAGGGGTCTACGGTGGCTGTCGGCCCAATGCCGCTGTCTGTCCTGCGCCACTCGCAGTCTGTCTCTGATGAGTTTCAGATTTTCTGCTGCATCCACAACCATTTCTGGTCCTAGCAAGGCTCTCTCTCCAACGTCGTCCCAAGATAACGGTGTACGACACCTTCGTCCATAAAGAGCCTCAAATGGTGACATCTCGATGCTGGCCTGGTAGCTGTTGTTGTAAGCGAACTCTACCAGGTGCAGATGATCCTCCCAAGAACCTCCGAGATCTAGAACGCAAGTGCGTAGCATATCCTCGAGAGTCTGAATAGTCCTTTTAGACTGCCCGTCTGTCTGGGGGTGGTATGCGGTACTGAACTTGAGCTGAGTGCCCAAGCTAGCCTGCAGACTCCTCCATAAGTGGGAAGTGAAACGGCTATCCCGATCCGAGACGATGCTTACAGGA
The DNA here is from genome assembly GCA_036927795.1 of Iris macrosiphon. NCBI lineage: Eukaryota > Viridiplantae > Streptophyta > Magnoliopsida > Asparagales > Iridaceae > Iris > Iris macrosiphon. The sequence continues at coordinate 30,493,352 of JAYESA010000012.1, forward strand.
ACTCCATGAAGCCTAACGATCTGTCGCACGTACATCTCTGCTAGCCTCTCTGTCGACGTGCCCACCTTGAAAGGTAAGAAATGGGCTGATTTGGTCAACCTGTCCACGATGACCCAAATCGCGTCCTTCCCTCCTGGAGAACGTGGAAGCCCTGAAACAAAATCCATGGTCACGTGCTCCCATTTCCATTCTGGAATCGGTAAAGGTTGAAGCAACCCACCTGGCCTCTGCCGGTCTGCCTTTACCTGCTGGCACACTAGACACCGGGATACGAAGCGTGCTACCTCGCACTTCATTCCATACCACCATACGTGCTCCCTCAAGTCTCGATACATCTTGTTGGCAACGGGATGCATCGAGTACTGGGAGCGGTGTGCCTCCTGCAAAATCTCCTCGCGCAGCTCCCCGCTCGGCACACATATCCTCGTGCCGTGTCGTAAGGAACCATCATCTGCGATAGTAAAGTCGTCCAACAATCCTGTCTGAACCTGTGCTCTGATACTCCTCAGTGCCTCATCATCGTACTGCGCAGCTCTGATCCTGTCCATCAGCTCGGACTGTATCTGCAATCCCCACATCTGAATCTCAGTACCGGGAACTAACACCTCAATCTCCAAGCTTTCCAGATCAGCCAACAAATGTCTATCTGTCGTCAAGTACATAGCCATCGGATACCTGCTCAAGGCATCGGCGACTACGTTGGCCTTCCGTGGGTGGTACTACAATGAGATGTCAAAGTCCTTCATCAACTCTAACCACCTCCTCTGCCTCATGTTCAGCTCCTTCTGTGTGAATACGTACTTCAAGCTCTTGTGGTCTGTGAAGATCTCCACACGCTCTCCGTACAGGTAATATTTCTACAGCTTTAGAGCGAAGATAACTGCTGCCAACTCCAAATCGTGGGTGGGGTAGTTCTCTTCATGAGGGCGTAACTGCCTGGAAGCATAGGCAATTACCTTTCCGTGCTGTTGAAGAACACATCCCAGACCCTTACCTGAAGCATCACTGTAGATGGTGAAACCACCTGTCCCTGCTGGCAATGTCAAAACTGGAGCTGTCGTCAACCTCTTCTTCAGCTCATCAAATGCAGCCTGGCACTCCTCCGTCCAGACAAAATCTACATCCTTCCTAGTCAATCTGGTCATTGGCGCTGCAATCCTGGAGAAGTCTTGTACAAACCTCCTGTAGTATCCTGCCAGCCCGAGAAAACTCCTGATCTCAGCTACCGAACTGGGGGTAGCCCACGACTTCACTGCCTCGATCTTCTGTGGGTTAACCGAGATTCCGTCATCCGATACCACATGCCCAAGAAATTCAACCTTGTCAAGGAAGAATTCACACTTAGAGAGTTTCCCGTACAGCTTCTCCCTCCTGAGAGTCTCTAAGACCAACCTCAGGTGCTCTTCGTGCTCCTCCGGAGTCTTGGAATACACAAGAATATCGTCGATGAACACTACTACGAACTTGTCAAGGTACTGGTGGAACACCTTGTTCATCAAGTTCATGAATACTGCCGGTGCATTGGTTAAACCAAATGGCATCACCATGAATTCAAACTGGCCGTATCTGGTCCAAAAAGCTGTCTTCGGCGTGTCCTCCCTCTTCACCTTCACCTGGTGATAGCCTGACCTCAAATCTATCTTTGAAAATACCCTCGCCCCGCTCAACTGATCGAAAAGATCATCTATCCTCGGCAGCGGGTACTTGTTCTTGATAGTGATATTGTTCAAAGCTCAATAATCAATGCACATGCGCACCGTGCCGTCCTTCTTCGGTACGAACAATACCGGAGCTCCCCATGGTGATGAACTGGATTTGATGAAACCTTTGTCCTGCAGCTCCTCGACTTGCTTCTTCAGTTCTGCCAGCTCGCTGTTGTTGACTCTATAGACATGTTGTGAAATGGGCTCCGCTCCTGGAACCAAGTCTATAGAGAATTCAACATCTCTGTCTGGCGGCAAGCCTGGCAACTCCTCCGGAAATACATCCAGGAATTCCGCTATCAGAGGATGTGGCAACTCTTCTTCTTCTGCCCTGGCTCCGCAAAATGTGCTCCTCCTCTGTTCCGCTGCTCCTCTGACGACCTCAAACTCCGTCTCTCCTGGTGGTCTAAACAAAACTCTGCCTCTATAATAATCTATAGTAGCATGATGCCTACTCAACCAGTCCATTCCGAGTACAATATCATACCCCGGAAGTGGCATGACGAGTAAGCTCACGCTCAACTCTCGGCCTCCTACTGACACCCTCCGGTCCTTGCAGTGATCACGGACTAGGATAATACCTCCACCAGTCATGATCTTGCAAGTCCTAGATAATGGTTCTGTGTCTAAATGATGTCGAAGTGCATAAGATACAGACACAAAACTATGGGAAGCGCCAGAGTCGAATAAGGTAAATGCGGGAATACAATCGAGAAGAACCGAACCTGTGATCAAGTCTCCTGCTGGCTCGATCTCCTCGACTGCTATGGCGTACGCTCGCCCCTGGGGTACACCTCTTTGCTGCTGGTGCTGGGCAAACTTCTGATGTTGTGGTGGAAGTGGTGCCCTCTGTTGTTGGCCTCCTGGTACGGCAGGTACCCTGTCTGGTCCTCTCTGGGCGGCTGCTCCACCCTGACCTGGACGAATGGTAGGGCAATCCCTCAGCTGGTGTGTCGTCGATCCGCAGGACAGACATGAGCCCAATCTCTTCCTGCAGATGTCTCTAGTATGTCCCGTCTTCCCGCAGTACGCACACTGGATGGCGGGCTGAGTCTGTCTCTGTTGCTGCTGCTGGACCTGCCCTCGGGCTGGTGCCTGCTGCTGCTGCTGAAAGGGTCTCTACTGCTGTTGCTGAAAGTGTGGACGCTTGCCCGGTCCCGCACTACTGTTTGCTCCTCCGGAACCATCGCGTCCCCTCTTGGGCCTGAGGCCCAAGTCGTCCTCGGCTATCTGGGCATCCATCAATATGCCCTCGTAGGTAGCTGTGCGACGTCCCGACGTGCGAGACTTGATCTCCCTTGCCAGCCCCTTTCTGAACTTCCGGGCCCTGTCCCCCGGATCTCTAATCATCGACGGCGCGAAGCGGCTCAGGCGGGAAAACTCTGCGGCATACTCATCGACTGACGAGCTCCCCTGGACTAAGTCATGGAACTGACTCTCCAAAGCTCCCAGGGCAACATCAGGAAAGAACTTCTCCTTGAAGAGCTCCTTGAAAGCTTCCCAAGTGAGTCCCCTTTCAAGGAGTCTCGGCTCTGTGCGAAACCACGTCAAGGCGATGTGGAACATCTGGCTGCCGGCGGCCTCGATCTGAAGAGCCTCCGGAAGCTGTGCCAAGCGCAAGTTCCTCTCGATGTCCTCTAGCCAATCATCGGCGTAGAGTATCCCTTCTGTCCCCTTGAACTCCCGAGGCATCATCCTCTTGAAATCCACAATGGTACCCGGCCTCTGGTGGTGCTGATCAGGACGCTGCTGTTGCTGAGTGACTCTCTCCACAGCCTGGAGAGCCACTTGATGAGCATTCTCCATGTTCACCCTCATCATCTCTGTCTGGGCCTGATGTGCCTCAGCCTGTACCCTCTGGGCTTCTGCCGACGTCCTCTGGGCATCGACCATGCCCTGAATAAGAGCGAACATCTGTGCTCCATCGACGGGCACACCTCCTGGATGCTGAACTGGTGGTGGTGGTGGAGGTGGTGGTGGTGGTGGTGGCGCCGTCGTAACTATGGGGACCCTCTGAACAGGTGGTGGAGGACCCCCGAATGCTGCAGACACTCCCACATGTACTGGAGATGTAGGAGGTGCTGCGGATGTCTGTCCGGCAAGGCGAGAGGTGGCAGACCTCTCTGACTCTGCTGCTCCGGTTCTCCGGGATCTGGTTCTCGGCGGCATCCTGAAGACAGATCGAAGAATTTAATCAAGGCAATAGACACGGTATCATCAAAGGAGGACAGTAAATTTCTAAAGAAAAAAATCATTAAGAGTAGTATTATAAGAATCAGAAATTCCTAATTGTGATTGAGCTTATCCTCGGCCTAATTCCTATTTCCTAAAACAGGCTCGTAGTAATACTCTAAGCGTGCACCACTACGATATCGCCCTAATGCGAATCTAGAACTGGACCTGCATGGGCCACCACTAAAACGTGTCACGACCCGCACCCGAAATTTGGGCATGAGTCGTGGGTACGTCCAGTCTACGCCGCAGCATCAGCGGTAGAACGCTGTCTAGATCTCAACACATAATATATCCTGTCAATAGTCTCAACTCCGCACGGAGGACAATGATAAATAATCCACAGTTCTATGATATACTCAATCACAAGCTAATAGAAAATAATGGCACGATGAGAATAGAAAAGAGTTCTAATATAAACCAACCACAATAAGTCCAACTCAAAACTTGGGTCTAGATAACCTCACAAAAACACAGAATAATAAATACAACTCAGTCTCAGTCTAGAACAATACATGCAGAAAAATAATCGATGAATTGGCAGGTAAGGTCTCCTCTAGGATAGGCAACTCCTCTGGGGTTTCTGGAGTGAAATCTTCCTCTAATCCTGGGCCGTAATGAGTGGGGCAAAGATCCTCCAGGTCCTCTGAAAAATGTTATCCAGTCAGGATTGGAGCGAAGCACAAGCACTAACAGCAGTTTCATTAAATTGACAAAGACTATAAACAGTATAAGAAATACAAGATGGAAATAAATGCTGGAAATATAAAGTACTGGAGATGTATAAAAATAGGCAATAGAGCATCTAGCAATGAACAATAGACAGTGAATGCTAGAACAAGTGAATCTGAATAAATAGACATCTAGCTAAGTGTTTGAATTATCAGTTTATTATGTGATCGGCTTGGGACTTGATCAGGCTGGTTATATATGATTAACTATGATTCTTGTAGGTCAGGCTAACCATATGGTTAGCTATGATGCATGTAGTGGTCAGGTTAATCATATATAACAGCTATGATGCATGTAATGGTCAGGCCGCACCCGACGTGAGAAGTGGGGTGAGCTATGATGCATGTAGAGGGTTGGATATGATCACATAATCTACTAATAGTTCCCCATCCCCCAGCTAGCACGATGGATTCCAATCACGACTCCTCATGATGGGGATCTAGGGTGCTAACCCGTGTATCCATAGTGTCAGAATCAAGTATGTAATACAACTGCATTATAGAAATAATCAACAATGAAAACTGTCAGAGAATGTACTCGCCTGTGGTCCTGAGCAAAGGGTGAGGATCGATGTCCAAAGTGGGATCACGATGACCTATTTGTGGAATATAAATGTCAGATATTGAATTAAAAGAATAACATGTTTAACTAATTAAGAAATGAGGCTTCTAGGTCATGGCTCAGGCTATGCTAGGTTAAATCCAAGGGTACAAGTATACTAGGGTTTAAAAATAGGGTTCATATATCAAGATAATATATATGATTATCTATCTACTGATACACCATCTAACTCACTGTTATCTCACACAGGTATCCTACACTGACCTACACATAATGAGCTGAAATAGACCAATTCCCTCTCTGAACAATTAACTTCCCACTGAGACATACTAACACATGTTCACAGTCACTGAACTACACTCACTGCACACAAGTATCCACACACACTCACTGAACACCTATACACAGACCCACACAGCTACACTGAACCTAGCTAATATATCTACACAGTTACCTCACACACACTATAGTTAATAACTGACACACAGGTAACCACCCTAGAACTAACACTGAGAACACACAGACACAAACTGAACTCTTCACTGATACTCAGGGATTTAGGTTCACTCATACACACACTGACACACTGCTCTCTCTCTCTTACTCCCTCACAGAATTTACACACACATATAATTCACTTCCCACTGAACTCACACACAACCACACTCTCTCTGATATCTGAGATGTAACTCCCTACCTTGCTGTTAGCTACTCAAGTCTCCCTATGATTCCTGCTACCCTCACTCACACAACCACACCCATTGGCATCAGGAATTTTACTGCTACCCAACTCAACTCAACTGTGGACACCCCTATACAGAACACACAGGCTAAAACTCACACTGATATTCACACTGCATCACTCAGTCACATTGGTTCATCACTGCATAACACAGTTCAAACACACTGAAATTAAATCCTACACACACAGCACTACAATGTTCTAACTGAGACACTATATACTTCACACTGAATTCACACAGTCAACACAGAAATTAATACACTAGTTACACTGATCTGGGAATTTATGGGACACACACTCTAGTTCCTCACTGCTCTCACACCTGCACAGCAACGGTTACACACTGACACTCAAATACCTACACACAGGTATTTCACACAGTTACCAACATACTGAAAATACACACTGTGATTACACACACACACAGGGTTTCCTCATTCCCAGCCTACACACTGTGAGGAGGCACAAGTTCACTGATACTACACGGATACATAATCATCACTGAAACACACACTACACTCAGATAGTTCTAGGATACACACACTATTCTCTAGCTAGGCTCACCCACAGTTCTGGACACTGATACACTCAGGTAACACACACTAGACACCTGCATACACTGATCAACTCAGTTAAACTGCTCACCCACACACACTAGCATTCACACACATCACACCCTATTGAACCTAACCCAATGCACACACACACATGTATTTTCCAATACACAAACACTTAAGGTTCACTGCTATACACACAATATAAACACAGACACATATACTGAAATCAGGAACTCATACACACAGTTTCTGAAATGGCAAACACCTACACACACCCTAATACTAGGACTCAGGAATACACAGGTTCTGGGTTCACTGCTACCCATCTCAACTCACATAGGTAACACACTGATATCTGGAATCCCCAAACCCAACTGCTCAGTGAAAACCCAACACTGCACAGCACAGCAAAATCCCCACTGTGCACAGAACCTTCCCAAAACCGACTGAACAGTTTCCCCAACTGTACACAACCTGATCACAATGCAATTATATATATATGTATATAGATTGGTATATCGAAACATGCAGTTAATTAGTATACATAGATAGGCAAACCCTAACAATCATTTCATCAAACACATGTAGTGCAGAAACGGATCCCACATCAAGAACTCCAAAAATACCCAAACCTAAACCCTAAATCGAAATCAATATTATAGGTAGGAGATGTAATCATGTATACTTGCAAACCTTAATGATCTAGGGTCTACGAATTTGGGGAAAACCCTCGTTGGAACACCAAAACCTAATTCGACCTAGGTTTTCATGTAGAATCCCTAGGATTCGAGATCTACACCATAGGGGTTTCCTAATGGGCATGAACAACAGAAAAACACAAATAAAATGAATAAAAAATAGGGTTTTACCTAGGGAGATGGCTTCTTCAATGGAGGTTCTTCTTCTCTAAAGCTTCTTGACCCAACCCCTTGCTTCTCTTTGCTTTGGAGGAGGAAAGTGAATTCCTAGGGCTTGAGATTCTGAAAATTGTGGGAGGGAATGGTTTTTCTTTAATGGAGGCTAGGTTTAGGTTTTCTTCATGAAGGAAGAGAGGGTTCCCTTTTATATTAAAACCAAGCTAGGGTTTCTAATGCATAGTTTTAAGTTAAACCCCCAGGTTAGGTCATGAAAAACCTAATTGACAAGGATTTAGTAAATTTTAGGGTTTGAGGTCCAACCTAAAGTTTGAATTCTAGGGTTTCCCTAGAATTGGGTTTTCAAATTTGGGTTTAGTCGTTAGGGTTTGTCCTGATGCGTTCTAGGGTTTGACCTAAAACCTAATATCATTTACAATATATAATTAGTTTTAAAAACTCAGCAGATTATTAAACACATAATTATTCAAAATAGTGAATTTACACAAATGCCCTCATCTGGAAATGTGGTAGTGACATATTTTTTGGTGTACAACTATTATAAGAGTGTTGTAGATTTTTCTAAAAAATATTTGGGGTTCAAAATTATTTATCATGGCTATATATATATATATAATAATAATAATAATAATAATAATAATAATAATAATACACAAACCAAAACCCTAAACCCAAACCCACACCCGAAACAAACCCAAAACCCGAAATACCCCCCAGCTTCTGAAACCGAAACCCCTCGATCGGCTACTGTTGCCGCCGACCCATCTATTCCCCTTCCGAACCCCCCTTTACTCCCTATATAACACCATCAGAGCAGACCACCACCACCAGCCTTCCCCTACCGTCCAGACGATCACCGCCGATCACCGTCGACCACCGCTGACCGTCGCCGCGAGCAGACATCGAACCAAACATCGAACCGTTGAATCCTATGTGAAGACCACATGACTCCCTTGAATCTTGTTTAAGTACTTTATCTTATCGTGTCCTTTGTCGATCGCAAATCGAGACACAAAACAGAAAAAATGAGTAGTTGGCCAGGAACAGAAACTGTTCCAAGTACGCGTGTTTGAGTCCCGTTATCTCCATAACGGCACGCCATGCTATAATTCTACAAGAACAGACTTCTGGATAGCATAACCTAGTTTTAATCCCTTTAAACAATTTTTTTTAATTCGAATTATGCTATAATTATTTTAATGCTAAAATATGTCGAAAACTTGATTTTTAAACCAAAATTTTCTCGATACGGGATGCGTCCCACCAAACGAGGCGACTTCGTCGTGTGAGGATTTTACCGAAAGGAGCGTATCATCAACGCGGGCGTGTGAGATTTCATGAAACTTGATTTGGATGTGCGTGCACACCGGAATCAATGCGTATCCGTCGAAAACTACCGTATCGGTCTATTCCGACACTTGTCATAACTTCGTGTGTGCTTATCGTTTCGCAACAAAACTTATGTCATCGAATTCGCAGCGTTACGCTGGTCATGTGACCCAAGTTTGGTTCAATTCTAAGAACGTTGACGAAATATCATTTTGGGGGCCCCACGGTTCCACTTGACTGGTAATTTCGTGATCGGCTCATCGAAATCCAATTTCGGATATTTCGTTGGGTTCGTATCATCGTTCTGGACTTGTAGACACTAAATTTGCTAAATTTGGAGAACTTTATCTCTGACACATTTTTTAGTGCGAAGTGGGCCACATGTGGACCTCGCTTTGACCCGACACTGTCAATTCTGCACCTGTGTCCAAATTGGACTTATGGGTAGTCAATCCTAGCTATTTTATGTATTCTAAAAATAATGCGATATTTGTTTCAGCATCTGGAGGCGTACTTGGAGATTCCACTTTTATAAGAGCAGTTGACGAAGTTCAAAGCCCAGGCAAGTGTACCTTGCCAAACCTGCAGAGATCCTGTTATATTATTTACTTGTGTTCTTTCTATATATATACTTCTATGATTTACCTGTTCAACCTAGGACCATGAGACATTGTTTAGCGTTCGAACAAGATTCAGGTGTTGACGCCGTACGCGGAGTCGTGTAACGTCATTTAGAGAGTTGATTCCACGATCCTTTTTTTTGCGTGCTTGCTTTACTAAGTACGCCATATCGTAGGACATTTGACACTATTTTATATGATAAAATCTTTCTTGAATTATTCATGATAATTCTATATAGTCTTACATGATTCATGATATAAGACTTGCATATACAGAGATATCATTATGACTCGTTGTACTAGCTAGAGGTCATGATCTTGCGTGTTATGGACATGATACATTATGGACATAAGACGTGAGATTACATTGGATGGGAAGAGACACACATGCTACATGATGATTATATATATACTATACTACTGGAGGTGCTTTAGTCTCTGTATCAGAGCTTGGCATATTTACTGGCCCTATGTGATACTACTTGCTGCTATGGGCTCCCCAACACAGAGCCTGTAGTGGTTTCAGCCTGAGTACTAGTGATTCTCTCATTTATATTTCACTTAGCTGGTTACATAGCTTGCACTGAGGATCTATTTATATTTATTTACTGTATTTTATTTGGCTTAAGTGTTTCTTGTACCTTGCTACGTCCCCTGAGGACCTGGATCCGGATTATGTCTCCAGGTATAGCAGAGGAGGATTACCCCGAGGTATATGGGACATGAGCTGACCCTGGAGCAGTATTGGCACCAGAGGACGAGATTGTGCCAGAGAATTTCTCCTGAGTACTCAGTTACTTATGCTTAGTGTTATTTCATATCTGGACTTATGGACATATGTATTGATGTTATTTTCTTATTTTGTCTGGTTGTTTTCCGAGACACTACATATGTGGACTTGATGATGGATTGTTTTCTTTTTATCTATTATCTTGACTGGTCTATCATATTGAATTGTGTTTACTTTCTGTGGATGAGACTAGAATTTTACTATGATAGATGTTGTAGACTTGTATTTATATTTGTTACAGCTTAAGTGCACTCTAATAAGTCCATTAAATTGGATTTGCCCATTGGAGTTGTGCTGCTGGCCATTGCTACGTGGCTAGTTCCTAGGTATTTTGGGACTGGGGCGTGACAACAGATTATAATTTTTCATACTTCTACAAGACCCCCTTCAAAATTTTCAAACTTAGCTAAGCTCAAAATGCTATGAACATAGAAGCATGGACAAAAAGCTGCATGGGTGATCTTGGCGCATCAACTTTAGGCCGCATGGACTTGATGCCGCATCGTTCTAATTGCCGCATGGGTTCGATGCCACAGCTGTAACTACCATATTTCCAGAATAGGGGTATTTTTGTCTTTTCCTATTTGTACCATTGTAAATAATTATATTCATATTAATTATAGTAATTGTATTTTTTTATATTTTTAATGTTGATATTGGTGCATGTATTTATATAATAGATGTAGTTAGTGTTAGTTGTAGCCATTAGTTAGACAAGTTGTTAGTGAACTTAATTGGACCGAACTAGACTTGACATGACAAACCACCTAATTAATTATGACTAACCCAAATAGACCTATTTGCTAGACTAGTGCCTTAATTAAGGGTTTTGACTTAATCACCTTTTAGGAAGAGAAGCTTCCACCCTAACTTTTCTTCATGAAAACTTAAGGGCCTCATGGACATTTCACATTAGCCAACCCTAACCCTTAACAAGATGGCCGGCCCTATATAGTATATTATTCCTCTTCTTCTTCCTTCATTCAAAGAAAATCCTAATTTAGAGCTTTCCTTCAATCCTTCCATTCCACCATCAAATCTCCACCAAATTGACCCTAACCACTCTCATTCCATTCCTCAAGGAGTTTAGAAGCCATTGGAAGCAAGAGTTTTGGAAGAGGAGCCCTTGGAGCTAGAGTTGGAGTTTTCGGTGCTTCTTGAGACTTTGTATTGGGAATCCATCTTCCAACAAGTAAATTTGAGAATAAAACTTATAGATTACATTTAAATAGTGTAATTAGTCATTTAGAATCTACCCTTGCATTAGGGCTACCCATGGGGAGAAGCTTGGGCTTCATTGGACCCATTTAGAGTTTTCTACATTGAGTTTTGTGCTATTTTTGGAGAAAATCCGAGAATGGCACACCAAGTGTTTGTCATTAGGTTAGATGGGTTTAATTTGATTTGTTTGAGTATATTTAGGCTATCTACATTTCCACAATTGGATACGAGTAGGCCGTATCACAAGATTTGTGATACGGGGGTGATTTGAGGCTTTTTTCCTTCTACATGGGTGCCACACACATGTGGATTTTGCCATGACACTAGAAATGAGTTGCTATCACTTAGAATAGGCTCTAGTGGCTAATTAGAACTTGTGGGTGTGATTTGGGTTGAGTTTGGATATATTTGGGGTGTGTATCATGAGCGTATCATAGCGTTTCATGATATGCACGTCAAGTGTTTGTCAAAATGACAATGTGGCCATTCTTGGCTTTAATCTCAGTTTTGCACTTGTTTGTAGGTTGGTAATATTCCTTAGAGTTAGTATTTAGGTTCTTGTATGAATATCAAAGATATATATATATATATATATATATATATATATATATATATATATATATATATATATATATATGGGTATATGGTTACATATGTATATATGGGTTAAGTGAGTGTGTGTATGTGTCTATGTATTGTCCATAATGTTGTGAGAATGTGTGCATTTGGTGTTTGGGAGTATCATGGTGCAATGAGTGCCTTGAGTATGTGCTAAATGTGAGTGTGAGGGAAGACAACACCTGAGAGTACCCTAAGGAGACTTGAGTGTATCATGACACCCTTAGTGTTTGATGCATTATAGGGTGAGTGTGTGTTGTTTTGATGTTTGTGTGCGCACACTTGTGTGCTTGTATGTGTGTGTGTGTTATGATGCTCAAGTTTTAATGTGCAGGAGGGTGTTGAGTTGGAGTAATCAAGTGACTGCATCTGTGTGTGATAACATATTATAATGTGTGTGGGAGATTAGTGAGTATCAATATATGTGTTAGTGGGAACCTTAGCACTTGGTGTCATAGAGATTGTTATATGGGTATGTGCATGTTGTACATTAAGGAGTGCTGAGTGTGCTCATATGTGTGAGGGTGTCAGTTAGGGGTATAAGTGGTTTGTGTGTGAAAGAGGTAGCAGAAGTAGTGGAAAGAAGGGGATTAAGTGTTGGCAGTGATATAGGCTCGGGTTTGGAGCCTGCAGTGAGGAGTTCAGTGTGCATATGGTGGTGCGGGTCAGTTTGCAAAGGGGGACTGATACTATGGTATCAGAGTGGTTATTGCCAATGATCAACCTGAGAGGGCTCTAGTTCTAGGAAGGCTTATTGTTTTGTTCGGTGTTTAGTAGATGAGAGGAGGGGAGCAGGCCAGTTACAGTGGGAGGCAGTATGAGTACTGCAGGTTTGGCATTTCAGACCTGGGTGCCTGTTTTGGTGTAACACTGTCAGCAAGGGGAAGTCTGGGTTAGCAAGATGGAGTGTGAGGGAGGCAGCCTCATGCCCAGTTTGAGAGTGTGAACTATAGGTAAGATGGGGGGATCGAGCACTGAATAGTTGCAACATGGGAATTAGGAGAGGAAGGACTGCATGTGCAGGTAGCTAGAAGAGGCTTAAAAATTTGGTTTAAATGTGGATGAGGGAAACACAGTGTCTGTAGTGGGAAATTTTCAGGATCTGCAATATTGTAGTGAATTAGGCTCGAGTTTTTACAGTCTTGAGGGGCCTGCAGTTGCTGTTATTGCAGCAACTCAGGTAGCATTGACATTTCAGTGCAATGCATTAGGAGGAGAGGTATCTTGCTTGCTGTTTTGTAGGCTTGATTGGTGCATGGGTTATTTGGAATATGTGCGTTGTATGTATAATCTTGTATTATATTGTATACTATGAGGTTGTATCAGTAGCATGCATTAGTGAGTATTAGTATACATGAGTGTGTTTGTTTGAGAGTTATACCTAGGTGTATCAGGTATCAGGTTGAGTGATACTCAAGGGTATCAATTAGTAGTAGTCATAAGTTGGTATCAGTTAGTAAGTTAATATCTGTTAGCATATTAGTCTTAGTAGTATAAAGTGTAAGTTGTGTACAATTAAGATTAGTTAACTGTTAGTGTTAAGGATGTATCAGTGAATAGTTAGAATTATATATTGTCAGTTAATGTATATAAGTCAATAAGTATTTGTTAGAGTTAGTTAACTGTCAGTTAGTTAATATAGTAAGGGTTCATATCAGTATAAATATATTAGTAGCAATCAGTGTATCATCATTAGTGTGTCAATAGAGGGTAAGGTTCTGTTAGTGTGCCTCAAAGTAGACTGATACCTGGGAGTATCAATAGATCGTAGTAGCAGTAGCTCACATAGGGCACAGACAGTTAGTAATACTAGAGGTGAGTTAGTGTATGGAGATAAGTAGTTAGAGTATCATAGCATATTATTATATAAATATTAGTGTTAGTTAATTAGTATAGCTAATTTTGACTTATATTAGCTAGTTAATAGCTAGCATGATTAAAACATCTTAATGGGGATCTAGTTGGACCTAGCTAAGACCTAGTTTAGCTAGTATTGGCCAAAAAAGCATGTATTAATGCATTTATACTCATTTCTCTTTTATTACACTAAGAAACCTGTAAATTCATATATAGGTTTGTGTGACACCAGTTTGGACACCGTTCCACCTTATTTGCTTAGGACCTCAGGCGAGTATTTCTCCGATAGTTTCCATTATTTGATAAATTCTATGATTCTGGTTTATAGTATTATTTTACCCGATTCTCCGATATTTGGATACACGAATTAGTATTATCTGGATTTAGTTTTTTACGACACGTACTTTATACTTGTCTAGCCTCTACATCAGGACTCACTTACTGGCATCACTTACTTTTATCTGGCTGGACTCATATTTGATTTATGTGTCGGGACTTGGATTCATTTGTATTACTCAGGATGAGAAAATACTTGAGTAGACATGTAAATATTTCCAAAATTTGGAATTACCTCTTTTGGTATAATCAGGAATGATAGCAGTTGCACACCAAGTATGCGATGAGCAGTATTACCCCTAACCGTTTATATGTCGAAAGCGGTATTTCAAAATACACTAGTTTAGTTACATTCTTGCTGGATTCATATTACACTTGTTGGACTCACATCATATATGTTTAGTTTATTTCTTCTCTATTTACAGTTATTATTTCCATGCTCTCTGGTTCACCATATTTACTTTCATTGCTCTATAGATAGATGTTGCTTTGTTTTATTCTCTGATTCATTTTCTTTCCTGCTCATCAAGTATTACTTAATATAACTGTTTATAGACTCTGTCAATTAATTGGAACTGCTATTGGGTTGTATTTACTCCATCCTGATTGAATATTTTTTCAGATGACTGTTTAGAGGACTGGTGTCCCGCCTACTATGGAGCCGAGGAGGGAATAACAATCATGGATCCTGATACCCAGGAGTGATTACCGAGGGACTTAGTTACCCTTATAGCAATGAGTTAGATTCAGTATTATAATTTTTGGCATGTGTATATATTGGAGACTTTGTTATTGTATTTGAGATTTGGATATTGATGTTGTATTTAGAAGTTGTTGATGTTTAGACTTTGTAGTTTAATGAACTTCTTTGATATCTTATCGTGCTTTAGATTATGATAGAATATTTAGCATTATCATTATTATCATATTTTACTCCTCTTGGAGTTGAGATAACATGATAGGCTACACATATATTGTGTGAGATTGATAGTTAGTTAACCTAGACAACGTTCTACCTCTGATTCTGTGGCGTAGACTGGACGTTGTTCACGTACTTGTGCCCTTTACCGGGTGCGGGTCATGACATATTTTTATGGTGGCCCAAGCAGGTCGACTTCGTAATTAGTGCGATATCGTAGTAGTGCAACGACTTAGTTGTACTACTGTGAGTCTGCGATAGGATATATGATATATGACACTAGGATAAGAGAGAGAATGCTCAATCACAACTATGAAATAATTCCACCAATTGATTCTTGCCATCTTTATCATTCCAAATATTGCTTTCTTTTAAGATATTATTATCCTTCCTTGATGATATCGTATCTTGTGCCTTATTAATATCTTTTATTTTGAACTGTCTTCAGGATGCCGTCGAAGACCCGTTCACAGCGTGCTGGAGCAGTTTCTGAGAGGTCGGCGACTTCTCCACCCCTTGTTCAAGCAGCTGCAGCAGCTGTACCACTCCACCTCCTTCGGTTCAGAGGGCTGCCTCCCCTGTTTAGGTGGAAGCTTTTGCTGCTTTTGGGGGTCCTCCTCCCTCGCCTGCCATAGAGTTGATCCGATTCTAGCTTCTTCTGAGGGACTTTCCCCACCACCGCTAGTGCCTGTCGATGCGACCCAGTTGTTCGCACTGTTCAGAGAGATAATGGAGGCCCAGAGGGCCCAGGCTAAGGCGCAGCACAGGCAGTCTGACGTGATGAGACAAGGCATTAAAAATGCCCACCAGGTGGTCATTGCAGCAGTTGAGAGAGTGGAAGCTCCGAAACCACACGATGCCTAACCCAAGATGGGCACCATACAGGACTTTACGAAGTTGTGTTCCTGCAGTTTCAAGGGGACAGAGGGGATCACATATGCTGATAATTGGTTGGATCACATCGAGCGCAACATGTGCTTATCCCGCCTGGCAGAGGATCTGAATATAGAGGCGACAGGATTATAGATATTGGATATTACTAGCACGTGGTTCCAAAATGAGCCACAGATGACTGATCCGGAGTTGACTTGGGAGGAATTCAAGAATCTGTTCAAGAAGTTCTTTCCACCTACAGAGAGACTTGACTTGGAGCGCTAGTTTGAAAGCATTTGGTAGGGAAACATGTCAGTAGAGGAGTATGCCACAGAGTTTGGCAGATTAAGTAGGTACACAGAGTACCTGGTGTAGGATCCGGAGCACAGGGCGAGTCGCTTTAGAGAGGGCCTAAATTGGGAAGTGAAGGTTTTTATTTTCTCCAGCCATGTGACGTACGCAGCTATACTGAGGGAGGCCCACAAGGTTGAGAGGGACCTGAGTTTGAGGCCCAAGAGGGACCGATACATCTTCGGTGGAGCTAGTAGTAGTGAGAGACCTGCCAATCATCCCCAATATCAGTAGAGAGCATTCCAGGCAGAGCCCCAATAGTTACTTGCACTAGCTAAAGCTCCCATTCAGTTGGTGCAGCAACAACCTCGGGGACAGGATTAGAGGATGCCTACTTGTGCCTACTGCAGGAAGGCAGGACACACTTGGGATGTGTGTAGGAAGAGGCTGAAGGTGCACTTGTTATGTGGATCCGCTGATCACCAGATGAGAGATTGTCCTACCGCACCTCCATTTGGTAGAGCACGAGGTCAGAGAGATAGATCTAGGCCACCTGTGGCACAACATCAGGCCCTGCACCAACAGAGGGAGATACCCCAACCGGACAGGACTTTTGTGTTGACGGTCGAGGAGGCCGATGCTACAGGTGATGTTGTGAGACTATGTGCATTTGGTGTTTGAGAGTATCATGGTGCAATGGGTGATTTGAGTATGTGCTAAATGTGAGTGTGAGGAGAGGTAACACCTGACAGTACCCTAAGGAGACTTGAGTGTATCATGACACCCTTAGTGTTTGATGCCTTATAGTGTGAGAGTGTGTATTATTTTTGCAAAACCCCTAATTTCAAAAATCATATTAATCTTTTTAATTAATTATTTAATTAATTTATAGTAATTATTAGCTAATTAGAGGAAATAGAATTTATTTAATTTTTATTTTAGGTGATGGTGCATTTAGAGGATTTATGGAGCAATTATAATTTTTTCTTAATTTATTCCATGTAGGAGACCCTGTGGACAGTTGATAGCTTAATGGTATGCACGAATATAATTCCTAGAATTTTCTATGTATATATATATATATATATATATATATAGTTTACTAAAAAGAATTAAAATGAAATAAAAAAGAATAAAAAAGAATAAGAAAGAAAGAAAAAGAAAAGATAAAATCCTTAATGGTTCTAAAACCCTAAACCCATACCTACCCTAACCCGTTCACTACCCGCACCCGCTAGCAAACTAATAAGCAACAACAGCAGCTGCATTCCCAGGCCGCACCCGTTGTAGTCGAACCCCCCCGCGTCTTCAATTCTCTCTATATATATCCCATTGAAACTCATAAACCCTAAACCTAAATTCTCTCGACCCAGAGACACCGCCACCACCCTGCGACCTAGCCGCACCACCGCAGTACAACCGCAAATCTGCCGGAGTTCCCCCGCATCAACCGCGCCGCGACAGAATTTGATCTGCAGCGTACCTGTGTTCATGCTTCGATTCCCGTGCCACTACTTGCCCAAACTCGACCCCGTATTTACCGGTATATTCATGATCTATCCCCCTTCCATACCTGTATATTAGTTGACCTCGAACAGTGCGTAACCCTAGGCGAAAAAATCGACCAAGTTGGCAAAAAAAAACTTTTGGATCGCAGAAAACTGCGATAACTACCCATGTTCACGGACTCGTATCTCCTACCACAGTGATCCGAATTCAGTTTTTCTTTTTGGTATGCGAAGACCACCTAACCTAGATTATTTTTTGTCAAATACAATAATTTAATAGTTGCTGTGTGCAAAATTAAATTAGATAGAAAATCCCAAAAATATACTTTTTTTTAACTTTCAGAATTTGCGATACGGAGCGCGTCCTGCCAAACGGGACCGCCCCGTCGTGTACCAAGTGTACCAAAATGTGCGCACAGTATACCCAAACGTGTGAGCTTTCACAAAACTGATTTGGACGCGTGTGCGCGTAGAAATCAGCCCGTATCCGCAGAAATTTCCCGTATCGCGACTTTTGTAAAATCTTGTGTCATTTAGTGCACGCTCATCAGAATATGATGAAACTTGTGCCACTGAACTCATGGTATCGCGCTGGTCCTGTGACCCAATTTTTACGCAATTCTGAGACAGTTGACTATGTCACCTATTGGCGGGCCCTACGGTTGACTTTTTGGGCGAATTTGTGTTCGGCTCACTGGAATCTACATTTGGACATACCGTTGAGTTTGTACTGACATTTAGAGTTGGTTTGACCTATAATTTATCCCATTTAGAAACCGTTACCCCTGGCATACTTTTCGGTACAAAGTGGGCCACAAGTGGACCCCACTTTGACCCAAAATTATCTTTTTGCCCCTGTGTCCAAATGTGACGAAAGGGTAGTAATTTTTAGCTATCTCGCTGATTTCGAAAACGTTGGTGATGTCTATTTCAGCATCCAGAGATGTTTGTTCGGAGCCTATAGTTCCTGATCCTGTGCCCTTGACATTTGGATGCCTACACTTTACAGATTTCTTGCCAGGCAAGTATACCTTGCCATTGTACTGTCATTTACATTTCATATGATGCATGCATATTTTATTTTTGCTTATTTTAGTTCATTTATTTTAACTGCTATATAAACTGCCGTCAAAGGAAACTTGGGTGCAACGACGGTGTCGTTGTGTTCTGTTTTTATTTACGTATATGCATTGGACCTACTTTATGAGACCACCCTATTATCATGAGGCATTTTATGTTTTATTGGCCATGACACTATTCTTATACGAGTGTGATTCATATGTAGGACACGGACTTGCGTACTCGGCTGGCTACTGGTACGTATAGGTCGTACGACGGATATGGATAACTGTCGATAGAAATTTTGCATGCTAGTAGACCTGGCAGTTATATAGAGGTTTCATCGTGTCATGGACGTGACGTGCTTAGAGCATGGGATGGAGAGAACAACAAGTAAGGCATTTGGGCTCCTTTGCACTTTCCTTTTTATGTAACCCGTACGCTCCGCCAGAGATACAAGGTCGTGATGACCCCTATACTACTTGTCGGCCTCTGCCGTTCAAAAGATGACATGCTTTGTAGGCCCCTGATTCTCCGAGAGAATTATGCCAATCCCATTTTATGGCCAGATAGCCCACTTGGTGGAAAGTTGTTCTCAAACTGCATTCACATAGATGGTTAGGCGACCCCATTGGATGTTTACTTTTCAGTACTTATTGGCATATTATTATGTATCTTGCTACGTCCCTCTGAGGACCTGGTCCCTTTCCAGATATAGACGAGCAGGAGTATCCACAGGAGTATGGACCTGGACCTGACGATACTTATCAGACTGAGGAGGTCTTACCTTCGGAGTATCTTTGATTCATTGCCGCTGATTATAGATTTTGTTGCTATTCTGTTAGAGACATTTATTCTTATATTAGAGTTGATTCTCTTCTCTCTTTAGTAGTTTTAGTATAGTCGATTTGCAGTGGATTTGTTTCCATCCGACTATCATACTTTGAGACTGATTATTTGATATTCAGTTATTATTTCCCATTTATCTATTATTTATGCTGTGGATGAGATATAGATTGCATGTGACTTGTTGTGACAATATATTACCACTGGTGGATTGGATATTCATGTACAGCGTACGTATGTATATGCTTTCCATATATTGGAGTTCGTATACATACGGCTGGCGTGTTACGTATTCCTGGTCCTACGTATTTTGGGACTGGGGCATGACATATTTTAGTGGTGGCCCATACAGGTCAAGAATATATTATCTCGGTTACGTAACTATACCGTACAAGCCTGCATATAGGAATAGAGTGTAGGATCTCATCCACGCTTGACTAAAACTCATCCTTCCTTTCAACTATCTTATTTAATACTTGCATCCTATTTGATTCTTGTACTTCTTCTAATCGTTTCGTACATCACCTTTAGAGAGATGGATATGCAAAATGGATGTACTACCGCCAATGGCGACACACCTTCAGGAGTCAATGGTCAGACTCAAGGAGGGACCTCAACGATTCCTAGACTTCCGGGACCAGATGGACAGACTCTCAATCCAGTTCCATCTGACATTCCCGCTTTACCTAATGGGACCCTGCCAGCTTTACCAGCACCGCATGATGGCCAGACACAGCTGTTCCAATTCTTCCAGATGATGATGCAGGAACAGAGGCAGCAGGCAGCAGAGCGGAGCCAAGAATTTTTGGCAGCACTTGAGAGGATGGCTGCACAGGCTACTGTACCAGCTCAAGCACTAGTTCCAGTACCTCGAGCTAGAGTTGGTTCAGTCAAAGACTTTATTCAGATGGATCCAAAGTCGTACAAAGGCACTAAGATCCCGGAGGAGACTACCAACTGGATCACCCACACTCAGAAGCTATTGGAAGCATCGCAGTTACCTACGGACCTATGAATGACAGGTGTAAGGACGCTTCTAGATGGTAATGCCCATCACTGGTGGGAATCAATGAAACACCAGTTGGGTACATACCAGACTTGGGAACAATTCTTGGAGTGCTTTGAGAGAAAGTACTTCCCGGACACCGTAAGAGATGCATTGTACGATCAGTTTCTTCACCTAGAGCAGGGGAACATAAAAGTTGACGAGTATGAAGCCGAGTTTAGTCGCCTCAGTAATGGCGCTGCCCTAATATCGACTGACTTGGATAAAGCTTAGAGGTTTCAACGCGGACTAACTCAGGAGATCCAACACTATACTAGCTCACAGTCCCGGATCTTTTATGCTGAACTATTGACGGAAGCAAGATTTTAAGAGGCCATCAGCAAGGAAAAATGAGGCCAACTGAAGACACCACAAGTACAAGCAAGGACACAACAAGGAGGGCCTATCCGACGTCCTTTGGCACAGCAGCAGCAGCAGCACAGAGCAGGATCATACCAGATCCCAGAGAAGCCCCACTGCAATTATTATGGGAAACGCGAACATATTATGAGAGACTGTCGAACTCGCTTAGGATAATGTATGAGATGTGGTTCCGGACAGCATATGATGAAAGACTGTCCTATGCAACATGTATTGACCCTTCCACCGCCAGTTCAGAGGCTAGTGCTTCCAGCACTGAAGCCAGCTCAGCAGATGACTAGACCGGTAGCACCTCAACCCCCAGCAGCAGAAGGATTTCAGAGAGGACCACTGCTACCTACTCAGGAGGATCAGTTCACGAGGGCCAGACATGGACAGCCATAGAGGAATGCACAAGCTTTTGCATTATAAATGAATGACATGGATCAGGAGATTGATGTTATAGCAGGTATTACTCTTGCTTTTACTTTTTCTGCTGTGACATTATTTGATACGGGAGCCACCCACTCATTCGTATCTTCTAGTTTTATTACCAAATACAATATTGCAAGTACACCTTTACCTAGTTGTGTTAGAATTCTTACCGGAGGAGGAGTTGTACCTGTTAGTAGAATTTGTAGATCGTGTCCTATAGTAATTCATGGCAGAGAGATGCACGCCCAACTCTTAGTCCTACCTATAACAACTTTTGATGTTGTGCTTGGAATGGACTGGCTAAGCAAGTACCATGCTTTCTTCGACTGTTTTGGAGGAAGCATTCTTTTTAAGGTACCAAGCTAGCCAGACCTTGAGTTTGCACGAGGATCCACAGAAGCCATTGATGGTGTTCAGCTTGCAATGGACGACTTTATCTATCATTCCATTATTTCAGAATTTTAAGACGTCTTTCCTGAGGAATTGCCAGGCCTACCCCCCAGACAGAGACGTAGATTTCTCAATTGAATTAGCACCGGGAGTAGCACCCATAGCATCACATATTTATAGATTGGCGAAGAAGGATATAGATGAGCTGAAGGCACAGTTGAAAGAACTGGAGAAGAAAGGTTTCATCCGACCAAGTACATCACCCTGGGGAGCACCGGTATTGTTTGTACCAAAGAAGGATGGGTCAATGCGTATGTGCATTGACTACAGATCCTTAAATGCAGTGACCGTGAAGAATAAATACCCATTGCTACGTATTGATGACCTATTTGATCAGCTTAGTGGAGCCAAGGTATTCTCGAAGATAGATTTGAGATCGGGATATCACCAGATGAAGGTACGGAAGGAGGACATCCCGAAGACCGCATTCAGAACAAGATATAGGCACTACGAGTTTCTGGTCATGCCTTTTGGATTGACCAATGTTCCAGCTATCTTTATGGACTTAATGAATCGAGTCTTCCACCAGTATTTGGACCAGTTCGTAGTCGTCTTCATAGATGATATACTTGTCTATTCGAAGAGCCACGAGGAGTACGAGAAGCACCTGTGGATGGTTCTAGAGACATTGAGGAGCGAGCAGTTATATGCAAAGCTTAGTAAATGTGAGTTCTTCTTGGACAAAGTTTCATTTTATGGGCATGTCGTTACGGAAGATGGTATTTCTGTTGATCCATAGAAGATCTCGGCAGTCGAGACATAGCCTGTTCCTAAATCAGTATCAGAGGTGAGGAGTTTCCTTGGACTCGCAGGATATTATCGACGGTTCGTGGATAACTTCTCAAGGTTAGCAGCACCTATGACTCGGTTGACATGCAAGGATCAAGAATTCATATGGACCGACGAGTGTCAAGCCGCTTTTGAAGAGTTGAAGAAGCGACTGACTACATCACCAGTATTGACTATTCCATCAGGATCAGGAGGTTATGTGATCTACAATAACGCATCAGGGAAGGGATTGGGATGCGTATTGATGCAGCATGGCAAGGTGATTGCATATGCATCTAGACAATTATGAGTGCATGAGAAGAATTATCCAACTCATGACTTAGAACTTGCAGCCGTTGTATTTGCTCTGAAGCTATGGAGACATTACTTATGATGAACGAGTGAAGATCTATACAGACCATAAAAGCCTCAAGTATGTCTTCACGTAGAAGGAGTTAAATATGAGGCAATGTTGATGGCTTGAGTTGATGAATGATTTCGAGATAGAGCTACATTATCACCCAGGCAAGGCTAACGTTGTAGCAGACGCGTTAAGCCGGAAACCCGCAGCTTACTTCTTGACGACGCAGATGGAATTATTGGAGGACTTGCAAGAGCTTGGCATTGAAGTGATATTACTCGGAGTAGATAGTATATTAGCCAACCTGCAAGTGCAATCATCACTAGTAGAGAGGATTAAGGCAGCTTTACCTACTGATGCCAGATTTCGGAGATTGAAGAAAAGGACAGAGGTCGGAGAGCAAACAGGATTGCGCATTCATGATGACGGGACATTAAGATGTAGGGATCATCTTTATGTTTCCAATGGAGATATTCGATAGGAGCTGATGGCAGAAGCTCATAGTTTGATATATTCTATTCATCCTGGAGGCACCAAGATGTACCGCGACTTACGGCAGAACTTTTGGTGGCATAGAATTAAAAGAGAGATAGCTCTCTTTGTAGCTAAATGTCTAGTATGTCAGCAAGTAAAGGTGGAGCACCAGAGAATAACATGATTATTGCAACTACTTTCGATTTCAGAGTGGAAGTGGGAGCACATCACTATGGACTTCGTCACGGGTTTTTCTAAGAGTCCAAGTGGAAAAGATGCAGTATGGGTAATAGTAGATAGAGTCACCAAGTCAGTCTATTTCTTACCTTTTAGAGTGGGCCAGTCTACAGAAACTTTGGCTGACTTATATATGAGGCAGATCGTGAGATTGCACGGCATACCAGTTAATATTGTATCAGACAGGGATTCGCGTTTTACATCGCACTTTTGGAGGAGCATGCAAGAGAGTCTTGGAACTCGTCTGAAGTTCTGTATATCTTATCAACCGCAGACAGATGGGCAGTCCGAGCATACTATTCAGATACTGGAGGATATGTTGAGGGCTTGTATGTTAGACTTTGGAGGATCATGAGAGGACCACCTACATCTTGTTGAGTTTTCTTACAATAATAGCTATCAAGTGAGTATCCAGATGGCTCCGTTTGAAGCATTGTATGGAAGAAAGTGTAGGTCTCCTGTGTGTTGGAGTGACGTGGGAGAACGTCAGTTTCTGGGACCAGAGTTGGTGGTCAACACCGTTGAGACAGTTAAGAAGATACAAGGACACTTGCGAGCAGCGCAAGACAGGCAGAAGTAGTGGACAGACCTTCATCATCGTCCCTTGGAGTTTAAAGAGGACGACCATGTCTTCTTGAGGATATCACCTACCAGAGGCACCATTCGATTCGGAGGGCACGGCAAGTTGAGTCCAAGGTATATTGGACCATTTGACGTGCTAGAGAGAGTGGGAGAAGTGGCATATCGACTTGCGTTACCACCTTCACTTGAGGGAGTATATGATATATTCCACGTGTCATAGCTTAGGCGATATGTGACATACAACAGTCATGTTCTCGACCATTCGGAGATCACCATTGGGCCGAGCTTGTCATTCCAAGAGCAACCCTTGGGAATCCTTGATCGTCAAGAGAAAGTGTTGAGGAACCAGTCTATTCCCTTGGTTCGCGTGGCATGGAAGCATGGTGCACCAGAAGAATCAACTTGGAAGCGCGAGGACGACATACGCAAACGTTTTCTGAACCTATTCGTAGACCAAGGTATGAATTTATTTTATTCATTTATACCTTATACCATCTTTGACTTTCTACCGTGGCCTAGTTTTAATTTCGAGGACGAAATTCTTATAAGTTGGGTGGAATATAAAATTCTTAATTTCAAAAATCGTATTAATCTTTTTAATTAATTAATTAATTGATTTATAGTAATTATTAGCTAATTAGAGAAAATAGAATTTATTTAATTTTTATTTTAGGTGATGGTGCATTTAGAGGATTTATGTAGCAATTATAATTTTTCTTTAATTTATTCCATGTAGGAGACCCTGTGGACAGTTGATAGCTTGATGGTATGCACGAATATAATTCCTAGAATTTTCTATGTATAATATATATATATAGTTTACTAAAAAGAATTAGAAAAAGAATTGAAATGAAATAAAAAAGAATAAGAAAGAAAGAAAAAGGAAAAAGAAAAGATAAACTCCTTAATAGTTCTAAAACCCTAAACCCATACCTACCCTAACCCGTTCACTACCCGCACGCGCTAGCAAACTAATATGCCACAGCAGCAGCTGCATTCCCAGGCCGCACCCGCTGTAGCCGAACCCCCCCCCCCGTGTCTTCAACTCTCTCTCTATATATCCCATTGAAACTCATAAACCCTAAACCTAAATCCTCTCGACCCAGAGACGCTGCCGCCCCCTTGCGACCTAGCCACACAACCGTCGTACAGCCGCAAATCCGTCGGAGTTCCCCCGCATCAACCGCACCGCGACAGAATTTGATATGCAGCATACCTGTGTTCACGCTTCGATTCCTGCACCACCGCTCGACCAAACTAGACCCTATATTTACCGGTACGTTCAAGATCTATCCACCTTCCATACCTATATAATAGTTGACCTCGAACAGCGCATAATCATAGAAGAACATATCGACCAAGTTGGCAAAAAAAAAGAACTTTTGGATCGCAAAAAACTGCGGTAACTACCCATGTTCACGGACTCGTATCTCCCACCACAGAGATCCGAATTCGGTTTTTCTTTTTGGTATGCAAAGATCACCCAACCTAGATTATTTTTTGTCAAATATAATAATTTAATTGTTGCTGTGTGCTGAACTAATTAGATAGAAAAACCCGAAAATATACTTTTTTTAACTTTCAGAATTTGCGATACGGAGCGCGTCCCGCCAAACAGGACCGCCCCATCGTGTACCAAGTATACCAAAAGGTGCATAAAGTATACCCAGACGTATGGGCTTTCACAGAAACTGATTTATACGAGTGTGCGCGTCGAAATCAGCCCGTATCCAAGAAAATTTTCTGTATCGTGACTTTTGCAAAACCTTGCGCCATTTAGTGCACGCTCGTCAGAATATGACGAAACTTATGCCACTAGACTCATGGTATCGTGCTGGTCTTGTGATCCAATTTTCACACAATTCTGAGATAATTGACCATGTCGCCTATTGGCGGGCCCCACGGTTGACTTTTTAGACGAATTTGTGTTCGGCTCACCGGAATTCATATTTGGACATACCGTTGAGTTCGTACTGACATTTAGAGTTGGTTTGACCTATAATTTGTTCCATTTAGAGACTGTTACCCCTGGCACGCTTTTTGGTATAAAGTTGGCCACACGTGGACCCCAATTTAACCCAAAATTACCGTTTTGCCCCTGTATCCAAATTGGGCGAAAGGGTAGTGATTTCTAGCTATCTCGCTGATTCTGAAAATATTGGTGATGTCTATTTCAGCATCCGGAGACGTTTGTTCGGAGCCCATAGTTCCTGATTCCGTGTCTTTGACATTTGGATGCCTACACTTTACAGATTTCTTTTCAAGCAAGTATACCTTGCCATTGCACTGTCATTTACATTCCATATGATGCATGTATATTTTATTTCTACTTATTTTAGTTTATTTATTTTAACTGCTATATAAACTGCGCGTCCAAGGAAACTTGGGTGCAACGACGGTGTCGTCGTGTTCGATTTTTATTTACGTATATACATTGGACCTACTTTATGAGACCACCCCATTATCATGAGATATTTTATGTTTCATTAGCCATGACACTATTCTTACACGAGTGTGAGTCACATGTAGGATACGGACTTGCGTACTCGGCTGGCCACTGGTACGTATAGGTCGTGCGATGGATAGGGATAACTGCCGATAGAAATTTTGCATGCTAGTAGACCTGGCAGTTATATAGAGGTTTTATCGTGTCATGGATGTGACATGCTTAGAGCATGGGGTGGGGAGAATAACAAGTAAGGCATTTGGGCTCCTTTGTACTTTCTTTTTTATGTAACCCGTACGCTCCGCTGGAGATACGCGATCGTGATGACCCCTATACTACTTGGCGGCCTCTGCCGTTCAAAAGATGACATGCTTTATATCCCCTGATTCTCCGAGAGAATCATGCTAATCCTATTTTATGGCCAGATAGCCCACTTGGTGGAAAGTTGTGCTCAAACTGCATTCACATAGATGGTTAGGCGACCCCATTGGATGTTTACTTTTCAGTACTTATTGGCATGTTATTATGTATCTTGTTACGTCCCTCTGAGGACCGGGTCCCTTTCCATATATAGACGAGCAGGAGTATCCGCAGGAGTATGGACCTGGACATGACGCTACTTATCAGACTGAGGAGGTCTTACCTTCGGAGTATCTTTGATTCATTGCCGCTGATTAGAGATTTTGTTGCTATTCTGTTAGAGATATTTATTCTATATTAGAGTTGATTCTCTTTCCTCTTTAGTAGTTTTAGTATAGTCGATTTGCAATGGATTTGTTTCCATCCGACTATCATACTTTGAGACTGCTTATTTGATATTCAGTTATTATTTCCCATTTATCTATTATTTGTGCTATGGATGAGATATAGATTGCGTGTGACTTGTTGTGACAGTATATTACCACTGGTGGATTGGATATTCATGTACAGCGTACGTGTGTATATGGTTTCTATGTATTGGAGTTTGTATATATACGGCTGTCGTATTACGTATTCCTGGTCCTACATATTTTGGGACTGGGGCATGACAGTTTTGATGTGTGTGTGCGCAAACTTGTGTGCTTGTGTATGTGTGTTATAATGCTCGGGTTTTAATGTGTATGAGGGTGTTGAGTTGGAGTGATCAAGTGACTGTGTCTGTGTGTGAGAACATAGTATAATTTGTGTGGGAGATTAGTGAGTATCAATGTATGTGTAAGTGGGATCCTTAACACTTGGTGTCATAGTGATTGTTATATGGGTGTGTGCATGTTGGCATTAAGGAGTGCTAAGTGTGCTCTTATGTGTGAGGGTGTTAGTTAGGGGTGTAAGGGGTTTGTGTGTGCAAGAGGTAGCAGGAGCAGTGGAAAGAAGGGGATTAAGTGTTGGCAGTGATATAGGCTCGGGTTTGGAGCCTGCAGTGAGGAGTTCAGTGTGCAGATGATGGTGCAGGTCAGTTTGCATAGGGGGACTGATACTATGGTATCAGAGTGGTTATTGCCAGTGATCAACCTGTGAGGGCTTAAGTGCTAGGAAGGTTTATTGTTCTGTTCGGTATTTATTAGATGAGAGGAGGGGAGCAGGCCAGTTACAGTGGGAGGCAGTATGAGTACTACAGGTTTAACATTTCAGACCTGGGTGCCTGTGTTGGTGTAACACTGTCATCAAGGGGAAGTCTGGGTTAGCTACATGGAGTGTGAGGGAGGAAGCCTCATGCCCAGTTTATGAGTGTGAACTGTAGGTAAGATGGGGGGATCGAGCACTGAATAGTTGCAATATGGAACTTAGGAGAGGAAGGACTGCATGTGCAGTTAGCTAGTAGAGGCTTATAGATTTGGTTTGAATGTGGATGGGGGAAACACAGTGCCTGCAGTAGGCAATTATCAGGATCTGCAGTATTATAGTGCATTAGGCTCGAGTCTTTACAGTCTTGAGGGGCCTGCAGTTGCTGTTATAGTAGCAACTCAGGTAGCATTGGCATTGTAGTGCAATGCATTAGGAGGAGAGGTAGCTTTCTTGTTGTTTTGCAGGCTTGAGTGGTACATGGGTTATTTGGAATATGTGCGTGTGTGTGTATAATCTAGTGCCTTACTATATACTATGATCTTGTATCAGTTGGATGCATTAGTGAGTATCCGTATACATGAGTGTGTTAGTTTTAGAGCGATACCTAGGTGTATCAGGTATAAGGTTGAGTGATACTCAAGGGTATCAATTAGTAGTGTTAGTCATAAGTTGGTATCAGTTAGTAAGTTAATATCTGTTAGCATATTAGTCTTAGTAGTATATAGTGTAAGTTGTGTACAATTAAGATTAGTTAACTGTTAGTGTTTAGGATGTATCAGTGAACAGTTAGAATTATTTATTGTCAGTTAATGTATATAAGTCAGTAAGTATTTGTTAGAGTTAGTTAACTGTCAGTTAGTTTGTATAGTAAGGGTTTACATCAGTGTATATATATTAGTAGTAGTTAGTGTATCATCATTAGTGTATCAATTGAGGGTAAGGTTCTGTTAGGGTACCTCAAAGTGTATCAATAGATCATAGTAGCAACAGCTCACATAGGGCATAGACAATTAGTAATACTAGAGGTGAGTTAGTGTATGGAGATAAGTGGTTAGAGTATCATAGCATATTATTATATAAATATTAGTGTTAGTTAATTAGTATAGCTAATTTTGACTTGTATTAGCTAGTTAATAGCTAGCATTATTCAAACATCTTAGTGGGGACCTAGTTGGACCTAGCTAAGACCTTGATTAGCTAGTATTGGCCTAGAAAGCATGTATTAATGCAATTTTACTCATTTCTCTTTTATTACACCTAGTAACCTGTAAATTCATATATAGGTTTGTGTGACACCAGTTCGGACACCGTTCCACCTTATTTGTTCAGGACCTCAAGCGAGTACTTCTCTGATAGTTTCTATTATTTGATAAATTTATGATTCTAGTTTATAGTATTGTTTTACCTAATTTTTCGACACTTGGATACACGGATTAGTATTACCTAGATTTACTTTCTTGTGATACGTACATTATACTTGTCTGGCCTCTACATCAGGACTCACTTACTGGCATCACTTACTTTTATCTTGCTGGACTCATATTTGATTTACGTGTCGGGACTTGGATTCATTTGTACTAGTTAGGGCAGAAAAATACTTGAGCAGACATGTAAACATTCCCAAAATCTGGAATTACCTCTTCTGGTCTAATCATAAATGATAGCAGTCGCACACCAAGTGTGCGATGAGCCGTATTACCCCCTAGCCATTTACATGTCGAAAGCGGTATTTCAAAACACACTAGTTTAGTGGATTCACATTACACTTGCTGCACTCACATCATATCTATTTAGCTTAGTTCTTCTCTATTTACAGTCATTATTGCCATGCTCTCTGGTTCACCATATTTACTTTTATTGCTCTTTAGATAGATGCTGCTTTATTTTATTCTCTGATTCATTCTCTTTCCTGCTCATAAAGTATTACTTACTATAACTGTTTATAGACTTTGTCAATTAATTGGAACTGCTATTGGGTTGTATTCACTTCATCCTGATTGGATTTTTTTTTATATGACTATTTAGAGGACTAGTGTCCCACCTACTATGGAGCCGGGAAGGGAATAACAACAATGGATCCTGATACTCAGGAGTGATTACTGAGGGACTTAGTTACCCTTATAACAATAATTTAGTTTCAGTATTAGAATTTTTGGCATGCGTATATATTAGAGACTTTGTTATTGTATTTGAGATTTGGATATTGATATTGTATTTAGAAGTTGTTGATGTTCAGACTTTGTAGTTTAATGGACTTCTTTGATATCTTATCGTGCTTTAGATTACGATTGAGTATTTAGCATTATCATTATTATCATATTGTCCTCCTCTTGGAGTTGGGATAACATGATAGGCTATACATATATTATGTGAGATTGATAGTTAGTTAACTGAGACAGCGTTCTACCGCAGATTAAATCCTCTCAGAGTGCTCATGACTAGGACATGCGCAGTTAAATCTCACCTAGCTACATGGGCAATGCTACTGTCTTTGTATAACACGATGCTTCCCGTAAAAGCATTCAAAGGCCAAGCATTGGCCAAATTCCTGGCAGCACATCCAGTACAAGAAATATTAAAACTCTACAACGAAATTTTGGATGATGTGTTGGGGTCAAACACAATGATGGAAGTTTTAATTTTAGAATGTTCATTAATGTTACTTAAAGGACGGGACCCAAGGGCAATATTATTACAGGAGTAGAGATAGTGTTAGACTCCCCCAACAATCTTGTTATCCATTATGTATACTCACTCATAGAGCCATGTTCCAACAATGTGGTGGAGTACAACGCCTTTGTCATTGGTCTATTGTAAACCCTCAGATTTTGGAATATAGATAATTTAGTATTTTTCAATTTATAATTTATTTAATTTAATAGGTTAAAGTATTAATTTATAGAATCCTTATATTTATATATATGACACTTTGCCATGGTTTGGATATTTTGAGCAATG
The DNA here is from genome assembly GCA_036927795.1 of Iris macrosiphon. Taxonomy (NCBI): domain Eukaryota; kingdom Viridiplantae; phylum Streptophyta; class Magnoliopsida; order Asparagales; family Iridaceae; genus Iris; species Iris macrosiphon. The sequence goes on from JAYESA010000012.1 coordinate 30,524,682, forward strand.
CACGACTTTTCCCTTCCAACCAAATTTATATTATTAACCTTGAAGGGAAAAGTCGTGCATTGCTTTTCCCTTCCAACTCTAAATTCCATTACCTTTGGGACATGGGTGTTGCATTAGTTTGATCTTTCCATGCTCCAAAAATATTGACAAATATCCAGAACCATTGACATTGTAAAACTACCCTTATTTGGCTAGTTGAACCCAACTTAGCCCAAACACCCTACTCGGACTCTCAAACCAATTCCTATAAGGCACGTACACTACCCCACACCTTTTTCCTACTCCACAACACATCCCACATATAAAATATATTCACAAAATCTGGACAAATCAATTAAATGGTCCATAAATGCAATATTTCCAAATTAGGAAAGACCCCTATGCAATCTTGTTGCATATCAATTTAAATATGAAAAAAATATTTTAAAATCTAATTTAAAGATTCTACAGCATCTTCTCATCCTATTTTAGCCTCTTTAAATCCTATCCAAAGGTGAAAATACTAGAACAAATCCTAACCACCAACCTACATATCTTTATACATATATAAACCTATCTAATAGGAGGGTCGACCATATTTTCGCCCCTAACTCATGTATCCCTCCTTTCCATAAATTTACAATAGCTTCCCCTATTCTTCTCTCCTTCTTCATCAACCCCAAGCCTCCACACAAACCAAGGAGACCGACCAAACCCCTTAGAAGTGATCGGCCATCCCTTTGAAGCTGACATGTGCTGCTAGTTGTAGAAGCAGTTTTGTCCCTTCACAGCCCCACAAAACCCTTCCAAACTTAATACTTACCTTCAACTTGAATCCCCCAAGCGCTCCGTCAAGTTTCATAAAGTTTGAAATCCGTTTGACACTCCAAATGGTGCGTGTCGCAAGAAAGGCCTCCTCCGTAATCAAGAACTCATAAGTTTTGTAATTATTTTTAATATATATTTTTTCCATGTGAGAACCTTTGTATGAACCCATAAACATAATATATGATGAATGATGATTCTCCCATTCATGAGAGACCCTAATTTGATGTGTAAAACTACTCTTAGATGATATAAAACCAATACTTGACAATGTCGTAATCATATTAAATTAGTATTGTTGCTTGTTGATATTTTATTATTAAAATATAATTTTCCAGAAATTAAATATTTAATTTCAGAATATAATTGGATATATTTTCATATATTAAATTTTTTTGTGCAAGATGGCAACCGTGCTTGCACAAACTAGTCGTCAAGTTGCTAGAACACATAGTCGACGCACGATGAAACATTGTGCATTCAACGACGCCTGTTTCGGTATTTTTCACTAAATAATTAATAATTCCAGAATTTAAATTATTTTAATTCAGTATTAATGGATGTCAAAATGCGTGTTTGAGAGTCTGCATGCATGTTCGAGATATAGTTTAGCGTTGTTACAAGTTTTGGGACATCGTGTTGTATATGCGTATATATATAGGATTACACGTGTCGGAACTCATGTATGTGCCTATATATACATAAGAAAACACAATGAACGAGACTCTACAATGTACTAGATAGTTCCATAGTACGTGGTTATTGGCATGTTGGTCCATGACCATAACTGTTGGATCGTTGGCATGAACGTCACCATACTAGTTGACGTCTTTCTAATAATCCTATTGTTTTATCTTAATCACATTAGAAGTTTTATTAATTAGAACATGTTATAATAGGACAACTTGGATTCGTTGCACCTTCGGTTGAGGACACCAGTCTGACAGTACCACATCAGCAGGCAGTAGGCAAGTGTACCTTGCCTTTGTTCTAGTATTTTGTTCTTATTGCTACTACTAGTTATTTATTCTATTTCTAGCTCTTTGCTTGTACTTGTTGTGAGCCTAGGACCGTTGGGATACTTAGCATCCGAAGTGTATTCGGGTGCCGACTTTCTTACGCAAAATTGGGTATCGTTAGACTGTATTGTCATCGTATACCCTATACGTGCAATTCTTATACGATATACCTTAGGACACTGTACACGACCCTCATGTACATAAGTCTTACTTGAGATATTCGAGGATTCTGGCTTCTGTGTTAGGACATGACTCATGATTTATGATTAGTTGACTTAATTGAATCCTCTTTCTTGACTCGAGAGATAGTTAGTACTTGTCTTACGTGTTATGGACATGAGATGCGAGATACATGGGGTTCATGAAGAATTTACTGTACCTTTGGACTACCACACAATACGTGCTACCGTATCTTGTGCTTCGGGCCCTATAGTGCTACCGGTACCTTGACATGACCTGTACGTACATACTACTACTACTACTACTACTACTACTACTATTACTACTACTACCTACTACTGTCGTGTCTATGAGACCTACAGGCCCCGATGGTTTAGTGAACTAGTACGTTCTTAATTGCATTCATTTAGTTAGTTATGATAAGTACCCTCAGGAAACTGTTTATTATTTAATGTTACATTGGCTTGAGTGTTTATTATACCTTGCTATGTCCCCTGAGGTCCTGGATCCGGATTATGTCCCCAGGTATAGACGAGGAGAGCTACCCCGATGTTTATGGGACATGAGCTGACATTGGAGCAGTATTTGTACTAGAGGACGAGGTTGTGCCGGAGGACTTCTCTTGAGGACTCTGTTATTTATTTATTTATTTATGCTTAGTATTATTTAGATATTGAACTTGTCTTAGTGACTATTGGACATATGTACTTATTTTATTTCTCTTTTTATTATTTTGATGACGGGTTGTTCCCCACGATATTTCTTATACTGCAATTGTTGATGGATAGTTTTATTTTTATTATTCTTGTGACTGGACAATCCCTTGTGTTGTGATTTTTATTGTGGATGAGATTAGTTATACAAACTGTGATAGGTGTTATAGACCCTTATTTATATATATTATAGCTTAAGTGCACTCTAACAGATCCATTAAATTGGGTTTATCCATTGGAGTTGTGCTGCTGGCCATTGCCACGTGGCTAGTCCCTTAGTATTTTGGGATTTGGGCGTGACATCTATAGTTAGCAAAACAGTTGGGGGTAGACTACCTAGAGGTTTATGGTGAGTCTAAGCTAATAGATAGTCAAGTTTTAGGAGAGTATGAGGTCCGACATGAAGATCTTATCCCATACTGCAAGGCTACGCTCGATATATTCATTACGTTCTCGGGTTTCTTCATCGATTATGTAACTCAATTGAAAAATACCGAAGTAGATGCATTAGCTGGTCTTATGGCTATTCTAGCCATTTTAGTTAAGATGAGTGTTCGATCACAGTGATTGGTAGGGAGCTGATCTGTGCCAAGAATAATTTACATGTTTGTCAAAGCTATGCTACAGTGACGAACATTAACGTCAAAGACTGGAGATTCTCATTCATAGATTAATTTGTCTATGGAATCCTTTCGGATGACCAGAAGGAAGCTACTTCTGTTAAAAGGTGCTCCCTCCGATTATATTATGAAACAACCACAATTATTTTTTATCTTCGTTCGTACGACGAACTTCTTCTATGATGTTTATCAAATACAGAAGCAAAGCAAGCACTCCGTAAAGTCCATGATGGAATGTGTGGTGCATATCATCCATATCCTAAATTATAGGATCGTCTTAGGCGTATGGGTTATTATTGGCCCACCATGGTAGCGGACGCCGTAGAATATAAAAAATATAGGACGTGTCAGATACATGCCAACTTCATTCATCAACCTTCTGAGTTTCTACATTTGACGATTGCATCGTGGCCATTTGAAGCATGTGCATAGATATTATCGGTCCAATCAGCCCACCCTCAACTCGAGAATATCTGTTCATCCTGGCTATAACTAATTACTTCTCTATATAGGCGAAAGTTATACCACTCATTGAAGTTAAGATATCTAACGTGATTAATTTTGTCAAACATTATGTTATTTATCACTTCGGGCTTCCTCGAAGGATCGTCCATGACAACGGTCCACAATTTGCGAGTCCTGCTTTCTATGGTTTTTACGATAAAAATTGGATCTAAAACATAGCTTCGATAGCCTATAATCATGCTTCCATTGGATTAGCCGAAGCATTGAATAAGACGATAATCAAGCTGCTAAATAAGTTTATTTCGTCCAATAAATACGACTAGAACAAGAAGCTTGGTGAATGTCTTTGGGCCTACCGTACAATAATACAGACTCTGACTGGCAGTACGCCATGGTTTACGGGAGCGAAGCAGTTCTTTTCCTAGAAATTTAGATTCCCTCTCTCAGAATAGCTTTCTCCAGTGAGTTAACAACTGAAGATAACCATCATTTGTAATTGTAAGAGCTGGAGGCCCTTGATAAGAAACACCTATTAGCTCAATAGCATATTGAGTTACATCAAGAACATATTTATAAAGTCTTTAATAAAAAGGTGAAATAAATAGTGTTCCAAGTCGGTGAACTTGTTTTAGCAGTGAGAAGACTAATGGTCATGACACACAAATCTCAAAGCAAGTTTCAACCTAAATGGGAAGGCCCGTTCGTGTTGGAATCAGTATATTCCAATGGTGCTTACATGCTTGCAAAATCTAATGGAGATTTTCTAATAATGTCTATCAATAGCAAGTTCCTAAAGAATTATTATGTTTAATCCCCAACAGATATGCATAATAAATGTAAAAATATACATCGTTTTCATTTTTTAATTCCCTAACAACATAAATATACAGTGAGAAATTTATCCCCCATAGATTTCTCAAGCTATTATCCATATTCTAGAGTCTTGAATGCTTTAGGGGTAATAGATCCACTTAAAACTTCCCCAACAAGAATTTAAGACTTCTTAAAATAGTAGAAAATTTCCCAACGGAGTTATAATCCATTTAAAATCTCCAGCAAATTAAAGTTTTCCCAGGAGAATTAGTAAAAATTCTTCACATAATGATTATTTACCTTGAGCTATTATCTGTATTCAACAATATTGAATACGTTATGGATAATAGATCCTCTAAAATTCTCTAGTGGAATAATTCTTGATCCTATGAAGCATTCTCGTTGAGATCACTAAACAAATTTTTTCAACAAATACGTGTATTCTTAGAGCCCAGTTTATCTGAGGATGTCTTATTTCTAATTCCCAACTGGATTAGAAGTAGTATGTTCACAAATATATCATTTCCAATTGATTTGAAATATTTTCAAGAAACGTTCACGTCCATATTACCTCTAGACTGTTTACTCCTCCCTACTAGAGTAAGCTTATTCTTTAGAAACTATTTCTTATTTTTAATCCTCAACTGGGTTCAAAATATTCAACTCTCTAGCGAAGTCTGCTATATTTTTCCAAAACAAGGTAAACACCTAGTTCAGACTAAGTTGACTAGTTTGACCTAGTCTTGACCTAGAAAAGCGTAATTAGTGCATTATAGCATTTTTATCATTTTATTACACCCAAAAATATGATATTTCATATATAGGTCTGTGTGATACCAGCTTGAGCATCGAGTTACTTCATTTGCTCAGGACCAGAGGTGATTACATTCTCTAAAAGTTTACCATTTATGATATCTTCTATGTTCTTGTGTTTAGTGTAGATATCCTTGACTTATTGACACGTGGTTATACAGATTGGTATTTTTTGGATCCCGTCATAAAATATTATTCCCGGTAGTTCCTGACATATCCTTTATATATCCGATTTCTCTTGTAGTTGTATGGACATTGATTTCTGGGGAGACTAGCTACCTTCTCAGAGAATTCTGTGTCGTAATGTGCCATAGTTGGATCCTCTATACCAGCCGGGGGTTGGAAAGTTTTAGTTAGATATGTAATCATACCCACCATGTACGAGTATTCTTGTACAAGTACCCTGTTAGTGTTAATCATACACCTCACATATAATTAGCCAGGCCATGATTCCTGTACAAGTTCCCAAGCTAATGACATGTCGAAGCAAGTACTAAATCACTTAGTTAGTTGTATTTCTTGACTCCTGTATATGATACTCATCTCTCTTATACTATTTACAGTATTTTCATATCCAGTGTATTTACTGCTCATGCTCTATTTATATTGTATATTCTCTCTATTTACTATTATATAGTCTTTATTATTTATTTGGAACTACTGTTAGAGGTGTGCTTCGCTCCAATCCTGACTGGAAATATTTTTCAGATGATTTTGATGACTGGTATCCTACACACTATGGACCTCAGGACTTAGTGGGTGCAGAGTTAGAGATGGTGGCTCAAGAGGAGCCGATACCGGGAGATGATCAACTTGTTGCAGATGTTTAGACTATTGGATTGGTTATTTCACAGTTTAGATATTTGGCACGTATTATATTTGAGACTATTGTAATAGTTAATTATACTTGGTTATGAGTTATATTTGTGACTGTGATTCATTTATTTCTTTTATTCCATATCGTGCTACATCTTCCTCTAGTTTATTGTGATTGAGTATTGATTATTATTTTGTCCTCCATTTGGAGTTGAGATATCTTGACATATACATATATATTATGTGAGATATTTAGATAGTATTGGTGACCTAGACATCGTTCTACCGCAGATGCTATGGCGTAGATGGGACGTACCCACATTCTCGTACACTGACACCGGGTGCGGGTCATGACATATTTTTATGGTAGCCCATGCAGCTCTAAGTTGTAGTACTCAGACTTAGAGTATTACTACAAGCATGCTATATGATATATGATATAGGATAGAGGATATAGGATATAGGATATACGATGAGAGTATTCTCAATCACAACTAGGAACATTTTCGATCTATTGAATTTATTATTTTTATCGTTATGAATAATTGGTTTCTTTAAAATATTATTGTCCGTCCTTGATGCTAATGACATGATATTTCATATATAGGTCTGTGTGATACCAGCTTGAGCACCGAGTTATATCATTTGCTCATGACTAGAGGTGAGTATATTCTCCGACACTTTTTCATTTATAATATCTTCTATGTTCTTATATTTAGTGTAGATATCCTTGACTTCTTGACACGTGGTTACAACTTCTTGACATGTGGTTACACAGATTTGTATTTTTTAGATTCCGTCATGAGATGTTGTTCTCAGTAGGTTTTGGCGTATCCTGTACATATATTCGGGGAGACTAGCTACCTTCTCAGAAAATCCCGTGTCGTGACGTGCCATGGTTGGATCCCCTATACCAGTTGGGGGTTGGGGAGTGTTAGTTAGATATGTGATCATACCTACCCTGTACGAATATTCCTGTACAAGTACTGTGTTAGTGTTAATCATACACCTTACATATGATTATCCAGGCCATAATTCCTTTACAAGTTCCTAATCCAATCATATGTCAAAGGTAGTACTCACTCACTTAGTTAGTTGTATTTTTTGATTCCTGTATATAATGCTTATCTCTCTTATACTATTTATAGTATTTCTATATCCTGTATATTTTCTGCTCATTCTCTATTCATCTTGTATATTCTCTCTATTTACTGTTACATTGTGTTTATCATTTATTTAGAATTGTTGTTAGAGGTGTGTTTCGCTCTAATCCTGACAAGATATTTTTTTTAGATGATTTAGATGACTGTTATACTATATACTATCGATCTTAGGACGTAGTGGGTGTAGAGTTAGAGATAGTGACACATGAGGAGCCGATACCGAAAAATGATTAGCTAGTTGCAGATGTTTAGACTATTGTATTGGTTATGTCTCAGTTTAGACATTTGACATGTATTATATTTGAAACTATTGTACTAGTCAATTAGACTTGGTTATGAGTTATATTTGTGACTGTGATTGATTTCTTTCTTCTATTCCATATCGTGCTACATCTTCCTCTACTTTGTTGTGATTGAGTATTGATTATTATTTTATCTTCCATTTAGAGTTGAGATATTTTGACATATATATATATATATTATGTGAGATATTTTGATAGTATTATTGACCGAGATAGCGTTCTCCCGCTGATGCTGCGATGTAGGCTTGACATACCAACATTCTCGTACCCTTACACCGGGTGTGGGTCATGACAGCTAGGCCGAGAATTACAATCGCTCAAGCTCTCTCTTTCTCTCCCCCTCTCTCTCTCTACATTAATATGCCCTTAGGGTTACATCATGAATCAAATACTTTGGATGATGATGTTCCTATATATTATGTCACGTATATGTTAGCTTCTGGTCTGTGTACCACGTTCCAAGATGCCAAGTGCGGTCCAACGCCTCGATGCGTCAAGCGATCTCCAAAACTGTTTGAGCTACTCCCTGCACCCTACATGCAATCTATTTGGGTGTTAGTACATTGAATGCACTCGTGGGAAGGCCTATCACCCATGCCACAAAATAAGCACGTTCATTAGTTATGTGCACCGACTGATTATATTGTCTTTCTAATCTTGCCTAAGGATTAGTTTCATGGTATAATAATGAAATGCATATACTCTTGTCTGAAACAAGTGTATCAAGCAATAAATAACTGAGTTTATCTTACCCTTTCTTACCATTTGTCCTTTCTTGTCATATGTAGCATTAAGGATCAAGTATATACACTATGAAATAAAGAATTATATATGTAACACAAAGTGCCTCAAGCGTGTCTCTTACTTAGACATGATTTACATGAACTACAAGCGTACCGAGCATCCATTTCCAATGTGCGAGGTGCTGTGCCTCAAACTCCATCTTGCTACTCTTCTCAGAACATGGTTTATCGCTATGCATGCATGACTTATCTATATGAAGGTTACTAGATCCGTAAGCCATATTGGATATTCTTTTTGGATTCAGCTATTGTCTTCCTAGTTCAGTAGCTCCTGGACCATCCGATGAGTTGGTTGTCTTTCTAGGTCGGTAGCAAGCCTTATTGGTCGTCCCACACTCGTCTGCAAGTACTTCAGCTAGCTTGATAGTAACTTATCCTAGCAATCGTACTAGGAAATCGCTAGTACATTCCTCTCGGGCAGACACAATTTTGATGCTCTGAAATCGTTCAAGGACTTTCTTCCTTGTGCGCAACAAGTTATCCGTGACCATGCAACTACTCTACCAATTCTATTTTGTTCGAGAACTTTATGATTAATTTCTACTATCCGAGGAACACACTTGGTCTCTACTTTCTGAGGACTTCCTGCTTAGAGAGTAGATATCTTCCTTGATTTCTTCTCTTGACTCAGAACGACTACTGAATAGCCTTCCTTGTCTACATATGCAACATGACTCTACTCTATCTCCGTATCATATTCCATGCGAGGCGGTGCATCAATATATAAACAAGAACTACTTTATGGCATATATAAAAAACTACTTCATGCAACTTAATATTTCTAGGTTACGCAGATAGCAAGTACATTCCATATTCTATGCATATGATAAGGCAGGATTATTCCCTTAGCTATGTACGTTCATCTCTTTTATTAACATGCATTGGTTATCACCTAGAAACTAGCATGTATCGTTTCATTTTATTAAGTGTGCAGCTAAGCAGAGTCAGGTTCATCAGAGCCACCCACCTTAGCAATGTATCACATAGGCTGAGAGCGACTCCGAGCGTGCCACTGAAACATCTAAGTCTGAACTTCTCTGAAGGCCAAGTCTGAATGCCTTAGCATCAAGCGAGTCATTTCATCGAGATAGGTGGGACAGTTCGATACACTTGCGACATTTGAATTGACTCTCCGGGTTGACCAGAGTGGGTCGTTACATAAACTATCCAAAGAAGGTGCCTTAAAAACTAATGAAGGTGAATCTCTATAAGAAACTAAACTAGAGAAACTAAAGGTATCTCTATCCTAATTTGGCAGAGTGATGAAACAAAACATAATGATAACATGGTTGAATGATAGAGATGATATGTTAAAATCAAATTTAAGATACAATTTGATAATCATATACGTCAATCATAAATCATGTTATCCAGAATTCTTGTCATGCCAGTAAGCATAGTTGCGATAAACTATATATGTTAGCCGAATATTTAATTTTTATATTTGAATATGGCTAATCGATTAAGTTTAAAATTAGGATAATCGATCAATCACTATAATAAATTCTACTTAAACTCAATATTGTCCTGATATGCATTAATGTTATAATATTTTCTTCTGTATATTGCTTTGTTCATCTAACATATACTTACAGAAAGTAATAAGTAAAACTAGTATAGACATATGCAACGAAGATATGATGATAAGCCAAAGTCGCTGTTATAACATAATATTTTTCTGAACCGCCTACGAAAGGTATTCAGATTTCCAGATCAGTTTATCTTTGGACAATAGGCATCAAGGGAAAAGACATCTTCCAGTTAACATGACGTTTAAGAAGCTTAGCTTCATCAGTATTCTTTTGGTTTTCATCATATGTAATTTTAATATTTATTAAGTCTAAAACTTATGTACATTAAGTCGCATTGGCATACTCAAAGTCCACTCAAAATAGCCTGAAATCCATCTACAATAAAATCCCAAAATCAGACCAAAACTAGCCCTACCAAAGTTTAGACCATTCTAGAAATAGGCCAATGAAACTCGTGCCAAACTCGGTCTCCTGACCGAACTCAGACCTAACTCGATCTGCCTAAAATAGAAAATATGCTAGTTGTGATATCCCTAATTTTGTGGCTCAAACGTTCAAAAATTCAAAAATTTATAGAACAAACTCTGGCAGAACTCTGTCACAGAATACCCTATAAATAGACTTGAATTTTCACATTCTTACTCACTCAACCATTCTCAATCTTTCTATCATATAAGTGAGTAAACCCCTAAGCTTTAACCTTTTCCATCTCCTATAACAACTCCCCAGTCTTCTAGGGCCAAGTGCGATCTCTGTTAGAAGTCTGTCAGAGTTGTAAGAGCTTGGCTAAGAAAGTTTTCTCTTTATTTAGAAGTTGACATGCCCTTCGCATCAAACGCGCGTGTAAAGTCTTTGAGCCTTCAGATCAATATTTGTGATTCACTATTGATGATTACAGTGGACAAAACGCTGAGCAATAGTTATCGGGACTTAACTAATCTTTTCAAAAGGAAACCAGTATATATTACGGTGTTTGCATTTTCTTTCCCTCAAATCTACTGCTTTACATATCTGCTTACGTATATTTCTAGTTGGTAGCCGTCTTTATTGTGAACCAATTTTTAATTGGATAGATTATTCTGCTGTACTCTATTCATACCCTCTTTAGAGTTACCATTACGATGCTACAATAGAGTCCGTATCTAAGGTAGATACCTCTATAATCATATTGTCTAAAATTTTTGCATTGCTAGCTAGCATGGCTGGGAGAACTCTAAATTCCATTACCAATATAAGTATATCAAAAATCAGGTCTCTATATTTTTGCCACGTAAGCTAATGGCTGCGATAAACTCTAGACTCTATAACTAAGGTAGACGGTTACCTTTCTCATTATTCTTATCCAAATACATCATAAAAATATACCTCAATTTAGTCCCTAAAATTTATCTTGATTCCAGAATCAAATTCAACAACGAGCATGTGAAGGTGAACAAAAACAAATGAAAATATATTTTAAAATAGAGTTTATAGTAAGATTCTCAAGGGTCATCCCAGAATTCTCTCAAAAAATTCTAATTTGTAATTGTGTATTCTCTATATCCAATTGCATATCGATACCACATCCTCTCTAAGAAAATTTTTCTATCTTTCAAGTCACCATTCAATTCGTCTACATTCTATCTTCATCAACCAAAACCAGAATCTCGCCTTATGCGTACTTCGATTACACTCTTGAAACACGATCTAAATTTCAATGATATCATTCAAATCTGATTAATCACAAGTTTAATTTCGTTCAAGCCTCAATGACCAATCGTCGGTTTATCCTTTCTCTTGCACATATTTTGTATCCATCTCATTCACCAATACCTCTTCCGATAACATACAATCAATACCCTCAACATTCAATTCATTTTATCAGGTTACTATCTATTCTTCCGATCCTTTCTTACAATGATATGATCAATTATCCCAAGTATTTTTATCTTATAAAATCTTTATGATACCTCGAGTGGGGTCAAACCAAATCCAAGCCAATTTGAATCTAATTCAAACCCAAGTATTTCACTATCGCCAAGTATGTCTTTCGAGCATACAATTCTGATTTGATTCGATTCGTCATCCAACTTCCTCGATTAATTCCATATGATAACATTAATCCAACCAGTCTTCTATGTCATATTTCTTGTAATTGTTTATCCCATCTAGCAACTATATCGAAGATCATCGACTATTTCGTTCACATGAAACACTAACTTTTCTAGTGCACACCTCCAATCTCAAGTCTAAACTCTAAGTCTTGCTACCGCAGCTCTAAAATCTTAACAGGCCATTCTCTATAGTCATTCACACCAAGTCTAACTCTTGGCATAGGGTCGTCTGCCTAACCACTAGGTCAGCTCGCCAGGTCATAGATACGTACGAGGTCACCATTCCATCGTGCCTCAAAGCACTCGCCTAATTCCTAAGGTCAAACTATTATTCAATCTTACGGGGTATTTTACCCAAGCTCGCTTCTCTCATATTTCTAAATATTGAGCATAGATCCTCCTACTCGCATCAACAATATTTTGTTTCGCAGGGTCAGAAATTGTTTCAGCAAGGCCATTCCTAAATTCGTTTATCCAACTGAATCCTTAATACAAGTCATCGACACAATCAATCGAACGACGCATGTAAACATAGTCCTCAAGATAATATCCTCTGCTTCTTGTTTCATAATCCATTCATTCTCTAGGGTAATTTTATCTAATCAAATCCTTAAGACCATTATCGACATATTCATTCGAAGGATACACATATTCCTAATTCTTAAACCCATGCACCTCATCCACCAAAACTAAATATATTCACCTGCAGCTGTATTAAAGTTTAGCATATTGTTGAGTATAGATCATACATATATTTAAGATATTCCCGAAATGCAGGCATTTCAACCAATCATATCGATAGCATAGTCGGACAAGCTACTGGTGGAGGCGTCTTATAATCCTCGAACTCTTTAAGTCGTTTCATCGTTACACCTTCGTTTCATCTAAGTCATAGATCAATCCAAGTCTTTCTCCTAAGTTATTAGTCTCATTGCCTCGAATTCGAGATCCATCCTCAAGAGTTTCTTCATTCCTCAAGTCCTGTTCTTCTTATAATCATTCATGCCATAATCAATATTCACCTAGCCAAGTCATTCAAAACTTTAATGTTACTGTTAGATCAATTCGTAGTTCACATCTTGTATTTTTTAAAATAAGTGAGTTCAAATTTTCAATTCGATAGTCAACCTATCATTCATCCAACTAGGAAAATTATTGAACCAAAGTCTTCTTATCCTCAACACATTCTAGAATCTTTAAGTATATCCGCACAACCATGAAATCATTCTTTCGCAAAACATCATTTTCATTTTATCCAGTCTATCTTCTGAACTAGATTCAAAATTAACACATCCAAACTCAAACTCAATTCCGATATCGTCTATATCTGTTCCTCAAACAATATGATTCTTTGAGTCATTCTAGCACTTTTAAATTGAAGTCTCGATTTCCATCCTCTATTCATCGATTCTGTTTTAACACATCCAATTCAAAACTAAGTCATCCATACTCAAATCGATTCTACCGAACAATATCTATCTCAATCCTCTATGTCATTCCACCTCTTCCAAATCTAAATTTACATGCACGCTAACTTTCTATCGTGCTATTGTTCAATCACGCTAACTCCGATCATCTCCTCAAGTTTTTGATCTCTGCTCTAGCTTTTTATTCGTTCGATTTAACACACAGTTACGTACATGATCAACAATGATCCCTCGATCATACTATACATTCCTTATTTCGTATCATTATTCGACACAATCCAAACTCTTACTCGACACATCCTCGATCGCTCGCGCTAACTTCGCATAACGTATTATATTTCTCGACTAACTATGTGTTACTTGTAACGACCCGACCCGCCTTGCTCGGCGATATGGCTCAATTTATGTAAAGCATTCAGATTTGGCCTTTCAGGAGTTTTGACTTAGACTTTTCAAAGATGCACTCGGAGTCTCGCTCGGTCGATGCAATTTATCGCTAAGGTGGTTGCTCTGATGAATCTGTCTTTGCTTAGCTTGCACAGATAAAATACAGACTATATATGCTAGATTGCTAGACGATAACCCATGCATACAAATAAAAGTATTGAACCAACCTAGTTAAGGGGATAATCCCACTCTTTATTACTTCATATAGAACATAGAAATAAATCGGTCGAATGGGCTGCATGATCACCTTGCTATTTTAGAATGGTTCAAGTATATTTTCTTATGCATTCAATTATATATGCAATGCTTGTCACATAATTTTATGCCACATTCAGATAACACGATTTATGACTTATTTTATCTAGTTTGGCCGAAAGACTATCAAATAGTCGTTGTATGCGAGTCTAAAAATGAAAGTATTTGGGACCGTTATGTCACCAAGGAAGTTATCGAACTAGGGGACAACTCATAATAAGTTAAGCATGAGTTATAACCACATAGCCCGGGGAGCAATATTCGTTCAGGATAAGATCAGACGGCTCTAGGAGATAATTCATTTGTGAACATGGATAAGGTTTTAGCAAATTTGTAATATATGATTTGGTATTTGATCAAGTTTATGATATATGATTTGGATTATTTTAGTTCACACGGTCACAGACAACCTGTGCACCGGGTATGTTGGGTTCCTGCAGATGGTCTCTGAGACACCGTGGCCGATCTGATCTAGACGGAACAGTAGTATAGTCGTTGTAGAAGCATGAAAAAATATGCCGGATGACTATACGCGGCATATCGGAGCAGAGCAGCATAGGCAGAGGCCTTAAGAGCCATCAAGCGTGCAACAGAGCCTTTTCCGCTAGAACAGAGCGTGAAACATAAAAACTCAAAGGACCATCCGCGTAAGGCAGTACGTCCAAGCCGCTTCAGCGTAAAACAAGGTGCTTCATCGCCTCCAGGGCGTAAAACTTCTCCCCTTTCATACGCAGCGTTGAGGTGTATAAGAGACGCTTCGTATTCCCCGAAGTGAACCTGTCAGATCCTGTAATGAACCTGTCAGAGCCTGCAATAAACCTAACGTCTGGACTTCTGGCAAAGGGATGCGGCTCGACTACCCAAGCGACGGCTATAATAATGGCACTGCACTGCCACCCAGGCTGTCAAATACCGCCATCCCCTTCGCGTAAACTGCTTCTTCAAGCACAAAGGGATACGCTGCCTTGTTTTACACAGGCAAAACGCGAGCTGTTTACGTTCTGCAGTAGACAAACTGCCTGCTACGCCAATAGCTGTACTCCGTACGGGGTTCGAGGCACGTCTCTTCGCCTAATGCACAGAGCGGTGACAGTTTCTCGAGGCACGTCTCTGCGACTGATGCACAGAAAGGGTTGCAGACCGTCAAAGAGCACGCCTCCATATTTAATGCACAGGATGGTGGCAAATCTCGACATTTAATGCAAGAGATTTGATTATATCTTCAAAAGCCGTAATTCCGGCTAAGACGTCCACATCAGCACTGTGGCACGGTACGCAGCGGCTTCTACGCCCATCCAGCATTTGTGCTCATTCGGTTTCTACGCCTGCTCGACCTCTGTGCCCCTTCGGCTTCTATGCCTGCTCGGCCTCTGTGCCCCTTCGGCTTCTACGCCTGCTCGGCCTCTGTGCCCCTTCGGCTTCTACGCCTGCTCGGCCTCTGTGCCCCTTCGGCTTCTATGCCTGTTCGGCCTCTACGACCACTCGACTTCTATGCCTGTTTGGCCTCTATGACCACTCGGCTTCTACGCCTATTCTTCTTCTACGCCTGTTCGGCTTCTATGCCGGTTTGATAACTATTTGGCTTCTATGCCATGGTGACAGATATTTGGCTTCTATGCCAACCTCTTCTACACAATGGATACCTACCTACGTGGCTTTTACGCCGTGATCTTCGTAGCAATTGTACGCGTTGTGTCCCTTAGTTGGACCCGCGTCACACGCTCATTCAAAAGATCATCTATACGCAGGCATTGGTTACTCTAACCGTTGTGTAAAAGGGTGCTGTACTTTCCACTCCTCGGTTGTTACACCGATGGAGTGGTCACTGTCACTAAAACTCTATAAATAGAGACCTCTATCAATGAGGAACAAGGTCGAAAAACTAAAAACTTGAAGATCGAACCAGGTCGACAAAAATTGGAAGATCGAACCCGAGAGAGAGAGAGAGAGAGAGAGAGAGAGAGAGAGAGAGAGAGAGAGAGAGCACCCGAAGCTCCGGCAAAGAGTAGGGATCGACGACTTTGGCATCATGCATCCACCCTCTCCTGCAACCTTCGAAGCTGCTTCCTGTCTTCTACGACACTTCTTCAATATCGTGTGATCCAAGGACTAAAGTGATCGACTACAGATCAGACACCTATAGCAATATTTACCCAGATTAAATAAATTGTACTCCCATATCCTCGTATAGGATCAAATTGTACAAGTTTGTTTGTAAACCAAAGAAGGCGGGTTCTGTGTAAACTCTATATTGAATACATCTTCATTCTTTCGTTTAATACCACGAACAAGATGGTGACTCTGCTGGGGACATCTTTCTCTTCTGACGAGGAAGCAATTGCTCAACACGATGCGGTATCTATAGGAACCGTGAAGAAGATACTGGTCGTCCATTTTGACCAGTCTGCCTACGAAGACATGCTTCGAACCGGGGGTAGCTCTCACTCTCTCTCCGTCCAAGACAACAGGAAGCTACGCAAGGTCTGGATGCCCAAGACATCCTCTACCGTTCCTGTGGACTCTCCGATCTCTCCGACCTCTCCGACCAATGAGGTTGTAGCACTGCTCCCTCTGTGCCCTGCACGTAAAACTCAGTCTCCCGCTACGCGCGGTACAGACGAAACTTCGGGCAAAGCCTCAGCGCTGACCCAGAAGTATTCACTGCGCTCTACACGTAGGAACCAGTCTCCCGCTACGCGCGGTACAGACAAAACTTCGGGCAAAGCCTCAGCGCTAACCCAGAAGTATCCACTGCGCTCTACGCGCAGAAACCAGTCTCCCGCTACGCGCGGTACAGACCAAACTTCTGGTAATGCCTCAGCGCCAGGTCAGAAGTACAAATTATGCTCCAGGCGCAAGACAACATCTGACCTCTACGAGGAACCAGATGAGCGTCGTGATTTCCGCGAGGGGAAGCAAGCAGCAGAATACTCGACTCCTCGGCCGTTACGCCAGCGAAGGAGCAATCTGCCTACCCTCCGTATTACGCGAGAAGCCGACGGCCGACTGAGGACCGCTTCAGCCTTACGCCACTCTGAGCAAATCTCCAAATTACGTCAGGCAAAGTCCCACGACGTAAAGCAAGCTCAGGTTGCTACTCCTCCTGACCTGCGCAAATACCTAATCCAGAAGCGTAAGGAGAGGGGACCTTCCAACATGTCTATTAGCGAGCAATGTTGTAATAGTCATAAAATTATGATTGACTGCTGCTGTTCTAAAGCAAAACGGTCAATTTTCGACCGATTGAGCTACTCTCATTCTTTCCCGGAAGAAGAGCCCGCGTATGCGTCCGTGAACATGGCTTCACACATACCTAGAGGAGGGTCGAGCTCAAGACGTCATCCCTCAGGGCCTCCGAGCCGAAGAAGATTCGAAGACCTCCTCAGGAACACTGAAGCTGGGGTGTTCCAAAACACCCGTGCAAGGTCACAGCAACCAGCTTCGTACTCGTCTGATTCCGACGCTGGGGGTCGCCAATCTTCCAGATTAGATGCTGAGAGTATAGAGTCGACTTCTGCAGCGACCTATACTTATCCTTCGAGGACGCCCAGGGAAATAAGAGTTTACGCCATTGAAGACGAACGCGAGGAAGATTCACCGTCAGGAAATGCGGAATAACGCATCACTATACTGGAGACATCTCTGAAACAAATGTAATCCCTAATGGAGAACATACACCAGATGATGCTAACTCAGCACGCAACTGCCATGGCTCAAGCGTCGGTCCCGCCAACTCAGATACGTGTGGGGGTGGACTTGCCACCATCCAACCCAAGCCAAGAACCTGCTCTAGATCAAGAGTCAGCAGTTCCTCCGCTTCCTCACTCGGTGAATATATTACCTCCCGTTGGAGTCACGATACATCCAACTCTGCACTGCACCGTAGCCCCGCTTCCAACTGAAAATCCGATGCAGGCAGCACGGGAGTTGAAAGCCCAGTTTGACGCCTTGAAGCACAAAGATCAGCTCAAGAAACTGGGAATCAACCAGCCTTACCCAGCTATCTGGGAAGAAGTCCCTTTTCCTCCGAAGTACAAACCTCAGACTATGGCTCTGTTCGAAGGAAAAACATCACCAAGTCAATACATGAACTATTTCAGTATGATGACGGTGTTGCTACAAGGGAACGACGCCCTCCTCACTCGGGTGTTCAAAGGCTGCCTCTCAGGAGTAGCCTATCAGTGGTACCGTAGCTTGGTGGACAACTGCATTACTTCCTTCGAAGACTTCAAAGCTTTATTCTTCACGCGATTCTACGAGGGTGGAATGGATATGTCTATGTCCTCTCTCATCGAAGTCAAGAAAAGGGAAAAGGAGGACGTTCGCACCTTCGTCGAACGTTTTTGTCAGGCTACCTTACAAATGCCTCCAGGAGTTCCAGACTCGGCGTTAGTAGACATTTGCAGGAAGAACCTCCTTCTCGTAGTCTCGGTGTTTACAGGACCATATCAGTTCCATGAGTGGCCTTCGTTCATCGTCTCGGCAGTGGCCGCCGAAGACAACAGTCGCAAGGCGCGCGACAATGGCATCATGATCTCCGCCTCCGATAGAGGCAAAATGTCATCTTCTAGCAGCGACCATCCTCGCAGCTCCAAGGGAAAAGAAGCTCTGATGGTCAATACGTCCAGACAAAAGACGGCGGCGACCACGCAGACGAAGCCCGGGACTTCCAGGCCCGTCGAAGTCTACTCTTTCGACGATGACGATATCCCTAGTATATTCGAGTGTCTCGTCAAAAGCGACAAGATCACCCTTCCGGAGCTAAGGCGGCCCTAAGAAGTCGGCAGTACTGACAACCCCAAATACTGCATCTTCCACAGATACGTACACCACCCAACAAAGGCGTGTTACATACTGAAGAGGAAGATCCAGGGGTTGATCGATGCTAAGGCCATCACTCTGCACAACACCGAGAAGACGGTCACGGCCAACATGATCTCTCTGCGGTTCGACGATCTACCTTCCCAAGAGGTCATGAACGGTGTCACGCCCATTTCTCGAGCTACGATGGACATCGTCAATCTCCCTCCATCTAGAGATCAAAATCAAGACTTGGTACCCCTGACCACCCGGCAGGGTAAGATTATGTGGGTTCATCCGAATTTGGTGTCAGAGCTCGAGGAAAAGACTAAAGCTACTAAAGCTACGTCTAGAAGAAGCTCCAAGCGTAAACCATGCCATATGGTCACAACTTCTTCTCTATTGGACGAAGACGAGGTACTTGCTGCAACCCGTTCAGGGAAAGCCTACCTCAACGACTGCGGAGCAAGTCAGGAGGATGCTCCGGCGGACGCTTCAACTGCCAAACCTTCAGGACCAGGCCCCGTCGTACCGAGGCCAGCCCTTCAAAATCGACGCCGGCAAACAAAGGGAAGCAAAGAGAAGTGCGCTTTGATAAACCTATGAAAAATATTCCAAACAAAGGTTTTGAGAAGCCATACAACTTCGATATCCTGGCCCAACTGGCTAATACACCAGCCAGGCTCTCCATCTTTGAGCTACTCAGGCTCTCCCAAGACACTCGTCTAGCCCTGAGTGAAGCACTGATGCAGGCGGAGGCATGCTTGACCCAGCTCAAGTCCCCCGACGAAGAACCAGTGGCATGTCCTCAATGCCACAGTGTGATGGAGGTGGTCCCAAATATCACTTTCACCCAAGACGACATGCTGTTAAAACATAACAAGCATGACAGGGGACTCCGGGGATTTCAAGGCCGTCTGGCTTATATTCGGAGGTTCATATCCAACCTCTCGGGAAGATGTCAGCCCTTTTCTCATCTCATGAAGAAAGGTGTATCCTTCGTATAGGACGAAACCTATCAGCAAGCATTCGGGGATATCAAACGCTACCTCACCAGTCCGCCAGTTCTGGTGCCTCCCATCATGGGAAGACCATTCTTGCTGTACGTCCGAGCAATGGACCATTCGCTGGGAGCTCTTCTCGCGTAGAAGAACGATGTGGGGCATGAACAGGCTATCTACTACCTCAGCAGGATGATGGTCGGAGCCGAACACCGGTACAACCCAGTGGAGAAAGAATGCTTGGCTCTGATGTTCGCTATCCAAAAGACGCGGCACTACGTCATCGGCCAGACTATCCACATCATCTCCAGGATCAACCCTCTTCGAGTACTGATGAGCAAGCCGAGTGTTCTTAATTTCTGACTCGCAACTTGGGCGATGCTGTTAACACTATATGACATGGTATACGTACCGCAGAAGTCCATCAAAGGCCAAGCGCTGGCCGACTTTCTAGCTGCTCATCCGATCCCGGAGGCCTCCAATTTATACGAAGACATTCCCGACGAAGTTGCAGAATATAATTCCGCAATGGAAGGTGACGCATGGCAACTGTTCTTCGACGGCGCCTCCAGGACTGGTCCCCAGGGAAACGTGGTTTCAGGGGTAGGAATCGTCCTAGTCACTCCTGATAAACTCGTCATCTACCGGGCATATTCTCTTAACGAACCATGCTCCAACAAAGTGGCAGAATACAACGCCCTGTTAATTGGACTCCAAGTCGCTAAAGAGCTGGGGTCGAGTCCCTGGAAGCTTTCGGTGATTCTCTGCTTATCGTCAATCAAGTCTGAGGAATATATGAAGTCCAGAATCCAGACCTTATCCCCTATCACCAAGCAACGGTCGAGATAGCCATGACATTCAAAGGGTTCTTCCTAGAGCATGTACCTCGATCCCAGAATCTGGAAGCTGATGCCCTAGCCAGTCTAGCTACGGATTTAGCCACTCCTATAAGAAGGTAGGATTCGGTAATCCTTCTTAACAGAGATTTATTCTGCGTGAAAAACAACTTTTACATAGAACGCAGCTACCCTGTGAACACGGATCCCCCGGGAAGAGACTGCAGAAGCCCCTTCATAGATTTTGTCGCATACGGAATCTTGCTAGAGGACCCCAAAGAAGCAGTATCCGTCAAAAGACGATCATTACGCTTCTACTTTGATGCATCTTCACAATGCCTATATCGTCGAACTTACGACGGACTGCTATTAAGATGTCTCTCAGGCGAGGAAGCACAGCAGACTATCCGGGAAGCTTACGATGGCGTATGCGGAGCGCATCAGCCCGGTCCTAAGCTACAGGATCGTATCAGGAGAATGGGCTATTACTGGCCCACTATGATCACAGACGCGATCAGCTATGCAAGACAATACAGAGCCTGTCGGGTTCATGCAGACTTCATACATCAACCATCTGAATATCTATATCCTACGGTTGCATCCTGGCCCTTCAAAGCATGGGGTATGGATATCATAGGTCCTATTCACCCGTCTTCTTCCAGAGGCCACCGGTTCATACTGGCCATCACGGATTACTTCTCTAAATGGGCAGAGGCGATCCCTCTGGCTGAGGTAAAGGCGTCTGACGTAATCAGCTTCATCAAGCATCGCGTCATTTATCGCTTTGGGATTCCCCAAAGGATAATCCATGACAATGGACCTCAGTTCATCAGCCAAGCGTTTTATCGATTTTGCGATAAAAATCGAATACATAATATTGCCTCTACGGCATATTATCCAGCTGCTAATGGTTTGGCGGAAGCTTTCAACAAAACCATTATCAAACTCCTGAAGAAGTTTGTCTCTTCGAACAAAAGAGACTGGAACGAGAAGCTGGGCGAATGTCTCTGGGCATACCGCACAACGGTACGGACAACGACAGGTTGAACCCCCTTTTTACTGGTCTACGGGAGCGAAGCAGTTCTTTCCATCGAAATCCAGATCCCGTCGCTCAGGATAGCCGTGACTAATGAGCTGACCCAAGAAAAGAATGACCTGTTAAGGCTTCAGGAGCTCGAAGGATTAGACGAGAAACGCCTCCAAGCTCAACAGCACATCGCGCTCTACCAAGCACGCATTTCCAGAGCTTTCAATCATAAAGTAAAGGAAATAGTGTTCAAGGTCGGCGATCTAGTCTTAGCCGTAAGAAGGCCGATGATTCTCACTCACAGGAGTAAAGGGAAATTTCAGCCCAAGTGGGAAGGCCCTTATGTGATCGAGACAACGTTCTCGAATGGCGCTTACAGGTTAGCCCAGCCTAATGGAGACCTATTAATGGCTCCTATCAACGGTAAATTCCTGAAGAGGTACTATGCTTAACCTCCTCTACCCCAGGGTGGAATATAGCTGGAATCCCAATTCTGACAAAACTACTTCCACAACGAAGCTAGTTAGGTCATATTCTATCATGTCCGTATGACCTCTGAATAGGTATGTCCTGCGAGAAGTTTATCGAGAGTTTATCACGTCCATACTACCTCTGATATCACTCTCACATAAACCTGTCATTTACATTCCGAAATGATGGGTCCACAAAAGTCAGAAAAGATTAGCTTTATTTCCAAAAAGAGCAGAATTACATTAGGGAAGCTAAAAGCAAGAAAGGGTACATCATTGCGGGGGAGCAGTCAGATCACGAATCAGCTTCGCCAGTGCAGCTACCTTCTCGCCCCTGGAAACCAAGGCATCAGCGCGGGCCCGTTCCAGCCATGCCTCAGGATTGTTCATAGAGGACAGTTCAGCCCTTGCCCGAAGAGAGCCAGCTCGAGCAGCTTCTGCATGCTCCAGGTCCCGTCGTGCGGTGCTCAGTCGACCAGACGCTACGCCTAGACCTGCCAGCGACTGAGAAGCCCACTCCTCTGCCCGGGCGAGTTTCTCCTTCAACTTGCGGACCCTCGCTGAGTTCCCTTCATGCTCGGATTGGTACTTCATCTCAAGAGCAAGAGCCTCTTCCACGACGGCCTTTCTTTTATCCGTCTCCAGCTTACGGGCTTTGATGGAATTATCTAAGCTCTCCAGCTGTTTGGTAAGCCGCGCAGTCATGGAGTCGTATCTGGCCTGGACTTCGGCTTCAAAACTGCCCTGAGTCAGCTGCAAGTATTCGTTAATGGGCTGCTCCAACCCATTAACCATCGCCTCCAGGGCGTCAGCTACCCCGAAATCGCCGAACTCTCTGACGGCCCCAATCGAAAACTGGGAAGCCTTCTTCAGGCTCTCAAAATCCAGATTCTTCGCCAACACCATTGTTATCAGCGTGTTCAAATTGGCGTAGAAGGTGCCAGTATACAGCTCGGTCAGCGCAACCAGATCTGGTTGAATGCCAGGAGTGGCCAAGATATTGGCGAGTTTCCCTCCAAGGACGATTGCAGACGAGGTGGCCACAGCCGCCGCCTCGACAGGTGGTGTGACCGAAGAAGGTGCGGCAACGACGGTCGAAGTCATCGCCATACTCACAAGAGGCGAGGTCACGATGACGGGTTCGTCCTCCTCTTGAGATGACGAAATCACTCCGGGCGAGCTGGCCCCCGAAGCCATTTCCTCCTCGAAGTGGAACACCTCCGTATCATCGTCAGGAGCCCGAGCAGAGCCAGAAGGCGTTTCAATGTTATACTCCCCGTGGGCACCATCCCCTGAGAAGAGGACAAGAAAGTTGATATCAATATGATAGTAATCTTTCTAAGAGGAGACATAAAGATGACCTTTACCCGTAGCCAACGGTATATATGCCGCGTCTGTAGCCGATGTAGCTATGTCACGCCTTAATGACGCAATACGAACTGTCATACCTGGAGAAGGAGGTGGGACAACCGACATCGCCAGGAGCTCCACCAAGCCTCCGTCGAGACGTGTTCGAGGTTCGTCAGCTGGAACCTCGCTGGTCGTGCTCACGGACACAGCAGGAGTTTCCTCCGTTGCTGGTCTAGAGGAAGATTCTTCCATTTGCCTCGGCCACGCGGGCGATTTTATTCCACTACCGGAGGCAGTGGCAGCAACGGCAGCCTCAAGCAGGAGTTCTCCGACACCGCCAACCGAAACTGAGGGTCCCTCTTCGAGAGACGGGGAACCTCCAATCAAAGGGACATCCCCAACAGGAGAGGCAGCAGGTTCCTCTCTAGGAGCCGCAATGCCAGGAATTCGGAGAGGGCGATCAACCGTCTTCTTCTTCCTCTTGCGAGGGGAAGTCTGCTTCCAGACAGAAGCCCTTCGCTTCCCTGAGATCGCCAAAGCCCCCGCAGGCGGAGGCACTTCACATCTCGGCACCGACACCAGAGGCTCATCCAAAATGGCGGACTCCTCGCCCTCGTCAGATGAAACCGAGGGGACTTCGATTCTTCCCCCAGGCTTGGAGGAAGGCACCCTGAAGCTTCCAAGCATGTCAAAGTCGCGATGGAGGGTGTTGATCGCCACATAGAACTGAGCATACGAATGGAGGATGCGCAGCTCCGTGGAGAGGGTGGCGACCGGTACAATGAAGATTGCTCCCGTGCAGCCCATGATGAAGTACCGCCACCCCCTGGCTCCATCAATTAGTCCGCCCCGGGACCTGAAGCTGGTGATGGCATTGCCCACGTGTAGCTGATCGTACCCAAACTGCCTCGCGAACCGACTGGGCAAGTAAGGCTCGAAGAAGCAATGATCCTCGGTTCTGTACAACAAATGGGAGGGTCTGATACAGACCAACCAATTAAAGGCTTCCGGGAAAAGATTGGTCTTTTTTCCGCCTAAATCCTCGAGCCTAATCCCTGACTGATTACGATGTACAGAAGGGACGGTGCAGAGGAGCTTCCAACAATGACCAAGGCTCAGCGCCAGCCGACAGTCTATGACTGTGGTCACGTTCCAGAGGGAGCCCTTGTAGTTCAGCAAGAAACTACCCCCCGCGCTGCTACCAGGATCGGGAGACATCACCCGTGGGTTGTGAAGAATTAACCATCCCATCAAGTACAGGTATGGTAACTCCACCCGGGGAAAACTCTCACGTCGAGCTTCATCGACGAGCAACCCGTCAGTCATGGCTCGCAGTCCAGCCTGTATACGGCACACCATGGCAGGAAGCAAGCCTAGCCTTGCCCCGAACACCAGACGGACGGCGGGCCACAGGATGTTCCGATGAATGCGGTCCGCGGACGTGGTGCCAGGCACCACTACTCGACGCAGCCATAGGGAGAGAAAACCGGCCAGCTTGGCTTCCTCAGACAAAGGCCTGCGGCAGCGCCTCAAGTTACTATAGGCCTTAGTGCCTTCAGGGTACTTTCCTACCCCGTCACTGAGAAACTGATCTGGAGCGTTGGCCTCCTTCATAAGGTCCTCAACGACCTCGGCACTGAGCACGGCCAAATAGTTCACGGGCTTATGCTTATCCCCCGAAACCTTCACCGACTTGACGGCCCTGGCCCGGTGGAAGAAGAGGTAGGATATCCACTTAGTGGTGTGAGCCAAGTCAGAAGGCTCATTATAAAAGGCAGTGCACGCGAGGTAGTGGCACATCAGCTCCTGATACACCTCCACAACCCGAGGATCCGAGTCCTCTAACTCCCGGTTGGTAGGAACATACTCTTCATACGGGGTATCCCCCATCGGCAGTCTCTAGATCGCTGTCATTTCGTGGAGGGCCAACCCCAACTCCCCCAGTGGAGTGGCGAAGGTCCCGGTGAACGAAATGTATCGCTCCATCAGCGCCAGAAAGAGGTTAGGGTTGGGAGGCAACCCAACACTCGTCACGCTCACGGCGGCATACAGTCCGATGATTTCCAGCTCTCTCCGAAAATGCTTCAAAGCCCAGTCAACTAGGCAGGACCATCGAAGATTTGTTGGGGTGATCCACCCATTGCACCGAGGATTCTCCTTGGGGTATACCCCCCCTCGCACCATGAAGTCATTACAGAAAGTCGGCAATTACACCGGCTGGATCACTGAACTATCTTCACTCGGGACGCTACCCGGGTACAGTCCGCTGAACAACGTCACGACGCCAGTGGGGCGGCTGACGAACGACCCCCGGTCGGCTTCTTTCAGATGAAAGATCTTTCCCGGCTTTCCGTGAAGATCAGGAGTCAGCGTCCACGACATCCTCCTGTGATGTGTGGCATGGAAGAAAGCCGAGATCGGATAATCTCTCGGCATCGTGGGCAGATACAAGACCACGCTCTCGGCAGGGAAAACCCAGGGTTCTCTCTTGGGCTTCGTCTGGGACTGCTTGTCTATCATGTCCCCAAAGAGGAAGGCCGGCTTGATGTACTGCTCCCCATCTACGTACGTTAGGGGCTCCCCGTTGATCATGCTCAGCAGCATTCGCTCGCCCTGAGCCGATATCAAGATCCCCCTCCCTTCGGGATACTGGGGTCCGGAGATAGGAAATATCACGTACGACAGATCCTCCAAGTAGTTCGAGTGCAGCATCCCAGCAGCGGATCCCATCACCTCGGCCAGTGGAGACTCATGCAAGTCGACTGCAAAAATGCAAGGAAAACACGTCATTACGAACCTTGCAACATAAAGACCAAGAAGCGACAGTCGGTGCTTTACGCCAAGACTGTACAAAATTTGGTCATCCTACTCCAGGAGTCATATCCCGAAAGCGTAATTAGAGGTATACGGTCCGTGCTTTACGCCAGACTGCTAAAATTCTAGTTATTACGCCGGAGGTCCCATCCAAAGCGTAAAACTAAAATTTTACAGTATACACCAAGTCTTCGGCAGCCAGAGCTTTTACGCTCATAACTACGAAGACATAGAGTTTTTACGCTGACACATTAGAAATATGGACATAAAAGATGAAAACGTCTTCGTGCGTCATCTTCCTCAAAGAGGCTATCAGCACAGAAGATGACCTAGCACGGTCACGTTCAACGTGTTCGAAGGATTTTTTGTCATTCTTTGTCATTTCCGATGGCTATACCTCTAAAACCGGGTGCGCTACTCGTCGGCAGGATCCTTCGCTCAGAAGGAAGTTTGCATCGCCCGACCGAAGACTCTCTCGTCGGGGCAAAAGCATGAGAAGAAGAGCCTATGCTCTTTCCCTTGGTGGAGAGGGTTTGCTTCGGCGCCATTACTGGAAACCTGGAGTGCTCGGAGAAAGTACGAGGGGAAAAAACTTAAACAATCAAAGCTCTCTCTCGCAGAAGACGGATAAAAAGTTTCTCTCTCCAGAAGCTTGGGATATATATAGAGTTCGGGTCGACTCCTCGAATCCTCAGACGGCTCCTCGAAACCCCAACCGAATCTCACAAATTAAATATTTGGTTATGATTGGGTACTACGTCAGCCCGCTACTCTCGAAAGACGGACAATCAGTAAATTTGAAGAGTTTTTCGTGCAAAAGCAGGTCAGCGGTTCCTATGCTAAGGAACTTTCTACGCTCGACAGCAACAGATCTACGGTTTTACGCTCGCAAGCTACAAGTCTATAGTTTTTACGCCCGGATGCCTTTGTGCTCGGTAGCTTTTATGCTCGCGAGGCTACAAACCTACGACTTTTTACGCTCAGCAGAACAGATCCGCAACCTCTACGCTCGGAAGATTTCTTTCATTCACAGGCTACAAATCTACAGTTCTACGCTAAGGAGCTTTCTACGCCCGACAGCAACAGATCTACGGTTCTATGCTCGCAAGCTATCAGTCTATGATTTTAGGCCCGGATGCCTTTGTGCTCGGTAGCTTTTACGCTCGCGAGGCTACAAACCTATGACTTCACGCTCAGCAGCTCCAAATCGATGATCTCACGCTCGGTGGCTTTCTACGCTCAACAGGCCTACGAACTCAAGATTTTTAGCTCATCTACGCTACGGATATCTGACTTTCCGCATATCCGAACTCAAGGCGGTTGATTACAGGAGTTCACACAGAAGATACTCCTTCTTGACCTCAACATATCCCAAGTACCCGAAACATACAAGAGTTCAAACATTGAGAAATTACTCTTCTCGGGTCAATTGGAGGTTCATCCAGACTCCAGTCTGAATATCTCGTCTATCAAAAGATGGCAACTCAGTTAGACAGCCATTTTTCGAACCTGTTCCAAGGGATTTTTCAAGAAGTCATTCTTGAAGACGAAGTCTGAACAAAAATTTTGTTCATCAGAAGTTCAGAGCTCTACGCGGTTCCTCAGTCCTAGCAACGTGACAGTCTAAAAAATATTCAAAATGCCAACAAAGCATTCTATGGACTATTCGCTATGCGTAAAGGACAGGACCTAGCACTCTTTCTACAGAGTTAGCGTACAGGATTAGACGTGTCGAAGCTACACATATTCAGACTTCACAGCAACATATGGCATGATGATCATATGAAGAAGCAAGACGATTTTATTAAAGATTAAAGTCATGATTACATATAAGGGAAATTCAATCTACAAGGGTTTTCTTTTCATTTTCATGATTACATCTGAGGGAAACTCCGTCTACAAAGGAGATACCCCCTCGTCGTCTGAAGATCGCCCAGAAGCTGTTCTGACAGGTTCTCGCATGGGTGGAGATCTTCCTCTTCTTCGAAGATAGTTCATCAACTACCACAGTCATGAACAAGAAGATCCTCCATACGCCATGGTCGGTCCAGTTGAGGCTTCTTTAGCCCAACTCGATCGAGGACGACAGATTATGGGTTGTCTAATCTTGTCCGCGGGGGTCTCAGGAGAAGAGATACAGCTTGCAAGCAGTATGGTGAAATATGATCCTTCCCTCTTCCCGGAAGAACCACCATACAAAGTTGCTGATTATCCCGAGCAAGGGAGGCTAAGATATCCTTCCATGATCCATCGTTGCAGTGGACACTTGCTCGAAGACGCCATCTTTTTTGGCTCCTTACACGCTGGAAGAACATGATCTCCTTCTTCCTTAAATCAACCCGGCGAACTCCAGTGATCATCTCTGCGTGGTGATGAAAATATGGGGAGAACAGGCTAACTCCCCCAGCCTTTTTTAGGTGAAAGGGGTCACACCGGTCCCCAATAAATCTGCCATAAAGTCGACATCGACCGTTTTAACGCTCCATTCAGAAACGTTTTGAGTCACGAGGTGCGGGTCATGCTTCATTCAAAGCGTTCCAACTTTCGAGGAATTTGAAAGCTTTGAAGGGGGTCTTGTAGAAGCATAAAAAAATACGCCGGATGACTATACGCGGCATATCAGAGCAGAGCAGCATAGGCAGGGGCCTTAAGAGCCATCAAGCGTACAACAGAGCCTTTTCTGCTAGAACAGAGCGTGAAACATAAAAACTCAAAGGACCATCCGCGTAAGGCAGTACGTCCAAGCCGCTTCAGCATAAAACATGGTGCTTCATCGCCTCCAGGGCGTAAAACTCCTCCCCTTTCATACGCAGCGTTGAGGTGTACAAGAGACGCTTCGTATTTCCCAAAGTGAACCTGTCAGATCCTGCAATGAACCTGTCAGAGCCTGCAATGAACCTGACGTCTGGACTTCTGGCAAAGGGATACGGCTCGACTACCCAAGCGACGGCTATAATAATGGCACTGCACTGCCACCCAGGCTGTCAAATATCGTCATCCCCTTCACGTAAACTGCTTCTTCAAGCACAAAGGGATACGCTGCCTTGTTTTACACAGGCAAAATGCGAGCTGTTTACGTTCTGCAGTAGACAAACCGCCTGCTACGCCAAAAGCTGTACTCCGTACGGGGTTTGAGGCACGTCTCTTCGCCTAATGCACAGAGCGGTGACAGTTTCTCAAGGCAAGTCTCTGCGACTGATGCGCAGAAAGGGTTGCAGACCGTCAAAGAGCACGCCTCCATATTTAATGCACAGGATGGTGGCAAATCTCGGCATTTAATGCAAGAGATTTGATTATATCTTCAAAAGCCGTAATTTTGGCTAAGACGTCCACATCAGCACTGTGGTACGGTACGCAGCGGCTTCTACGCCCATCCAACGTTTGTGCTCGTTCGGCTTCTACGCCTGCTCGGCCTCTGTGCCCCTTCGGCTTCTACGCCTGCTCGGCCTCTGTGCCCCTTCGGCTTCTACGCCTGCTCGACCTCTGTGCCCCTTCGGCTTCTATGCCTGTTCGGCCTCTACGACCACTCGGCTTCTATGTCTATTCGTCTTCTACGACCACTCGACTTCTACGCCTGTTCGGCTTCTACACCTGTTCGGCTTCTATGCCGGTTTGATAACTATTTGGCTTCTATGCCATGGTGACAGACATTTGGCTTCTATGCCAACCTCTTCTACACAATGGATACCTACCTACGTGGCTTTTACGTCGTGATCTTCGTAGCAATTGTACGCGTTGTGTCCCTTAGTTGGACCCGCGTCACACGCTCATTCAAAAGATCATCTATACACAGGCATTGGTTACTTTAACCGTTGTGTAAAAGGGTGCTGTACTTTCCACTCCTCGGTTGTTACACCGATGGAGTGGTTACTGTCACTAAAACTCTATAAATAGAGACCTCTATCAATGAGGAACAAGGTTGAAAAACTAAAAACTTGAAGATCGAACCAGGTTGACAAAAATTGGAAGATCGAACCCGAGAGAGAGAGAGAGAGAGAGAGAGAGAGAGAGAGAGAGAGAGAGAGAGAGAGCACCCGGAGCTCAGACAAAGAGTAGGGATCGACGACTTTGGCATCGTGCATCCACCCTCTCCTGCAACCTTCGAAGCTGCTTCCTGTCTTCTACGACACTTCTTCAACATCGTGTGGTCCAAGGGCTAAAGTGATCGACTGCAGATCAGACACCTATAGCAATATTTATCCAGATTAAATAAATTGTACTCCCATATCCTCATATAGGATCAAATTGTACAAGTTTTTTTGTAAACCAAAGAAGGCGGGTTCTGTGTAAACCCCATATTGAATACATCTTCATTCTTTCGTTTAATACCACGAACAGTCGTATGAATCGTGCGTGATATGTCTACATGGCTCCACATGTACTGGTGTTGCACTCATTCGTATAGAGACTATAACTCGTCCATTATGGCTCGTGGTATCAGTGACCCTTTTTATATATAAATTAAGCTTGGCTCGATTGAGGTAATTCACGTATGTGTTTATTTGAATCGAAATAAGTAATCTGACCATTTCAACACATCTGAGTAAATTCAAGTAGAACAGTTAATATCTGTGATAAGAGAATTTGATGCATGCTACTTTGTATTTTAGGGATATGGTTGCACGATATTTTATCTAGCTCGAGCATAACATGCCTAAGGCATAGACATATTTGTAACACTAAAGTTCGTATGTGCACCCTTTTTTCGCTTCATGTATTATATGCGGGGTAACATAGTTTACCTTGGACAGGAAAGTATGAATGGTAAGTTGGTATATTTTACCGTGTTACTCTTATATCGCATGGCGCACTGCAACTCAAGTTAGGCTTTATATGTTATGCTATGAAACTGATCCTAAGGCAAGACTAGAACGACAACATAATAGATGGTACACAACACTAATTCAATGTATTTGGATTTTTTGAGTTGCAAGAGAAGCATCCCTACCAGTATATTCAATATACTGATAACCTACCAGATTTCTTATAGGGTACGGGAGAACCGCGTTTGGTGCGGAGTATTCCCTCGTGCACGCTAAGGCATGGAGCTAACTTTGTAGTCTTCGAGTGTTACGGCAGAAGCTAAAGCATAATTATAAGATGTAATATATTGGAACATCGTCTATGTATCATCCCTAAAGTTGTAAGATGCTTGGCACATTTTACTGTTTTGAGAGAGAGAGCTTGAGCTATTTATAATATTGGCCTAGCGCCGCTTATAATACTTTTTTATTATCAACAAAGAGATATATTTTCCAATATACTTGTGTTTTTCAAATTTCTGCTACATTGGGACTCTGTGTGACTTTGTGGCTTAGCTTAACTTTCGTTTCTGGTGCTTGCCTTGCACAGGCGCAACTTAGGATCGCGCAAAATCACACCCAAGCGAGAAGTTCGATCCTACGGGACCGGAATGTGATATTTTGGTATCAAAGCTCATCTTTACGTCCTTGGAACTCGTATCTATTTGTCAGCTTTAAACTTTGTTCGTGGGTTATGTACAAATGCTCTCTTTCATTGTCCCATAGGATATTCCATACAATAAGTCTAAATATTTTTGAAAGTACGTGCAAATAATTTATGAATGACATAGTAGTACGAAGGAATTTATGCCGAATTATGTCGAACCTTATGGGAATAGACTCCTTCTAGAATTTGCAAGTTGCGTGCGAATCAGTTAGCCTTACTCAATACCAAGTAGGTTAGTATACGAGACTATAATATCGTTCAGACGGATGGCTATGCACACAGCCTTTTGGCTAATTTGTGCTGGGTATCGCGCACCTAGACTCTTAGGTGCGAGCGAGTATGTGAGCGAGATTGAATTTTGTTTGGATATGGATAAGTCGGACGTAGATGGCAATCGATAAAGATGTATTGGATTATCAATAAGGTAAAAATAGAGGATCGTGCTTACATTCTTAGAAATGGTTTACATGAATATTCGTATCGATGAGGTACAAATAAAATATATTTGTGCGGATGGCTAGCGATAGAGGTATATAGGAGACTGAGATTAGAGAGGCAACACAAAAGGGTCGTGCTTCAGTTTTAAGAAACGAATTAGTTGGACATGTTAATGAGCGGTGTGAACATGATTGAGGGCTTATTTGGATGACTCGATTACTGAGTGGTGTTGCGATAGCTCTGAAACGAATAAGCGATTTGAGGGTTGGTGACTTTTGAGGATATATCGAGTAGCTCAAACCCTGAGTAGTATATGGATCATCTTGGAAATATTCAAGCAAATCGAGGATTTGGGGTAGCAAACGAGCCTATCAACTAGTAATGTGATCGTGCAAAGCCTTAGAAAGAGTATTTTTTAGTTAGTTCTGATTTTAAATATCTCGTGTGAAGTTCATTCGGATAAGTTGTACGAATCAAAAATGGTATCGATAAAGGATTCAGAAAGGAAACAAATGTCTTCGTCGAAAAAACTTAGTGGATCGTATATGTAATTTTGAATTGAATTAAATGGATCGAAACTTAAAACTTGAGATTGAGGGATCGAGGATGCGATCGGAGTCAGCACGATGGGAGATAGCAAGCAAAAAAATTTTAGATTTAGAAGGATATCGCTCGATAGAATTTAGCCTGAGTATGAATGTTGTAATTTTAAATTTGGAAGAATTGATATGATATCGATAGCTAGAAGTTAGCACGGATTGATAAAAGTAAGGAATTTTGTGGTTCGAGGATTTGAGTTATGAGATAAAGGAATTTGAACTTGAACTTGAGTTAGACGAGCGATCTTGAATCTAGTTCGAAAGAATCACTCGACATCTGGCCCGGATGAGAACGATTATCCCGTGGTAGAGTTGGCATGGTGATATCACGTCCAACGGGGATGATCAAACTCGCAGAAGATCAAGACCTGGCATGTTCGATGATTATGCAGGCGAACTTGATGAAGTAGAATGCGTCGAGGATAAACAGTCTTAGGCTGGAGGATTTTCTAGTTGGATGAATGATAGTGTCACCACCACATTTCCAGAATAGGGATATTTTTTTAATTTTTCTAATATTAGTATTCAAATTATTACTTGAGTGATAAATTTATTTTTCAAAACTAGTATTTATATTTTTGGATTATTTTATTCTAATAATTAGTATAGTTGCATATGTTATATTATTATATATGGTTAGTGTTTAGCCATTAGTTAGATTAGTTGTTAGTGATCCTAGTGGACCTAACAAACTTGACTTGACTATCTAATTAAACTATTTGGTTAGACTCTAGTTAGACTCTAATTAGACTAGTTTAATTAATTGGAAAGTTAGGCTAAACACTTTTAGGAATAGAGGCTTCTTTTATAATTTTGTCATGATTAACTAGAGGGTATTTTAGACACTTTATATTAACTTTAAACCCTAACCCTAATGACTAAATGACAGCCCTCTCCCCTATAAAATAATAACTTCATCTTCTTCCTCCCACTATTTCAAAGAGAAATCCTAAATTGGAAGCTTTCCTTCCACTATTTCTCCTACCACCAAATTTTCACCAAATTGACCACAACCCCTCTCATTCTATTCCCCAAGAAGACTAGAAGACATTAGAAGTAATGCTTGGAGAAGAGGAGCACTTGAAGCTTATGTTCTTGGAAGCTTTTGGGTGTTGGAGCCATAACATTGGAAATCTATCTCCGAATAGGTAAATCTAGAATTTATCTCTTTAGAATGCATTATTAGAGTAAATATCTTATTTAGGGACCCTTCTTGCATTAGGGCTACCCATAGGGAGAAGCTTTGGCTTTCTTAGTCCCATTTAGAGATTTTTCCTTTGTGTTTTGTGTCATTTTTGGGGAAAATTCGAGAATGGCATCCATGGTGCTTGTGAGTAGGTTAGTTAGGGCCTAATTGTCATTTAGAACATGTGGGGGTACTTTGGGTCAAGTTTGGATACATTTGGGGTGCGTACCAAGGGCGTATTCTAATGTATCGTGATACACACGCCAAGTGTTTGACAAAATGACCAAGTAACCACCATTGGCCCTAAATTCAGTTTTGGCATTTTATATTGGTTGTGTATTCATATAGATTAGTGTTTATATATATATATATAGTGATATATGTATGGATATATGTATATATGTATAGCTATATGGGTGAGTGTTTATGGGTCATTGTTGGTTTTTATTTGTGTTTCCTGTGCATACATTGCTCACAGTGAGCATTTTGTACTGTGCACTAAGGTCTGTGTGTCAGTTGGAAGAGCACGGTTCAAGTGGGTTGAATAAGTTATAGGGTGTCTGTGCATGTGTGGTTTCACATGTACATCTTGGGTTCAGTCGTGTGTCACTGTGTATGTGCATACTTGGTGTCTGTGAGATGGAGTGTAGGATACGTGTTGAATGTGGTTGTGATACATGTGTGCAGGGGGAAACCTTTAGAGGTTGTTGTGGTATAGGTGTTATGCTGTAGGTTTGTGCTTGGCAATATGGGAGGTCGGATAGAGGATGGTGTGACTACCTTCTGCTAGGTGATATGGTGGTCAAGTGATGCACAACTGCTGCATTAGAGTGTGCGAGGATCGGGTAGGGTGTTGCTATTGCTGCTGTAAACAGCAGGGGGTCGGGTAGCCTTGGGTATAGCTGCTTGTGTCGAGAAGATGCTATTGGTGTTGGCTTAGTATGTATATGTGTGAGTGATCATGGGATGAGTAATAGATGAGATGTATCTGTGTGTGTATGTATAAAATGTGGATAGGCAGTGGGCTTGACTACTAGTGATTTGCAGACCAAGGTAGGGTGTCAGTTACTGTTGTGTATTGTAATCAGTATGGTGAGCATGAAGTTCAACCTAGAGCTGTTCAGATATCAGGGTATCCTAATTAGAGTGAAGAGTAGTGAGTTCATTTAGGGGGGGGGGGGGACTTCAGTTCAGGGTGAGGTGATACTGATACATAGAGTATTAGTGTTGGTAACAGTGAGTTTGAGTGGGTCAATAGATATAGTATGTTCAGCTTAAGGACGGGTTGTGC
The DNA here is from genome assembly GCA_036927795.1 of Iris macrosiphon. Classification (NCBI taxonomy): domain Eukaryota; kingdom Viridiplantae; phylum Streptophyta; class Magnoliopsida; order Asparagales; family Iridaceae; genus Iris; species Iris macrosiphon. The sequence continues at coordinate 30,560,228 of JAYESA010000012.1, forward strand.
AAAGTGGACAGGTGAGGCGAGATGTCAATGCTTGGACACTTGTGTATGTTGTTAGGATCTAAGTTAGTTGATAGTGTTTGATAATTAGGCATGTATGGGTGTGTTGGTCTGATACGGTGGTATCAGTAAGAGTAAGTGACAGTGTAGAGGGAAATGGATCAATACACTGTGTACTGATGTCTGTTCAGCAATATAGAGGAGGGGGAGACTTGGGTATTAACAGCGACTTGGTGTTCAGTTTGGGATACCTGAGTAACAGTGGCATCAACCTCATGTAGGTACTATAAGCTGGTTGTGGTATGTCAGGTTAAGGAAAATGGGTTTTAGGTGTAGCAGCTATAGAAGCAACAGTAAGATGGTGATGGAGGAGCTTGGGCAGTACAAGCACTATGTGGATCTGTAACTAGTGTTTTAGGTTACACAACTATGGTAGAGATACATGATTGTTTAGAAATATAGAGAACTTGTTAAGTTGCTACTGTGAGTGTGGGTAGAAGGGAGGAGGTTAGCTTTGGTATCAGATCTTTTGTATCAGTCTTAACATCAGTTCAAGGTAGGGGTGAAGGTTAATATAGAGCAGTACATTGCATGCTAAGTATGGAAGTATTGATTGGGATCTTGTTACCTGTGTGCAAGGGTGTGAGTGTCTTATGAAGGTGTGTGTGTGTGACACATTTATTTGTGGAGGATGAAGGTTAGAATTAGGAGTGAGTGTAAGGTAGATGCATCAGTCATGGGTATCGGAGGGCTAGGTATTTGTCAAGTGTAGTATTATATGGATTGATATGGAAAGAGGAAAGAGTAGGTAAGTCAAGATGTGTGTCTTGGATAATGGTTAGGTGATCTAGTGTAGTGTCCTAGTGTTGTGTGTGTTAGAAGGATAGTGTGTTAGTTTATCAGTGAGTGGGAACATGGGTATCATGGGGGTGTATGTGGCATATATTAATGTCAGTTTTTAGAATTGTTAGTAATGTCTAGAGTTAGCTAAGGTAACTATTATATTAAGGTATTACTAAGTAATAAGACTTTGCTAATATATATATATATATATATATATATATATATATATATATATATATATATATATATATATATATATATATATAGATTAGTAATATTAACTAGTTAGCTAATACCTTAAGGTAATGACTAAGAACCTAACCAAGACTTAGTATTGACTAGATTAGCCTAGTATAGACCTAGAAATGACCTAGAAGCATATTTGGCTCATTTTAGCATATTTATCACTTCATTATACCAAATGACACTATAATTTTATATATAGGTCCGTGTGACACCAGTTTGGACAATGAGATGCATCATTTGCTTCGGACTACACGCGAGTACATACTCTGATAGTTTTTATTATTTGATATTTACTATAATTTTGGTCTATAGTATTCTTTTACCTGATTTCTCGATATTATGAATACACGGATTAGTATTATATGGATTCACTCTCTTGCGACACGTGTATCATACTTTTCTGGACTCTACTTCAGGACTCTTTACTGGCATCATATTAGACTCACTACAGGCATCACTTATTTTATTAGGCCGGACTCATATTTGATTTATGTGTCGAGTTTTGGATTCATTTATACTAGTCAGGATGTGGAAATACTCGAATAGCCATGTAAATATTCCCTAAATCTGGAATCACCCTCCCTTGTCTAATCTGGAATGATAGCAGCCGCACACCAAGTGTGAGGTGAGCCGTACTTACCCCCTAGCCGTTTACATGTCGAAAGAGGTATTTCAAAGCATACTTGTCTAGTTACTTTCTTGCTGGATTCACATTACACTTGCTGGACTCACATCATATTTGTTCTAATATATCTATCTTTTATTTATAGTCTTTTTTGCCATACTCTCTTGTTCACCATATTTACTTTTCATTGCTCTTTAGTTAGTTGATGTTCTCTTTCTTTCTCTAATTTATTATTTTCTCGCTCATCAAGTATTACTTACTATAACTGTTTTATAGTCTTATCAATTTACTGGAATTGATAGTAGAGGTGTACTTTGTTCCAATCCTGATTGGAAATATTTTTCAGATGACTTTTTAGAGAACTGGTGTCCCACGTACTATGGAGCAGAGGAGGGATAGCAACCATGGGTCCCGACACACATGAGTGATTAACGAGGAGACCTAGTTGCATTTATGTTGTTGTTTTAACTCATTACTAAACTTTTGGCTTGTACATACTATTGTGGATTTTTGAGACTTTATTTGTATTGAGGATTAGATATTGTTGTAGTATTTGAGATTTAGATGATGTGTTGATGTTTTAGACTTTGTAGTTTATTAGACTTCTTTGTTATCATATCGTGCTTTAGATTATGATTGAGTATTTAGTATTATCATTATCATATTGTTCCTTTTTTGGAGTTAAGATCCATGATAGGTCCATTATATCATTGTGTGAGATGGATAGCTATAGATAGTTGACCTAGACAGTGTTCTACCATCGATGTTGCATCATAGGCTGGACGTTGTTCACTACTCGTTCCCTCACACCGGGTGTGGGTCATAACATATTTTTGTGGTGGCTCATGAAGGTCCGTCTTTACAATTAGTACGAAGTCGTGGTTGTGCGACGATATAGTTGTACTACTGCGAGCCTATGATAGAATATGATAGGATATAGGATACTAGAATGAGAGCGAATACTCAATCACAACAAGGAAACACTTCCAAATTTCTTGCTTTGCTATCCTTATCTATATGAATGCTTATTTTACTTTGAATAATTATGTCCTTCTTTGATGATATCGTATCTTGCTCAATATTGATTCCTTTATTTTCGATCTATCTTCAAGATACCGCCGAAGACGTATTCCTAGCGTTCAGGCGTAGTATCAGTGAGGTCGATCACTTCGTCGCCTTTAAGGGAAGCACCAGCAAACACTGTTCCAGAAGCTTTATTTCAGAGGTTCGCTTCACCGATCCAGGTGAGCATTTTTGCAACAGCTTTCGGGGGTGCTCCACCTCCGATACAAAGGGCAGCACCGATAGTCTCAGAGGATCTTCCACCTCCTCCACCAGTAGACGATCAGACATAAATGTTTACGCTCTTTCAGTAGATGATGGAGGCACAACAATGCCAGTCAGAAGTTATGAGGCAGGACATTGAGATTGACCACCAATTTGCACTCGCCACAGTCGAGATAGTTGCCTTGGTCCAGCCACATGCGACACCACCTTAGTTTACCTGAAGCAGCCGAGGCCGGAGACTATCATAGATTTCAAGAGGATGGGACCGAAAGACTTTAAGGGAACAAAAGGGATCTTATATATCGATAATTGGATTAAGGACGTGGAGAGGAACCAGCGACTGGCGTAGATTCTAGAGAGTCTACGAGTGGATGCAGCGGGTAGCAAGATGTTCGACATATCATTGACATGGTTTAGGACAGACCCGAAGATTATGGCGGCCAGATTGACTTCGGAGGCCTGTAAAGAGCTTTTTAAGAAGAAGTTTTTTCCAGACTTGGCTTTGAGCGCCTTAGAGAGACAGTTCCTAGACCTCGTCCAAGGGAGTATGATAGTGGACGATTACGCTACTAAGTTTTGCAGATTGAGAAGGTTTGTGGAGGGGCAGAATCCCCAAGGGAAGGCCAGGAAATTTAGAAAAGGTTTGATCAGGAAGATCAAATCCCTCACTAGGGGGCACCGCACAACTACTTTTGAGGAGATCCTGATGGATGCGTAGAGGACGGAGGATGACTTGGATCTCAAGTCTAAGAGAGGTAGAGATATTTCGAGTGGTGCTGGTAGCGGTGCGGGACTAACTAACCGTCCTTATATCCAAAAATAGCAGGTTCAGGCGCCGGTTCATGTTCCAGTTCAGCAACAGCCCCAGAGGCCAGTGCCCACTTGTGCCTACTGCAGGAATTCAGGACACATTTGGGATATTTATAGGAGAAGGCTGAAAGGGTGCCTGTTTTATGGATCCGTAGCACACCAGATGATGGATTTCCCTACCGTACCTCCATTTGGTAGAGCACAAGTTCAGATAGATGGAGCTAGGCCACCTGTGGCACAGCGTCAGGCCCCGCACCAACAGAGGGATGTACCCATGCCGGGCAGGGCTTTTGCGTTAACGGTCGAGGAGGCCGATACTACAGGTGATACGTTAGCATGTCTTGATCTGTTCCTTACTTCCTTCTTCATTTATTTCCATATATTGTTTGAATGTTTTATTAGTACCTTCTATAATTCTTTTGTACTATATTTTAATTAGCGTAGATAATATACCCTATTGAGACTGCAATACAATGACCAGTAGGACCATAACCATGCATACTATATTTTTTTCCTAAGATGGTATATTGTAGATATGATTTACTTGGACTATGATTGCTGGGTGTTTGACCTAGAAGAAGTACGACCAACTTTAAATTTAGAGGACAAAATTTTTCTAAGGGGGGTAGACTTGTCACCACCATATTTTCAAAATAGGGATATTTTTTTCTTTTTCCTATTCTTGTTATTATTGTGAATATTGGTATTCAAATTATTACTTGAGTAATAAATTTATTTTTCAAAAATAGCATTAATGTTTCTAGATTATTTTTTCCAATAATTAGTATAGTTGCATATGTTATATTATTATATATAGTTAGTGTTTAACCATTAGTTAGATTAGTTGTTAGTGACCCTAGTGGACCTAACCAACTTTACTTGACTATCTAATTAAACTATTTGCTTAGACTCTAGTTACACTAGTGTAAATAATTAAAAAGTTAAGCTAAACACTTTTAGGAAGATAGGCTTCTTCTCTAATTTATTATGACTAACTAGAGGGTATTTTATATACTTTATATTAGCTTTAAACCCTAACCCTAATGACTAAATAGTAGCCCCCTCCTCTATAAAGTAATAACTTCATCTTCTTTCTTCCACCATTTCAAAGAGAAACCCTAAATTGGAAGCTTCCCTTCCACCATTCCTCCTACCATCAAATTTTTACCAAATTAACCCTAACCCCTCTTATTATCTTCCCCAAGAAGACTAGAAGACATTAGAAGCAAGGGTTGTAGAAGAGGAGGACTTGGAGCTTGTGTTCTTGAAAGCTTTTGGGTGTTGTAGTCATTGCATTGGGAATCCATCTCCCAATAGGTAAATCTAAAATTTCTCTCTTTAGAATGCATTATTAGAGTAAATATTTCATTTAGGGATTCCTCTTGCATTAGGGCTACCGATGGAGAGAAGATTTGGCTTCCCTTTTCCCATTTAGAGATTTCTCCTTTGTATTTTGTGACATTTTTGGGAGAAATCTCAGAATGGCATCCATAGTTCTTGTGAGTAGGTTAGTTAGGGCCAAATTATCATTTATAACATGTGGGTGTACTTTGGGTCGGATTTGGATATATTTGGGGTGCGTACAATGGGCATATCCCAATATATCGTGATACGTACGCCAAGTATTTGACAAAATGATCAAGTGGCCACTCATGGCTCTAAATTCAGTTTTGGCATTTTATATTGGTTGTATATATATATATATATATATATATATATATATATATATATATAGTGATATATATAGTGATATATATGGATATATGTATATATGCATTGCTATGGGTGAGTGTTTATAGGTAATTATTGGTGTTCATTTGTTTTTCCTGTGCATACATTGCTCATAGTGAGCATTTTGTGTTGTGCACTAAGTTGCTTGGCCAATGTGTCAGTTAGAAGAGTAGGGTTTAAGTGGGTTATATGAGTGATAGGGTGTCTGTGCATGTGTACTTTCATATGTGCATCTTGGGTTTAGTCGTGTGTCACTATGTGTGCACACTTGGTGTCTATGAGATGGAGTATTGGATATGTGCTGAATGTGGCTATGATACATGTGTGCAGGGGGGAACGTGTAGAGGTTGCTGTGGTATAAGTATTCTGCTTTCAGTTTATGCTTGGCAGTATGGGAGGTCGGGTTAAGGATAGTGTGACTACCTACTTCTAGGTGATATGGTGGTTGAGTGATGCATAGCTGCTGTATTACAGTGTACGAGGATCGGGTAGGGGTGTTGCTATTGTTGCTGTAAACAGTAGGAGGTCGGGTAGCCTTGGGTATAGCTGCTTGTGTCGAGGAGATGCTATTGGTGTTGTCTTAGTATGTATATGTGTGAGTGATCATGGGATGAGTAATAGATGAATGTATCTGTGTGTGTATGTGTGAAATAAGGATAGGCAGTGGACTTGAGTGTAATTTATTTGCAGACCAAGGTAAGGTGTCAGTTACTTTTGTGCATTTTAATCAGTATGGTGAGCATGGAGTTCAACCTAGAGGTGTTCACATACCAGGGTATCCTAATCAGAGTAAAGAGTAGTCAGTTCATTTAAGGGGGCGACTTCAGTTGAGGGTGAGGTGATACTGATACATAGAGTATCAGTGGTGGTAATAGTGAGTTTGAGAGTATTAATAGATATAGTGTGTTCAGCTTCAACACGGGTTATGCTAAGTGGAAAGGTGAGACGAGATGTCTATGCTTGCTCACTTGTTTATGTGGTTGGGGATCTGAGTTAGTTGATAGTGTTTGATAATTAGACCTGTGTGGGTGTGTTGGTCTGATACGGTAGTATCAGTAGGAGTAAGTGACAGTGTAGAGGGAAATGGATCAGTACACTATGTACTATTGTTGGTTAACCAATATGGAGGAGGGGGAGACTCGGGTATTAACAACAACTTGGTATTCAGTTTGGGATACCTGAGTAACAGTGGCAGCAACCTTATGTAGGGACTATAAGCTGGTTGTGGTATGTCAGGTTTAGGGAAGTAGGTTTTAGGTGTAGCAGCTATATCAACAACATCAAGATGGTGATGGGGTAGCTTGGGCAGTACATGCACTATATGGATCAGCAACTCGGGTTGAGATGCACGAGTGTTTAGAATTATGGAGAACTTGTTAAGTTACTTCTGTGAGTGTGGGTAGTAGGAAGGAGGGTATCTTTGGTATCAGACCCTTTGTATCAGTCTTAACATCAGTTCAAGGTAGGGGTGAAGGTTAATTTAGAGCAGTGCATTGTAAGCTGAGTTTGGAAGTATTGGGTGGGAGGTTGTTACATGTGTGCAAGGGTGTGGGTGTCTTGTGAAGGTGTGTATATGACACATTTATCTTTGGAGGATGAAGGTTAGAATTAGGAGTAAGTGTAAGGTAGATGCATTAGTCATGGGTATTGGAGGGCTAGGTATTTGTCAAGTGTTGTGTTATATGGATTGACATGAGAAGAGGAAAGAGTGGGTAAGTTAAGGAGTATGTCTTGGATAATGGTTAGGTGATCTAATGTAGTGTCCTAGTATTGTGTGTGTTAGAAGGATAGTGTGTTAGTGTATCAGTGAGTGGGAACATTGGTATCATGAGGGTGTATGTGACATATATTAATGTCAGTTGTTAGAATTGTTAGTAGTGCCTTAAGTTAGCTAAGGTAACTATTATATTAAGTTATTACTAAGTAATAAGACTCAGCTAATATATTCATACGATATATATATATATATATATATATATATATATATATATATATATATATATATATATATATATAATATTAACTTGTTAGCTAATACCTTAAGGTAATTACTTAGAACCTAACCAAGACTTAGTATTGACTAGATTAGCCTACTATAGACCTAGAAGCATATTTGGCTCATTTTAGCATATTTATCACTTTATTACACCAAATGACATTATAATTTCATATATAGGTCTGTGTGATACCATTTGGTCATTGAGACGCATCATTTTCTCAGGATCATAAGCGAGTACATTCTCTGATAGTTTTTACTATTTGATATTTACTATGATTCTGGTGTGTAGTATTGTTTTACCTGATTTTTTGACACTATAGATACACAGATTAGTATTATATGGATTGACTCTCTTGCGACATGTGCATCATACTTGTTTGGCCTCTACTTTATGACTCTTTTTTGGCATCATATCAGGACTCACTACTGACATCGCTTGTTTTATCTGGCTGGATTCATATTTGATTTGTGTATTGGATTTTGGATTCATTTATACTATTTGGGGAAATAAATACTCGAGTAGACATGTAAATATTCCTATCTGGAATCACCCACTCTGGTCTAATCTGGAATGATAGCAGCCGCGCACCAAGTGTGCGGTGAGCCGTACTTACCCCCTAGTCGTTTATATGTGGAAAGCGGTATTTCAAAGCATACTAGTCTAGTTACTTTCTTGCTGGATTCATATTACACTTGCTGGAGTCACATCATATATGTTCTAGTTTAGCTATCTTATATTTATAGTCTTTTTTTCCATACTCTCTGGTTCACCATATTTATATTTTATTGTTCTTTAGTTAGCTGATGTTCTATTTCTTTTTCTGATTTATTCTTTTTATGCTCATCAAGTATTACTTACTATAACTATTTTATAGTCTTGTCAATTAACTGGAATTGCTAGCAGAGGTATACTTTGCTCCAATTCTGATTGAATATATTTTTCAGATGACTGTTTAGAGGACTGGTATACCACGTACTATGGAGCAGAGGAGGGGATAGCAACCATGGGTCCTGACATACCGGAGTGATTACCGAGGAGACCTAGTTACACTTTATGTCATTATTTTAGACTCATTACTAAACTTTTGGCTTGTACATACTATTGGGGATTTTTGAGACTTTGTTTGTATTAAGAATTGGATATTATTGTAGTATTTGAGATTTAGATAATGTGTTGATGTTTTAGACTTTGTAGTTTATTAGACTTCTTTGTTATCATATCATTCTTTAGATTGTGATTGAGTATTTAGTATTATCATTATAATATTGTTCCTACTTTGGAGTTGAGATCCATGACAGGTGCATTATATCATTATATGAGATAGATAGCTATAGATAGTTGACCTAGACAACGTTCTACCGCCGATGCTGCAGCGTAGGCTAGACATTATTCACTACTCGTACCCTCACACCGGGTGTGGGTCATGACAGGTAGATAGACTATCGAATTAATGTTTTGAACTTAAATGTGTTAAGGAATTCTAGTAGTAGACGATGGATTAATCGAACGATAAAATTAAAGTTGGACAATTTGGCTAGGCGAATTAGGACCACCATATGAACGGTTATTAGATGAACATGACTTAATGGATTAATATATAACTTGGATGAAACAAAGTGTAACGATAAAGTATCTTGGTTATTTCGATAATAACCATAGAGTTTGACATTCTTGTCTTGTGCGCGCGTAACTCCAGGCTCGCACATTTGTCACGCCCGGATGAAGGCGATTATCCTGCGGAAGCGTTGGCAGGATAACATCTTGTCCAACAGGAATGATCGAACTTGCGAGAGATTGGGGTAAGACAACTAGAGGATCTTTTTGGCTTATGGTTTCACGCAATAAGATGAATATTAGGATACAAGTGAATCAAAAGTTCTTCGAGGATAAGTTAGTCTAGAACGTGAAGTAAAACACACTTGATAGTTTTGTTAATAGATACATATATTATATTGGATGACTTAAAGTTTATAATTTGGATCAAAGATTTAGAAATTAAATCATAACTTGATGGTCTAGACTTAGAAAAGAATGGATAAGTGGATTCTATCAAACATATTTGAGGAGATAGACTATGCGAATCGTCAGGTTTGACATGCGACATAGATATATTTGAGGATTTGACTGAACGGACTTACCTTAGGAAGGACTTTGTTGAACGGACTAGGACCCTATGAAACGAATGTTGTGAATGATAGTAGGATGATCACTGCTAGATATTTAAAAATCTGAGTGATGCAAGCTTGGGTAAAATATCCCGTACGAATAAATATTGATTTAATATTAGGAATTAGGGCGAGTATCGTGCAACAAATTGAACGATATAAATGTGAACTTCAGCTGTACTTATGACCTTGTGAGCCGACCTAGCAGTAGAGCAGACAACCCTATACCGAGCGAAAGAACTAGTGTGACCGACTTTAGAGTACCGCTTGGGTAAACCACAGAACTAGGGAAATAAAACTTAGATTTAGGCTTAGAAAGATATGTGTCCGCCAAAAAGTTTATGTTTGACACAAACAGAATAGATGATAGGACTTGGACGCTAGTCGAAAGATTGGATAGATCGTGCGATAGAGAGGAGCAAAACGATATCGAGGTATCATGGTGAATTCGTAGGATGAGAATACGTATAAAACGAGTCAGACTTGAAGTTTATCAAATTGAAAGACTAGTTGTTATTCAAACTTGAAGAGTTTCGATCATATGCGATGCCTCCACCAATAGCTTGTCCGAATTTGGTATCGCTAAGTTTAGTTAAAATGTATATGTTTGCGGGATACCTTGAATTTATGCAAGATCCAGACTCAGTGATATGCTGAACTCAAGTGCAAATACTTCGTTATCATTAAGTTTGTTTCATCTTGTTTGGCCGAAAGACTATCAAATAGTCATTCCATGCAAGTCTAAACATGAAAATATTCAGGACCGTTAGGTCACCAAGATATTTTCTGAACTAGGGGATTACTGCTTGATAAGTTAAGCATTTGTTATGATTAGACAACTCAAGGTGCATTCATTTAGGATAAGATCAGGCAGCTTTGAGAGCCAATTCGTTTGTGAACATAGACAAGATTTGAGCAATTTTTTGATATATGATTTATGAATTAAACAAGTTTATGATATGTGAGATTTGGATGATTTGAGTATGTACGGTCATGGACAAACTATATGGTATATTAGGTTCCTGCGGACGACGCCGGCGTACTAGGGCCTATCCGATCCAGACAGAACAATAGGATAGGCATATGAATCGTGCATGATGTGTGTAGATGGCTCCATCAGTACCGATGTTGCACTCATCCGTACAAAGATTGTAACTCATCCATTATGGATTGTGGTCCTAGTGACCTTTTGTTCATATAGATTAAGTTTGGCTCAATTGTAGCAATCCTATGTAATAAACTTATAATCATGCAATCGATAAGTAACCTAAAAATTTGAACACATTGGAGTAAATTCGATTAGAACACTTAATACATGTGATAAGAGAATTTGATGCATGCCACTTTCTACTTTAGGGATATGGTTGCATGATATGTTATCTAGCTCGAGCGTAACATTCCTGAGGCAAAGACTTATTTTCACCGTCATATTTTCATTCAAGGGTAGTTTGTTATTTGACATGGGTATTTTTAAATTTATAATTATTTGTATTTAAATATTGTGCATGCATGCATGATTATTTATTTATTGTATTATTTATTGATTGTTAGTTGAAGATTTATTTTAGACTTATGTAGTGGACCTAATCTATTTTATTAGATGCATGAACCAACATTTTAGATTGCTTTAGTTTGAGCCCTTGAATTAGGCCCATGGATTAGGAGGTTGGATTAATTAGTAAAACTATTAGACTAGAACCTTTCCTGCCTAATTAATTTCTTCATGAGAGGCCCCAAGGGGTAAATGAGACTTTTTACTTTGCATGGAGATGGTGTATATGGCCGGCCCTAGAGTGAGGAGAGAGAGTGCTCATTTTATTTCAATTCCCAATTCATTTAGATCTAGTTCTTCCATCTTTCAATTTCCTTCATTAACTCATCATTCCTTCACCAATTCTTCATAAATCCCTTCTTTATTCTTCATTGGAGGCTTCTACATCAATGATCTACAAGAAAGAAGCAAGGAGCAAGGAGGAGGAGGCTAAGATCTACAAGGAGAGGAGCTACTTTGCATTTGGGGATTTTTTTATTAGGAATCCATCTCCCAATAGGTATATTTTAGTTTTTTCCCTTCTAATTGACTCTAGATTTGAGATTTAACCATAAAAAACTAACCCACATGCATAGGCTACCCATAGGAATTGGTTTTAGGTTCATCGGAGACCTACGGTAGAAGTTATGTGATTTTGGTGGCAATTTTAGGGGAATTCCGAGATTGGCACATATAGTAGTTATCATTGGGTCTAATAGATCTAAATGACATATGATTTCTTGTTTGTGACTAGTGTCGTGTCCACAATTGGATACGTATAGGCCGTATCTCGTCAATTTGAGGAAACATATTGATTTTGGGGGTTTTTTCTGACACGGGGCCTTGTGCATATCACATTATGATACAGACAAGTAGATATTCTAATTACTATACATATTGTTCATATTTAGTTTATTAGACTTGCTCGTGTCCTCCGGTATGCGTTTGGTTGTGTGTTGGGGCCATATCGCAAGCATATCATAGAGTTAGTGTGATACGGGTGCCTTGCACTCCATGTGTTTGATGTTTTGCCTGTAATTCTATATGTACATGTGTATTTATATATCTAGATAATATGTATGTGATATATATATGTATATAGTAGTATATATGAGTTTGTGTATATCTGTGTGTGTCTATATGTGTATATATTAGAGTATATATATATATATATATATATATATATATATATATATATATATATATTATATATATATATATATATATATATATATATATATATATATATATATATATATATGTGTGTGTGTGTGTGTGTGTGCTTGTGTTTATGTGTGTGGAGTATATATACATAGATGTATAGCTATTGTTATATATATACGTAGAGTTGGATAGCCATATATAGACTGATATATACTTGTATTGGAGTGTGCTATATAGTATTGTGTTTGTGTGGTGTATGAGTGGCATTGTGGCAGAGTGAGGGGCTCGGGCCTCTGGATTCAATAGGGAGATGTGCAACTCTTGCACAGTCAGTTGAAGGCAACAACTGTAATTGTGTAATTCAGCACAGTGGAGTAGCCTTCAACAAAGGCAGCTGTAGTGTACTGGAGGAGGTGCATTGACTGCACAGGAAGGAGACAAACAAGCCATGGACAGCTCGGGCAGTGACTGAGAATCGAGAGGGCAGTAGCTAGGGGAGCATTGTGTATCAGCAGGCTTTGGGTTTTAGTCCACTGTGCAGTTCTTACTACATAGTATCAGTAGAGGATCACTGTGCAGTATCTGTGCAGTTAGTGCACAAATTGGTTTCAGTATCAGTATGGTATCAGTTCACTGTGCGAGCACAGTATCAGTGTTGGTACCCGTTTCAGTTTTGTTGTATTGGTGTATATTGTTAGTAGTTTAGTTACATATATATACTTGATTATGTAATTAGTTTGTTATGTATTTAGTGTGTAGTATTTATATCTAGTTAGTTAGATGTAAACCCCCTCACCCAAAATTAGGCCTACTTGGCTTAGATAGTAAAATTAGGGCTAGTTTGAACCTAATTAGAAATAGAACACAGCATTTGATTTAACTATACGATATTTTATATCGCTAAGCGTACCTTACCATTATTTCGATAATTGGAGCACTACATTAGCAATTGCCTATCTACAAATTTTATAACCTTGTCCTAGACATGCCCGCCTACTATTCTGACCTTTGTGTAACTTATAATAAATGTCCCAGACGTTATTATTTAATTCTAAATAAATCCTGACCTTGTACCCTTGTGCGTTCCAATTGAAATTGGGAACACAATCTTGACCGTTTTGTACAACCCAAAAATTATTAATATTCTACTCTGTATCCTCTACGTCCCTGACACTTGTGTCCTACCTAATTTTAATCCCATGTACTTCTAATTAATTTCAGAATATCGTGCGCACTAATTTTAATTAATTAAATCAAATTTCTGTCTTTGTGCAATTTTCCAATTTTTGGACGCTTTTATGCAAAAACGTATTGAGGTGTCCCCACCATTAGACAATACATGAAGAAATCCAACTTTTCCTTTTATAGGAATTTTTCCATAATTTTTTGGAATGTGCAACGCGCACATCGTCTCCCATTTAAATTCTAGCCATGTATTTAAGCAATGTAAATTATAGTCCTCCAACATTCCCATGTGAGCCCAAGGCCCAAGCCCAAGGGTGTTGACCAAGCCCAACCACTAGGTGAACACAAAACCCTAGTTTCCCATCTATAAATATACAAGTTTTATTCCTTTCTTTTCCTTTTTATTTTGACCCAAAAACCAAACACTATTCACCTTCCTCCCTTATTTCCTGTGCCCGACCCCTCGGCCAACCACTGGCCGGAGCTGCCCTCACCGCCGGATCTCACCTCGACTCCTCCTCCTCCACGACCCCTCGATCCAGCCCGCCTGAGCAGCCTCCCTCACCGTTCTTCTCCACCTGAAACTCTTCCACCAAGCCGCTGACGACCGGAGCTCGACCCCGCTGTCGTCTCCTTCCTCTCCGCCGGATCCTGACGTCTCCGGCCACCTCGACAGTGAGACCACGACGCCACCAGCACGACCACCATTACCACCATCAACCCGCCGTGAACCCCATCTCCTCCCTGCTCCTTCATTTTTTCTCCGCCTGTCCCGCAAACCACCACCACCATCATCTCGGTTCCCCTTACGCCGGAACCGAACCACCAGCCCCTCGACGGAGCAGCCCATCACCATCAGTGCCCGACCAAGACACCACCCCCACCTCTCCTTCCTCTTCCCAACTCATTCGCTGCCATCCCCGACCTCTCACCCGCCTGCACGACAACCACCGCCGCCTGCGCGAGCCACTGTCTGCTCGTCAACGACCACCGTATGCTCCTGAAGCCGACCCCCTGACCACCAGTCGACTCCTCTCCCTCTTTTCTCCTCCTTCCTCCTCTCTGTCACCTTCCCTTACCTGGCCTAAGCTTCTCCTCCTTGGCCGGAGTTCTGTCACCACCACCTACATTATCACCACCACCACCTACATTATCAACACCACCACCATTACAAACGTCATCAACCTAGTCATCACCATCGTACACACCAACGCCCACCTCATCGTCTTCGTCATCACCATCATCATGATCATCAACATTATCATCATCCCTATCATCCCCATCCATGTAATCATCATTATTTCATCATTGTCATCATCATCATCTCATCATTGTCGTCATCATCATCATTAGCATCAGCGCCATCACCATCATCCTCGTCATCACCATCATCCATATTATCATCGTCTCATCATCACCATCATCTTAGCCACCATCTACAGCATCCTCCTCACCTCATCACCTAATCACCACAGTCATCATCACCCTTAACCATCACCCTCGTCCCTGTGTTCATCATGGACCTGTCACCCTTGCCAGACAACCCGCAACAGTCACTCCCGAGTCCCGTACCTGTGCACGCTGACCCCGAAGATCTGTTAGATTGTTCTGCGCGACTTCCTGAGAAGAATATTGGGACTACGCAGCCTTCTTGCCAGGCAAGTATATCTTGCCTTTGTTGTACTGTTTAAATTCTATATTTTAGCTGCATATTTATTATGTCAAACTATGCGCGTCCGAGAGAGACTCGGGTGCAGTCAACGGAGGCCTTGACGTTAGGACTTGTGTCTGACCTAGTGTCTAGTAGACCCACCTAAAATCATGGAGTTATTGGTATGACTCCCCAGGCCTTGATATATTTCTTACACGTGTTGTGAGTCTCATATGGGGCACATACTTGCGTATGCGGTTGGCCACCTGTACGTGTAGGTCATGCGACGGTTAGGGTATAACTGCTAAATAGTATTGCATGTTAGAGACTTAGTAGTTATTAGTAGTCGGAGCATAGACTATTATAGTACGAAGGTCCAATCCTTGTCCTTGTTTGGTTTTGAGGTTGGATTATCGTTCTAACGATAGACTATGAGCCAAAGTTACGACACCGATACCTGCACTCTGTCTCGGTGTAGTAGCTACTGCGTGTTGTGGATACAACATGCATAGATCATTGGACAGGGCAGATAATTAGTAGGCGTATGGGACAAACATTTGGTTGCCGTAGTTTCAGAGTAAACTGCGGGGCCGTGAGCCTCAGTGTTACCCGGTTATGGGCCAGTGTTACCCGGTTATGGGATCAGTGTTACCCGGTTATGGGCCACTACTACCCGGTTATGGGATCAATGTTGCCTGGTTATGGGAGTATATGCTTGTCGATACATCCGACAGAGGTTACTAACTGCCCGCTATCATGATCAGTGATGTAGTCAGTATATACATCTGGCATCCAGTTTACAGCTCATGCCAGATACATAGCCTCTGGCTTGATGCTACGCTTTATACTTTTCACCTACCCATACGTACCAAGGTTGTCTTCAAAGTGCATTTTACTTAGCTGGTTAGGTCACCCTTGAGTTTTTACAGTATTTACTTTATGGTATGCCTTTATGTATCTTGTTACGTCCCTCTGAGGACCTGGCCCTTTCCAGGTGTATTGTTCATAAGTATTTGCAGGAGCGCAGATCCGGACTTGATACGTGTATTGCGATGAGGCCTTCTCTTCGAGCCCGTAATTGTTAGTTGAGATTCTTATATTGCATTTATCTTGTTTATCTATATTCTGGTTCGGTAATGGATTTGTTTCCATCCGACTACCATCATTAGATACTTTATATTGAGATCTAGGTATAATTATTGGTTATTTATTTATAGATGATTTCTGTGGATGAGATTTAGTTATGCCCTATGACATATATGTTTACCACTTGTGGATTGTTATTCATATTATAACGTACTTGTGTTATGGTTTCCATATATTGGAGTGCCATATTCATACGGCTGGCATGCTTACGTGTCCTGGTCCTACGTATTTTGGGACTGGGGCGTGACATTAGATATGTGTTTTGGGTAAGTTAATATTATATTGCAGTATATATATATATATATATATATATATATATATATATATATATATATATTAGTGTAGACATATATATATGTTAGTATGCTAGTAAATAGTTAGTTACATATACATATATATTTGTATTAGTTTTTATTGTATAGTAGTTAGTTATGTATATATGTAGTGTGGTATTTATGTTAGTAGTTTAGACATTATGTCACGCCCCAATTTTGCTAAATCGATAATCGTCCCCCGGGCGTGATATCGTGCATGGGTAAGGCGCGCGTGCACATAATGATATACTTTTTAGAACACATGCAACAGGGTACACAAATAAGATAACACACATTTGAGGCATAAAAAAGGTTTTTTTATTGATAATGAACATCTGGTTACAAACTCTAGACCCAAAAGCGATAAGGATGACACACGGCCTTACAACTTAGATACAAAATGAGATATCCGTTCCATACATCACATCCTTTACTAAAACTTCAAAACATTAAAGACACCTGCTGGTGAAGCTATCGCGTTGCATCGGAGCTTCATAAAAGGGTTGTACGGGCTCCAGGTGCTTTGTACAAATTCCAAAAGTCACGAACGGGGCGCTTCGAGTACTGGACTGGTTGGGGAAAGAAAGCTTCAGCTCCTCGCCGCGTCGCTTGGGCTCGAGGAACTTGCTGTAATGAGGGTCAGTACTTTGAAAAGTACCGATGAGGGCGAGCTTACCCAACTAACTAAATTCAAATTTTGTTTATAAGAAGCATGCAGATTATTTGTGGTCTTTGTATCTTGCCTTAGTTCATTTTATATGCAAGTATTGAGTTTGCAACTTTAAAGAAATAAATATGCCACTGTTTGGTGACTTTTACCTTCCCGTCTGAACTGCTTGCATAATACTTACCTTATCCTTACCTGCCACGAAGACATTATTAGCTTGAGCAAACAATGTAAAAATATATATATTGGGTTATGGCACATCATTGCCACTGTAGATAATAGCTACAGTAAGACAGAGACCCTTGCAGCGCGGGTAGAAAGCCCTGCTACAAGGCCCCACATTACCGTGCTAGGCTTGCTAGCGTAGCTATCAGAGTTTCGCCCGGAACGAATCGGCCCCAGTGCCCCGGGCACCGTTCACAGGAACTAAACCTTGTGCAAAAGTTGTCCGACCAAACCACGCATTGATACTAAGTTAATAAGTAAATCATTTCAAACCAAAAGAATGTACACATCTACTTTAGCACAGTATATTTGGCATAGTCTACTTGTCCAAGTGATCGCATTCTAATTATTTATACGGTATAATTGTACAGTTACATAGAATAAGTACTAACTATAACTGAACATGAATATATATATATATATATATATATATATATATATATATATATGCATAACGGACAAGCACGCATCAATGTAGTCGTTGAGAATTCTAGGTGACAAGCATTATAAGTGTTTCAAGTCTAACTCTTCTTTCTTTTGACTCAATTTATTCTTTATTTTGGTATCGTTGGAGCGGGATGTACAGATGAGCCAATTTATTAAGAGTGAAGACATGGAAGAAGGGCATTAATCAAAGTAAAGCCACTCACAAGTTGGTGAACTAGGAGAGAAAATGAGAGATCTTCAAGACTCCGCTTGCGTGTCGCCTACCCGATCACCTGCACGCACCAACAAATGATCAATATCTCCTGCTTCGGTCTCCAAAGGTTCGATACGAAATGCAAAATCCTAAGAACAAAGGAAATTAAATCCATCAAAATTGCTCAAAAAAATGCAAGTCATAAAACCAACAAGAAAGCAACCAAGCGGCATAAAAAACGGGCAAGAAAACTGGTACAATGTAAAGGTCCCTCATGATACTGCCGCCGAGTCCTTCATTGAGGCACGATCCATTGAATATGGGACCTGATTCCAAAGAAACTAATACATAACGAGGAAAGGATCTTGATTCAATCTGTCCGGATCGAACGTTACCAAGTATTTCTTAGTCGCGCTCCCCGAATAGGGGGAATGGGATACTACAACATAACCATCTAACAAAAAGTTTCGTCCTCGAAACATAGGAATAGGACCTACCTCTAAGGAATAATGAGGGAAAATTTTCTCTCATGTCTGATTCGAGTTCCCAGGTTGATTCTTTGACCGAGTGGTTTCGCCAAAGAACGCGCACTAGCGAGACTTCCCGATTCCGTAACTGCTTTTCCTTATGATCCAAGATCTGAACGGGCTCTTTGACGTACGATAAGTCTACCTGTAGATCCAGCTGTCTGAAGTCTACCATACGATTCTGGTATTCATGTACTTTCTAAGCTGTGACATATGAAAAATATTATGCACTTCTGACAGGGCTGGTGGCAATATAATTTGATAGGCAACTGAAGTGACTCGCCTGAGAATTTTGAACGGGCCAACAAATCTCAGACTTTTAAAAATACGTGGTCACTCTCTTGGAACTCAAGGGGTCGACGACGAATATCTGTAGAGCTCTTCTGCTGGCTCTGTGCTACCTTTAATCGCTCACGGATCAATCGAACCTTTTGGGCTGTTTACTCAACCAGTTTCGGCCCAAGGATTTGCCGCTCTCCAACTTCATCCCAGCAGATCGGTGACCTAAACTTCTGCCCATATAGAGACTCGCACGAAGCCATTTGGATGCTGGACTGATTACTATTATTGTATGCAAATTCGGCCAACGGTAGGTAGACGTCCTAACTTGACTTCGAATCAATTACGCAGAGGCGTAGCATATCTTCTAGTACATGATTCACCCGTTCTGTTTGGCCATCTATTTGAGGATGGTAGGCAGAGCTGAACTTTAACTTGGTCCCCATCGCTAACTGAAGGCTTTTCCAGAAATGTGATATGAGTCGTCCATCTCGATCTGATACTATAGAAACTCGCACTCCTTGCAACCGGACTATCTCATCAAGATAGGTCTGGGTGAGGCGATCGGTGCTCTAAGTACTTTTGATGGCAATGAAGTGTGCTGACTTGGTTAACCGGTCGACGATGACCCATATTGCGTCGTTCCTCCATTGCGTCCTTGGCAGGCCAACAATGAAGTCCATACTTATGTGCTCCCACTTCCATTCCGGGATAGCAAGATTCTACCTTTCTCCGCCCGGCCTCTGATGCTCTGCTTAAACCCTCTAACAGGTTATGCATTGCGACACGAAGAGAGCCACATCTTTCTTTATACCTTGCCACCAGAAGATAGTGCGAAGGAGGTCTTTATACATTTTTGTGCTCCCGGGATGAATCATATAGGCTGCATAGTGAGCTTCTGCAAGGATCTCCTTTCTGAGTTCTGAGTCGTTGGGGACGCATAGCCTTCCCTTAACTCGCAATACTCCATTATCATCTACTACAAAGTCTTTCGCCTTCCCCGCTAGAATTAGCTCATATATTTTCTTAGGAATGGGTCGTCCCTCTGAGTAGATGTGACCCTCTCTATTAGGTTGGGTAGAAATCGCATCTAAGCAACCCGTGCGCTACGATATCGAATTTGGAGTTCGATGCCCATCTCTTCTAAGTCCCTTTGTAACCTGCTATCAATGGACAGGGATCCCGCAAAGACCCGACGCAACGCATCCGCTACCACATTTTTCTTACCAGGTGTGTAGTCTATCATCAAGTCATAATCCTTTATTAATTCTAGCCAACGCCGCTGTCGTAGGTTAAGATTTGCTTGGGTGAATAAGTACTTCAAACTTTTATGATCGGTATAAATTCGGCAAGCCACTCAAAAAAGGTAGTGTCGCCATAATTTTAGCCCGAATACGATTGCCGCTAGCTCCAGATCATGCGTGGGATAATTCTTCTAGTACTTTTTCAGCAGCCTGGATACATAGGCTATCACCCTATCCTGTTGCATAAGTCCACACCCTAAGCCCTGCTCTAACACGTCACTGAAGATTTGGAATCCCGAGGTCTCGTCTGGTAGTGCAAGTAATGGGATGGAGGTGAGGCGATGCTTTAACTCTTCAAACGAGGCTTCACAGTCGGCGGACCACTCAAACGTGACTCCCTTCTGTGTGAGGCGAGTCAGAGGTGATGCTAATTTGGAAAATTTCTTCACGTAACGCCTGTAGTAGCCCGCTAGCCCGAGGAAGCTTCGAATCTCACTAACGGAGGCAGGTCGCTTCCACTCGACGATGGCTTCAATTTTTTTTGGATCGACTGCAATGCCTCCTGCAGAAATATTGTGCCCAAGAAAAGATACACTTCTCAGCCAGAATTCACACTTACTCAGTTTCGCATATATCTGGTTGTCCCAAAGAGTCTATAGCACGGTCCGTAGGTGCTCTGCATGATCCTCTCTATTCTTCGAGTACACCAAGATATCATCAATGAACACCACAATAAATTTATCGAGATACGGTCGGAACACATGGTTCATTAATTCTATAAAGGCGGCAGGGGCATTGGTCAATCCAAATGGTATTACCAAAATCTCATAGTGTCCATAGCTAGTACGAAAGGCTAACTTCGGCACATCGTCTGGCTTAATCTTGAGCTGATGGTAATCCGAGAGAAGATCAATTTTTGAGAACAACATTGCTGCTTGTAACTAATCGAAGAGATCATCAATCCTGGGAAGGGGGTACTTATTTCGTATAGTAGCTTTATTCAATTTTGATAGTTGATGCAGAGCCGCAACTACCCATCCTTTTCTTAATAAACAACACAGACGCACCGCACAGAGATACACTAGGACGGATATACCCAAGATCTAGCAATTCTTGCAACTAAATCTTTAACTCCTTTAGTTCTGCCGAGGCCATTCGATACAGAGTCTTAGAAATTGGTCTAGTTTCTGGAAATATGTCTATAGTGAACTCTATCTCTCGATCAGGCATCATGACAAGCAACTCGTCTGGAAACACATCAGGAAAATCTGTCACAACGGGAATAGACTCAACATTTGCGCAATCTAGCTGAGTGTCTCGATCGGACGATAAGTACCCTTCACAGCCGGAGTGAATCATCCGTTGAGCAGATATTACTGAGATCACCATGCAGGCATTCGACGCTCTCGACTGTGGACTACACGCAGGGCAAAATTTAATCTCTCCAGGTAGACAAAACACGAATTTCTTTTCCGTACAATCAATGATAGCCGAGCAAGCATCAAGCCAATCCATCCCAAGAATAAGATCGTAGTCCCTTATGTCTAGAACTATTTTATCAAGTAACAATTTTCTTCCTCCAATGCAAATAAAGCCGTCTCGACAAACTGAATCGGAAGGCAAGTCCATACCCGAAGGGGTACTGACGCTAAGCCTTAGGCCTAACGGTGTCTGAATAAATTCGTGCTCCCTAGCAAAGTTCATTGATAAAAAACTATGTGTGGCACCGGAATCAAATAACACTTGTGCAGGTACATTATTGAATAACAACATACCTGACACTATGATGTTCTAGGCGAGCGCCTCATCCCTCGTCAATGCATAAACCAGGCCACCAATGTTCAGACGATGCTCCTGTTGTTGCGCAAGTCGATTAGCTTGGGGTCCCTGAACCAAATTTTACTACTCTTCTCGGCACAAAGGGACTCGGCTTGGACGATCAAGACAGTCTCGAGCATAATGGCCCAGCCGACCATAACTTAAGCATCCCTGATTTTGACATTCGCTAGCCAGGTGCCCTGTACGGTTGTATTTTGCACAACGCTGCCCCTGATTTTCTCCCGTATTATTGCCCTAGTTACCGCCATTATTTGGATGCTTATTAGCGTTGTTTCCTCCTGTATTACTAGAGCACTTATGATGAGAATGTTGCACATCGCCGGCAGTAGTGGAAGGATATTGCGGTTCCAGGATAAGGGCATGATTAAGGACTTCCCTCATCGTCTCGTACTGTGGAGTGACTATGCATGCGTGAATAGAAGGTCGCAGACCGCCTTCAAATCGTCTGGTTAGGTTTGCTGTATTGGGCAGATAAGAACTAGTAAACTTGGCCAACCGGTTGAATTATGCGGCATACTGCTTTATTGTCATGCTTCCTTGTTGCAGATGCACAAAATCGTTCTCTTTCTGACGACGAATGGGTGGGGGGATAAACTCCTCTTCGAATGCGCTATGGAAGTTGGACCATGGGATTGTTTTGCCATCACCGTCCGCGAAGGGAGATCTACGATGCACATCCCACCAATCGTGCGCGTTCATATGAAACTGGAGCTGGGCACAGGTGACTTGCTTGTCATCGGGTACTTCTAGGAGTTTAAAGTGATCCTCAAGCTCGTCCAACCAATCTAGAGCCACAATGGGGTCCTTAGTCCATCGGAGGGACGTACTGCAAACCTTTTTGAAGTTGGCAAAGTCGAAGGCAGTCACATCCTTCTTCTTTGCGGTTTGGGGTACTTTGACTTCCTCTGTTGGTGGCTCCACCGGTGCCGCTACTATCGTTACGGAATGGTTGAAAGCTAAGGTCTGAACAATTTCTTGTAGGGCATCCACCTGCTTCTGCTGGATCTCAAACTGGGCTTCTAGATTTTTCTTAAACTTGTCCTGTCGAGCCTCATCCCTTTTTTGTTGTGCCTCTAGCATTTGCATCATTCGTTTGACCAGATCGAGGGCGCAGGTCATTGGCTCTCAAAACTAGACGAAGTGCCTGAAGTACTTGCATCAACTTGCCCTGTTGCTTGTGTTTGAGCCATTCCTGCTAAAACAAGGAACTTACATCAGTCTCATAAAGTATTATGGACTCACTATATGGAACGCATCTTATTTTGTCCAAACAATTTTAAGAGTTCAACTCGGAAGGGACGGGGTCATCTTAAGAAAACTTTCTAACACAAAATCAAAGGATATGAAGCTTTTGCTCTGATACCAAGATGTCACACCCCAATTTCGCTAAATCGATAATCATCCCCCGGGCGTGATGCCGTGCACGCGTAAGGCGCACGTGCATAAGGCCTAGGCATATTGATATACTTTTTAGAACATATGCAACAGAGTACGTAAATAAGATAACACACATTTGAGGCATAGAAAAGTTTTCTTTTTATTGATAATGAACATCTGGTTACAAACTCTGGACCCAAAAGCGATAAAGATGCCACACGGGCTTATAACTTGGATACAAAATGAGATAGCTGTTCTATATATCACATCCTTTACTAAAACTTCAAAACATTATAAACACCTGTCGGCGAAGGTATCTCCTTACTTCGGAGCTGCATAAAAGGGTTGCACAGGATCCGGGTGCGTTGTACAAATTCTAAAATTTACGAACGGGGCGTGTCTAGTACTGGACTGGTTGGGGGAAGAAAGCTTCATCTCCTTGCCGTGTCGCTTGGGCTCTGGGAACCTACTGCAACGAGGGTCAGTACTTTGAAAAGTATCGGTGAGGGCAAGCTAAACCAACTAACCAAACCCAAAGTTTTTTTTATAAGAAGCATGCAGAATACTTGTGGTCTTTCTATCTTGCCTTAGTTTATTTTACATGCAAGTATTAAGTATGTAACTTTACAGAAATAAATATGCCACTGTTTGGTGACTTTTACCTTCCCGTCTGAACTGCCTACACAATACTTACCATGTCCTTTCCTGCCACGAAGATATCATTAGCTTGAGTAAACAATACAGAAATATATATATTGGGTCATGGCACATCATTGCCACCGTGGACAATAGCTACAGTAAGACGGAGACCCTTGCAGTAAGGGTAGCAAGCCCCTCTACAAGGCCCCGCATTACCCTTGCTGGGTTTGGGGGCATAGCTATCCGAGTTCTGCCCGGAACGAATTGGCCCAGTGCCCCAGGCACCATTCGCAAGAACTAAAAATTGTGCACAAGTTGTCTGACCGAACCATGCATCGACACTAAATTAAAAAGTAAAGCATTTCAAACCAAAATAATGTACATATCTACTTTAGCACAGTGCATTTAGCATAGTCTACCTGTCCAAGTGATCATATTCCAATTATTTGTAGGACACAATTATACAGTTACATAGAATAAGTTCTAACTATAACTGAATATGAATATATATATGCATAACGGACAAGCACGCATCAATGTAGTTGTTGAGAATTATAGGTGACAAGCATTATAAGTGTTTCAAGTCTAACTCTTCTTTTATTTGACTCAATTTATTCTTTATTTTGGTATCGTTGGAGCGAGATGCACATATGAGCCAATTTATTAAGAGTGAATACTTGGAAGAAGGGCGCTAATCGAAGTAAAGCCACTCACAAGTTGGTAAACTAGGAGAGAAAATGGGAGATCTTCAAGACTCCGCTTGTGCGTCGCCTACTCGATCACCTGTAGGCACCAACAGATGATCAATAACTCCTGCTTCAGTCTCCAAAGGTTCGATATAAAATACGAAATCCTAAGAACGAAGGCAATAAAATCCATCGAAACCGTTCAAGAAAATGCAAGTCATAAAACCAACAAGAAAGCAACCTAGCAGCATCAAAAACGGGCAAGGAAACCGGCACAACGGAAAGGCCCCTCACGACTCTGCTGTTGAGTCCTTCCTTGAGGCACGATCCATTGAATATGGGACTTATTTAGAAGAAACTAATCCATAATGAGGAAAGGATCTTGATTTAATCTGTCTCGATCGAACGATACCAAGTATTTCTTAGCCGCGCTCCCCAAATAGGGAGAATGGGGTACTACACATTAGACAGTAGGATATTAGTTTGCGGTTTCATATTAAGTATTAGCTATATATTAGAGTTTTGGATTACCTCGAGATACCAAGGTAATACCAAGGTTGTGGGTCGATACCAAAGGTATTGAGTTTGGGTATCGAGATAGGTGTGATACGCATTGGTGCAAAACCAAGCTATCGTATTTTTATTGTTTTGATAGTATATTGACTTGTATATATATCTAAACACTATTTTCCTATAATTAAACTTGCGTATCTTAGGATACCGCTTTTTTAGTGTATTTTAGTTACTTAGATTAGCTTGTATAGATTAGTTTTATAGTGTATCGACTTAGTAACTTAGTGTTAGACTCTTGTAACCTAGATTTTATCGGTTTGACCTAGAAATGACTTATTGACCTAGAATTGTATCAACTTAACTTATTTTCATTTTTCGAACCTTGTATTGATGCAATATACCATATATAGGTCTGTGTGAGACTAGCTTAGGCATCGAGAGACACACCTTACTCAGGACTTCAGACGAGTATATTTCTTTGATAGTTTTTAATTTATAATATTGTATATATGCATGTTCTAGAATTGTATACTTGATTTCGATACAGTAATTTTATAGGCTGGTACTATATGGATCTCGTCAGGAGATGTTATCCCCTACCGTGTTCAGCGGGTACTCGTGTACATGTATCTCATCATGTATATTAGGTATTGATTATTTTGTGTTCACACACTGCTCGTGTTCAGTGGGCTTATTCTTATACACCCACCACTCGTGTTCGATGGTTATGATATTTTTGTACCCCCATATCTCGTGTTCAGTAGTTATATTTCGTGTTCGTAGCGTGTCGTGATTGGATCCTACGATTTTAGTAGGGGATGGGAGAGTAGGAGTTGATTATGTGATCAAAGCCCCATTGTAACATCGTGTACAATCTGGTTACATACCTTACTTGTAATCGTCTTACATGATCATATTCACCCAACCCGATTACATAATAAACTTGTATTCTGAGGCACATTAGTTTAGATTGCAGTTATTTTATCATATTATTGATATTCATATTGTTGATCTATATTCTCGTACACTACCTGTATATCTATTGTTCATTCATTCATATGTTTAGTGATCTTGTATTTTATTTCTATATCTGTTTATATGCTCGATTATGTTATTGAAACTTTTTTCAGAGATATGTACTTCGTTCCAATCCTGACTTGATATATTTTTTCAAATGATTGACTTATAGAGCAGTGGCCCACATTCTATGTGCCGCAGGATGGCGTACCTTTAGAGGATACTCTTGTAGACCAGGAGGACCTAGTTGTAGAGCCAGAGGAGGTCTAGTTTATTTGTGTTAGATTGTATTAGACTATTCTTTTGTTGAGATTCATAATTTGTATTTTTATTTCAGATTGTGGATTGTATCTTTCTTTCCTTCTCTATTCCATTCGTGCATTATTCTTCTTTAGTTTGTTTTGTAATTAAGATTAGTTATACTTGTGAGATACCATATTGCTCCTCCGTTTGCAGTTGAGATGATTAATAGGTACCATATTATATTGTTGAGATATTAGATAGTTAGAAATAACCCAAGCAGCGTTCTACCGCCGATGCTGCGACGTAGGCTGGGCGTAACCGCGCACTCGTGCTCGAATATCCGGGTACGGGTCATGAAATTTTTTTAGTGGTATCCCATGCAGGTCTAGATTCGCAAGTAGTACTATGTCGTAGTTGTGCTCACCTAGAGTACTGCTATGATCCTACTTTAGAAATTATGATTTAGGATAAGAGTTTACTTAATCACCCCTAGGAAACATTCCAAAATTAGTTTTTTGAAATCCTTATCTATTGAATATTTGCTTTACTTTGAATAAAGTTCTGTCCTTCTTTGATGGTATCGTATCATATTTAATATTGATTCCGTATTTCAATCTATCTTCAAGATGCCGCTGAAGATGCATTCCTAGCACTTAGGTGCCACGACAGCGCGATCAGTCAATTCATCACCCATGAGGGCAGCACCCTCAGACGATGGTCCAGCACCTACGTTTAGGTGGTCAACTTCACCAGTCCAAGTGGGCGTATAGACAACAACTTTCAGAGGTGCCCCACCTCCAGTATCGAGGACAGGGCAGACAGTTTTCGAGGATCTTTTACCTCTACCACCCGTAGTCGATCAGACATAAATATTCGTGCCCTTCCAACAGATGATGGAGGCATAGCAGCGTCAGTCAGAGATCCTGCGATAGAGCGTGGAGAATGCTCACTAGATCGTACTTACAGCAGTTGAGAGAGGTACTACAGTCCAGCCACAGATGGCACCACCTCAGTTTATTCCTCAGCAGCCGAGGTCGGGTACCATCATAGAGTTCAATAGGATCGGCCCGAAGGACTTTAAAGGCACAGAAGGGTTCCTTTAGGTAGATTATTGGATTGAGGACATCGAGCGAAACTTGCGACTGGTGCAGATTCCAGAGGTGCTACAGATAGAGGCAGCGGGGTGTATGATGTTCGATATTGCATTAACATAGTTCCGGACAGACCCCAGGATTGCAGTACCAGGACTAATTTGGGAAGCTTTTAAAGAGCTTTTTAAGGAAAATTTCTTTCCAGACGTGGCTCTTACATCTTTGGAGAGTCAGTTCCAGTATCTCGTCCAGGAAGGTATATCTGTGGATGAGTATGCGGCAGAGTATTGCCGACTAGGTCACTTCATGGAGGGTCAGAACCCTAGAGGCAGAGACAGAAAGTTTAGGAAGGGCCTGAACCGGAAGGTCAAATCCCATACCAACGAAGATCCTACTACCACCTTCGAGGAGATTCTCAGACAGACACAGAGAGCGAATGATGACTTAGAGCTTGGCTCTAAGAGGCTGAGGGTCACAGGAGGATCCAACAATAATACCGGTCCAACAAAGAGGCCTCATTTCCAGAAGCAGCACCAGCGGCCTTACCAGCACTAGAGGCAGTAGTATCACGGGCCAGCTAGAGCGCCGGCGCAGCAAATAAATCAGATCCAGAGGGCATCAGTTTTTTGCACTTTATATAAGAAGCAAGGACACGGATGTGATGCATACAGGATGAGGCTACGCCAATACTTATTCTGTGGATCGGGAGATCATCAGTTGCGGGCTAGTCCTATAGTCCCAACTCGTCCAGCTCAGGATAGAGGACGGGCACAGAGGGCACCCGCTAGACCACCAGTGGGACAGCAGCAGAAAGGACCTCTTCCACCACAGCAGCAACAGTATGCCTAGCATCGACAGCAGAGAGGAGCGCAGCGACAGGGGAGAGCTTTTGCCTTAACTGTCGAGGAGGAGGAGCCGGTTGGCGATGTCATTTCAGGTTCAGTTTATCTCGATTCCTTTCCAGCTCGTGTTTTGTTCGATTCTGGTGCTTCCCATAGTTTTGTATCTGCATCTTTTGCTTAAAGGCATCGTCCTGGGATGACATTATCCTGGTCAGTGATATTTTTAAGAACCAGAGGGTTTATTTGGGGGGCCATGAGCTGGGCATATGTTTACTTATAATGCCACTTCCGAGTTACGATATAGTACTCAGGATGGATTGGTTGAGTAGGCATCACGGTAGTATCGATTGTCATGGAGGTAGAGTTTTATTTCAGACGCCAGAAGAGACGAAGTTCGAGTTTATCCGAGGAGCAGAGCAGAGTAGAGCGAAGACATTTTCTATGGAGCTTTTGTAGAATAGTAGGAGCCTCCACATCCGTTGATTGTAGAGTTCTTGGATGTATTTCCAAAGGAGTTATCGGGGTTGCCGTCGGACAGAGATATAGAATTCTCTATAGATTTGGTGCCAGGCACAGAGCCGATATCTCAGCACGTCTATAGAGTAAACAACAGCGAACTGGCAGAGTTGAGGAAGCAGGTGGATGAGTTACAAGACAAGGGCTTTATCCATTCAAGTTCATCACCATGGGGTGCTCCGGTACTTTTTGTACCAAATAGGGATGGGTCAGTACGTATGTGTATCGACTACATGGCACTTAACAACCTCACTATCAAGAACAAATACCCATTGCCGCGGATTGATGACTTGTTTGACCAGTTGAGCGAAGCGAAGGTATTCTCAAAGATAGACTTGAGGTCAGGGTACCACCAGGTAAAAGTGAAGAGGGAAGACATTCCGAAGACAGCTTTCAGGACTCATTATGGGTAGTTCAATTTCTTGATGATATCGTTTGGGTTGACCAATGCCCTAACGGCGTTCATGAACCTGATGAACAATGTGTTTCATTAGTACTTGGACTAGTTTTTTATAGTCTTCATTGATGATATTCTGATATTCGAAGACCCCAGAGGAGCATGAGAAGCACTTGAGGATTGTTCTGGAGACCCTCAGGAAGGAGAAGCTGTATGGCAAGTTATCAAAGTGTGAATTCTTCTTTGATAAGGTTGAATTCTTTGGGCATATTATTACAGGAGATAGAATCTCGGTAGATCCGAAGAAGATTTTAGTCGTTAAATCGTGGTCTACCCCGAGTTCAGTAGCAGATATCAGGAGTTTCCTTGGATTGGCGGTTACTACTGGAAGTTTGTTCAGGACTTTTCTAGACTTACGAAGCTGATGACTAGACTGACAAGGAAGGACATAAAATTTGTCTAGACTGAGGTTTGTTAGTCAGCATTTAAGGAGCTGGAGAGGAGGTTGACTACAGCTCCCATTTTGATATTGCCATTAGGAGCAGGAGGATTTTCTATTTATAGTGATGCAACAGGAAAGGGTTTGGGTTGTGTGTTACAGCAGCACGGGAAGCTGATTGCCTATGCTTTCAGGCAATTATGCCCGCATGAGAAGAACTATCCTACCCATGACTTGGAGTTGGCAGTGATTATCTTTGCTCTCATATTATGGAAATACTACTTGTATGTAGAGAGAGTGGAGATATTTACAGACCATAAGAGCTTGAAGTATGTGTTTACATATAAAGAGCTCAACATGAGGCAGCGACGATGGTTGGAGTTGATAAAAGACTTTGATATTTTTTTGCAGTACCATCCAGGGAAGGCCAATATAGTCGCGGATGCTTTAAACAGGTATCCAGTGGCTATGTGCTTGACTAGAGACATATATTTATTAGCCGATCTTAATAGTTTGGGCATTGAGGTACTAGTTCCTGGAGTCGCAGCACAAATATGGGGGCTCCAGGTACAGTCAGAGTTAATGGACCAGGTCAGGTCCGGAAAGTATATGGATGAGTCTCTGAGGAGCATCAGAGCACAGGTTCAGATGGGGTTGGCAGAGGTACCAGGTTATGTGTACCGAGAGAAGCATTGCACGAGGAGATTCTGCAGGAGGCACATCGTTCTTACTACTTTATTCATCCAGGTGCCAACATGATGTATAGAGACATGAGGGAGCATGTATGGTGGTATGGCATAAAGCGGGAGGTAGCTAGCATTGTGTCCAGATGCTTAGTTTGGCAGCAAGTCAAGATGGAGAGACAGAGGCCAGGTGGATTGCTTCAGCTTTTACCCATTCCGGAGTAGAAATGGGAGCATGTGACCATGGATTTTGTATCAGGACTTCCGCGTTCTACAGGAGAGAAATATACGATTTGGGTCATCGTGGACAGGTTGACCAAAATAGCCCACTTTCTTCCATTCAAAGTGGGTACATCTACTTAGAAGCTAGCGGAGATATATGTACGCCAGATTGTCAGATTGTACGTTGTTCCAGTAATCATAGTCTTAAATCAGGATAGTCGCTTCATGTCCCACTTCCAGAGGAGTTTATAGGCATGCTTGGGCACTAAGCTCAAGTTCAGTACCGCATATCAACCTCAGACTGACGAACAGTTGGAGAGGACTATTCAAACTCTCGAGAATATGCTACGCACTTGTGTTTTAGATCTTGTAGGTTCTTGGAAGGATCACCTTCACTTGGTAGAGTTTTCATACAACAACGGCTACCAAGCCAGCATTGAGATGTCATCATTCGAGGCATTGTATGGACGAAGATGCCATACTCCGTATCTTGGGACGATGTTGGTGACAGAGCTTTATTGGGACCAGAGATGGTAGTGGATGCAGTAGAGAAGGTAAAGCTTATCAGGGACAGACTTCGAGTGGCGCAGGACAGGCAGCAGCATTGGGCCGATAGCCATCGGAGACCTTTGGAGTTTGAGGTATAGCTTTAGTTTTGTTTTGCTTATATTTGATTATTGTTTGTTAGAGTACTAAGGTTGTGTTTCGTGCTAGGTTGGCGGTCTGGTTTTTTTGAGGATTTCTCTGACATGTGGCACAATTCGTTTCGATGGAGGCAGAAAGCTTAGTCCACGATTCATCGGACCTTTCAGTATTTTTGAGAGGGTCGGTGCAGTTGTATACATAATAGACTTACCACCTGTACTGGAGGGAGTGCACAACATATTTCATGTGTCATAGCTGAGACGGTATGTTGTAGATCCCAGTCATTTGTTGGATCACTCGGAGATAGAAGTGGGCCCTACTCTTAGCTATCTAGAGCAGCAAGTAGAGATTCTGGATTAGAGAGAGAAGGTGTTATGGAACCAGACGATTCCTTTGGTGTGCGTCGCATGGAGGCATTACTCGCCAGGAGAGAGTACCTGGGAGCGAGAGTCCGAGATGCGCGAGCGATATCCATATCTGTTCGAGCCTTGAGGTATATTTCTTTCTTGCATTATATTGTTTGCTTTTGGTAGTTAGTTTCTTCCTTAATTTTGAGGACAAATTTTTTTTAAGGTGGGTAGGATTGTCACTCTCATATTTTCATTCAAGGGTAGTTTGGTAATTAACATGGATATTTTTAAATTTAGGATTATTTGTATTTAAATATTGTGCATGCTTGATTATTTATTTGTTGTATTATTTATTGATTGTTAGTTATAGATTTATTTTAGATTTGTGTAGTGGACCTAACCTATTTTATTAGATGCATGAACCATCATTTTAGATTGGTTTAGTGTGAGCCCGTGAATTAGGCCCATGGATTAGGAGGTTGAATTAATTAGTAAAATTATTAGACTAGAACCTTCCCTCCCTAAGTAATTTTTTCATGAGAGGCGCCAAGGGATAAATGAGACTTTTCAATTTGCATGGAGAGGGTGTATATGGCCGACCGTAGAGCGAGGAGAGAGAATGCTCATTTTACTTTAATTCCTAATTCATTTAGATCTAGTTCTTCCCTCTTTCAATTTCCTTCATTCCCTCATCATTCCTTCACCAATTCTTCATAAATCCCTTTCCTATTCTTTATTAGAGGCTTCTACATCAAGGATATATAAGAAGAAAGCAAGGAGCAAGGAGGAGGAGGAGGCCAAGATCTATAAGGAGATGAGCTACTTTGTATTTGGGGACTTTTTATTAGAATCCATCTCCCAATAGGTAAATTTTAGTTTTCCCCCTTCTAATAGACTCTAAATATAAGATTTGACCATGAGAAACCAACCCACATAGATAGGCTACCCATAGAAATTATTTTTAGGTTCATCGGAGGCCTATGGTGGAAGTTATGTGCATTTGGTGCCAATTTTGAAGAAATTTTGAGATTGGGACATGTAGTAGTTGTTATTGGGTCTAATAGATCTAAATGACATATGATTGCTTATTTGTGACTAGTGTCGTATCCATAATTGGATATGTGTAGGCCGTATCTTGTTAATTTGACGAAACGGGTTGATTTTGGGAGTTTTCCTCCGACACGGGGCCTTGTGCATATCACATTATTACACGGACACGTAGATACTCTAATTACTATACGTATTGTTCATATTTAGTGTATTAGACTTGCTCGTGTCCTCCTGGATGTGTTTGGTTGTGTGTTAGAGCCGTATCGCAAGCGTATCATAGAGTTAGTGTGATACGATGTGGTGTACTCCACGTGTTTGATGTTTTGCCTTTAATTCTATACGTACATGTGTATTTATATATCTAGATGATATTTATGTGATATTTATATGTATATGGTCGTGTATATGAGTTTGTGTATATGTGTGTGTCTATGTGTGTATATAATAGAGTATATATATATATATATATATATATATATATATATATATATATATATATATATATATATATATATATATATATATATATATATATGTGTGTGTGTGTGTGTGTGTGTGTGTGTGTGTGTGTGTGTGTGTACCTGTGTTAATATGTATATATGTATATATATATATGTACTTGTATATATGTATGTGTGTGTTTGTGTTTATGTGTGAGGAGTATATATACATAAATGTATAGCTATTGTTATATATATATGTAGAGTTGGATAGCCATATATATACTAATATATACTTGTATTAGAGTGTGCTATATAGTATTGTGTTTGTTTGGTGTGTGAGTGGCATTGTGGCAGAGTGAGGGGCTCGGGCCTCTGGATTCAGTAGGGAGATGTACATCTCTTGCACAGTCAGCTGAAGGAAGCAACTACAATTGTGTAATTCAACATAGTGCAGTAGCCTCCAGCAGAGGCAGCTGCAGTACATTGGAGGAGGTGGATTGACTGCACAGGAAGGAGGCAGCCAAGCCATGGACAGCTCTGGCAGTAACGGAGAATCGAGAGGGTAGCAGCTAGTGGAGCACTATGTATCAGCCGGTTTTGGGTTTTAGTCCACTGTGCAGTTCTCACTACACAGTATCAGTAGAGGATCATTGTGCAATTCACTGTGCGAGCACAGTATCAGTGTTGGTACCAGTTTCAGTTTTGTTGTATTGGTGTATATTGTTAGTAGTTTAGTTACCTATATATACTTGATTATGTAATTAGTTAGTTATGTATTTAGTGTGTAGTATTTATATCTAGTTAGTTAGATATGTATTTTGGGTAAGTTAATATTATATTGCAGTTAGTATCTATATATATTAGTGTAGACATATATATATGTTAGTATGCTAGTAAATAGTTAGCTACATATACATATATATTTGTATTAGTTGTTATTGTATAGTAGTTAGTTATGTATATATGTAGTATGGTATTTATGTTATTAGTTTAGACATTAGACAGTAGGATACTAGTTTGGGGTTTTATATTGTGTATTAGCTATATTTTAGAGTTTTGGATTACCTCCGGATACTAAGGTAATACCAAGGTTGTGGGTCGATACCCAAGGTATTGAATTTGGGTATCGAGATAGGTGTGATACGCATTGGTGCAAGGCCAAGGTATCATATTTTCATTACTTTGATATAGTATTAAGTATATTGACTTGTATATATATTTAAACACTATTTTCCTATAATTAAACTTGCGTATCTTATGATACGGCTTTTTGAGTGTCTTTTAGTTTCTTAGATGAGCTTGTATAGATTAGTTTCATAGTGTATCGACTTACTGACTTAGTGTTAGACTCTTGCAACCTAGATTTTATCGGTTTGACCTAGAAATAGCTTATTGATCTGACACAGTAATTTTATGGACTGGTACTATATGGATTAGATTCATAATATTATATATATGCATGTTCTAGAATTGTATACTTGATTTCAACACAGAGATTTCACGGACTGGTACTATATGGATCCCGTCAGGAGATATTATCCCCTACCATGTTCAGCGGGTACTCGTGTATATGTATCTCATCGTATATATTGGGTATTGATTATATTTCATGTTCGCACACTGCTCGTGTTCAGTGTACTTATTCGTGTACACCCACCTCTTTTGTTTGGTGGTTATGATATTGGTGTACACCCACTGCTCGTGTTCAGTGGTTATATTTCGTGTTCGTAGTGTGTCGTGATTAGATCCATCGGTTTTAGTTGGGGGTGGGAGAGTACGAGTTGATTATGTGATCAAAGCCCCATTGTTACATCGTGTACATTCTGGTTACATACCTCACTTGTAATTGTCTTACCTGATCATGTTCATCCAACCCGATCACATAATGAACTTGTATTATGAGGCACATTAGTTTAGATTACAGTTATTTTATCATATTGTTGATCTATATTCTCGTACATTACATGTATATCTATTGTTCATTCATTCATATGTTTAGTGATCTTATATTACATTTCTATATCTGTTTATATGCTCGATTATGTTATTGAAACTTATTTCAGAGGTATGTACTTTGCTCCAATCCTGACTGGATATATTTTTCCAGATGACTGGCTTATTGAGCAATGTCCCACATTCTACGGGCCGCAGGATGGTGTACCTTAAAAGGATACTCTTGTAGAACAGGAGGACTTAGTTGCAGAGCCCGAGGAGGTCTTGTTTATTTGTGTTGGATTGTATTAGACTATTCTTTTGTTGAGATTCACAATTTGTATTATTATTTCAGATTGCGGATTATATCTTTCTTTCCTTCGCTATTCCATTCGTGCATTATTCTTCCTTAGTTTATTTTGTGACTGAGATTAGTTATACTTGTGAGATACTATATTGCTCCTCGGTTTGGAGTTGAGATGATTGACAGGTACCATATTATATTGTTGAGATGTTAGATAGTTAGAAATGACCAAGACAGCGTTCTACCGTCGATGCTGCGGCGTAGGCTGGACGTAACCACGTACTCGTGCTCGAATATCCAGGTGCGGGTCGTGAAACATATTAGTAACGCTAAAGTTCGTATGCGCACCCTTATTTTGTTTCTTGTATTATATGCTGGTTAACATGGTTTACCTTGGACGGGGAAGTACGAATGTTAAATTAGTAAGTTTTATCGTATTACTCTTATATCGATGGTGTACTGCAACTCGAGTTAGGCTTTATATCTTATACCATGAAGCTGATCCTAAGGCAAGACTAGTAAGACACATAATAGATGGTGCATAAAACTAATTCAATGTATTTGGTTTTGTTGAGTTGGACGAGAATCCTCCCCACCAGTCCATTCAATGTACTGATAATCCACCAGATTATTTGTAGGGTATGAGAGAACCTCGTTTGGTGTAGAGTTTCTCCTCGTGCGTGCTAAGGCATGGAGCTAACTCTGGAGCTTCAGAGAGTTGCTGCAGGAGCTGAAGCACATATACAGGACATAACGTATTGGAACATCGCCTATGTATCATCCCCAAAGTTGTAAGTAGCTTGGCATATTTTACTATTTCGAGAGAGAGAGAGAACTTGAGCGACTTGTAATATCAGCCTAACACTGCTTGTAATACTTCTTCATTATCAATAAAGAGATCTATTTTCCTATATACTTGAGTTGTTCAAATTTTTGCTATATTGGGACTATATGTTCGATTTTGTGGATTAGCTTAACGATTGTTTCAGGTGCCTGCCTTGCGTGGGTGCTACTCGTACGACATCAGACCTAAGTGAGATGTTCAGTCCTGCTGAACTGGGGCGTGACATTACTCATTCTAGGCCTTGCATAATATTGCATTGCTTGGTTACAACTCATCGGTTCCCCAATTCCTCGATCGCTCGGACATCCCCAAGGCTATCCCATATATCACTCAGTGTACAAGTCATTCCTTTAATCAACAATCCTCAAAATTCAATGTTGCAATCGATACATTTGTCTGAGCCAATATCCCTCTCAAGCAAATACTCAATACAACATTTCTGATAATTCTTAATATAACATCACCCAATTTCGTATCAACTTGTCGAGTCAATATTCTACCGAGCTTTTGCTTAACATCCATACATGATCCTTTTATGTTCGCTTAGCGGTATCGCCTCAACCAATAGTTATCTTAATTCCCATGGATCGAGTCCAACCTATCCCGTCCGAACGATATTCTTGTCTTATACACTAACTCTTTTAGTATTCGTATAATGTTATTCTATATCACACGTAACATGCTAAATCTAGCATGAGTCGGCTTACAAAAAGTTTGACACAAATTGGCACAAAGGCTATCGTATCACTATTTCGTCCGACAAATCTTTTGCACAAATTTTTGAACATATTTAGACTCATTGTATGGAACATCCATTAAAAATTGAGAGACAGAGCGTTGCAACACCGATCATAATTACGTTTCCAATCATAAAGAGAATCGATACTAGGACAAGGATGTAAAGCCGTGCTCTGATACCAAAATGTCACGCCCTGGTCACGTAGGACCGAACGTCTTGGCATGGGCGTGATGCCGCACAAGCCTAAGTTGTTCCCGCATAAGGAAAGCACCGAAATCGTCCGATAAATTTCTAAGCCACGGAGTCGCAGAGATAGTCCCAAGTAAAAACATTAAACAAACATAAGTATGAAACAAAATAATCTCTTTATTGATATTGAAGAAGTATTACAAGTGATGCTAGGCTGAGAATTATAATCGCTCAAGCTTTCTCTCCCTTTCTCTATATTAAATATGCCATTAGGCTTAAAACATGAATCAAATACTCTGGATGATATTCTGTCCCATATATATGAGCTTCAGGTCCACGTGCCATGTTCCAAGATGCCAAGTATGGTCGGACGTCTCGATGCATCAAGTGATCTCTAAAACCGTTCGAACTACTCCCTGCACCCTGCATGCAATCTGGTTGGGTGTCAGTACATTGAATGCACTAGTGGAGAGACCTCTCGTCCATGCCATAAAACTAGCATGTCCATTAGTTATGTCCACTAACTAATTATGTTTTCTTTCTATTTTTCCCTTAGGATCAGTTTTTTTGCATTATAATTAAACATATATACTCGTGTCTGAAACAAGGGTATCAATTAGTAAATAACTAAGTTTGACTTACCCTTTCTTACCATTCGGCCTTTCCTGTCATACGCAGCATTAAGGATCAAGTATATATACTATGAAATAAAGAAATATATATGTAACTCAAAGTGTCTCAAGCGTGTCTCTGACTTAGACATCATTTACACAAACCACAAGCATACCGAGCATCCATTTCCAATGTACGAGGTATTGTGCGTCAAACTCCATCGTATTACTCTTTTCAGAATATGGTTTGCCGTTATGCATGCATGACTTATCTATATGAGGGTCACTGGCTCTACAGGCCATATTAGACATTCTTCTTAGATTGAGTGGCTTTCTTCCCAGTTTGGTAGCTAGCCAAAATGGGCCTCCCTCACCATCTGACAAGTCGGATGTGTTTCCAGGTCTGTAGAAAGCCTTGTTGGACGTCATGTACTCGCTTGCTAGTAATTCGGCTAGCTTGCTAGTAACATATCTTAGCAATCATACTAGGTACTCGCCAGTGCAGTCCTCCTAGGATGGCAGGATTTTGATGCCTTGAAGATCGTTCGAGAACTTTCTTCCTTACGCGCAACAAGTTGTCCATGACCATGCAACTACTCTACCACTTCCATTCTATTCAAGAACTTTATGCTCGATTTCTACTATCCAAGGAACACACTCAATTTCTACTATACGAGGACTTCCTGCTCGGAGAGTAGATATCTTTTTGGCTTTCTTCTCCTGACTCTGAACGACTACTGAATAGCCATCCTTGTACATTGTCACGACCCGCACCCGGAATTTGGGCAGGAGCCATGGGTACGTACAGCCTACGCCGTAGCATCAGCGGTAGAACGTTGTCTAGGTCTTAATACTACTAAACATAACTCACAACCTGTCAATGATCTCAACTCCATACGGAGGACAATGAATAATACATTGATCAATAATTCGTAATATATACTCAATCACAATAACTATAGGAAATAAATGGCATAATGAGATAAAATGATAAGGAGTACTGACATAGTCAAGCACAACAACAAAATATAGCACAAGTCTAGAATCTAGCTGACCAACATAAATAGTCTCAACAAAAGTCTCATCATAAATACAGTCCAAGTCTCAAGTTTAAAACAAATGATGCATAGATATAACTGTCTAAATAACTGCAGGTGGTGTCTCCTCTAAGGGTAGGGACTCCTCTAAGATCTCTGGTATGTAGTCTCCCTCTACACCTGGCCCATAGTATGTAGGACAGAAGTTCTCAAGGTCCTCTGGAAAAATGTTATCCAGTCAGGATTGGAGCGAAGTACAAGCACTAACAACAGTTTCATTTATATTGACAAAAACTATAATACAGTGTAAAGAAATACAAGATGAAAATAAATACTGTAATAAGAAATACTGGAGATAATAAAATACTGGAAAATATATAATCAGCACTAGCACGACTAGAAATAAACAGAAATATAAGTATGCTACAACAATGAACTAGAATATAGAAATAGAATCTCTAGGTAAGTGTTTGAAATATCAGTCTATCATGTGATCGACTTGGGACAATATCAGGCTTGTTATATATGATTGGCTATAATTCATGTGAGGTCGGGCTAACCATCTGGTTAGCTATGATGCGAGCAATAGTCAGACTAATCATAAATAACTGGCTATGAGGCATATAAATGGTCAGGCTACACCCGACGTGATGTGTGGGGTGAGCTATGATGCATGTAAGTGGAGTATGATCACATAATCTGCTAATATTTCTCCGTCTTCAGCTAGCACGATGGATTCCAATCACGACTCCTCATGACAGGTATCTATGTTGCTAACCCGTGTATACATAGTGTCAAAATCAAGTACACTATATAAACTAGAATCATAGAGATGATCAACAAAATAAAAATTGTCAGAGAATGTACTCGCCTGTGGTCTTTAGCTGGTATGAATCAAAGTCCAAGTCACAGTCCAAATAGCCTATGTATTATAATTTTACCATGTCAAAAGATAATTTATTTTAATTTATTTAATTCTAGAATAATTACTCTAAAATTCTATTTTAATCTTATTATTCTTATTTTTAGGTTAATTCCTAAATTTTGTCCAAAGAAACTAAATTTTACCAATTCGAGACTCTTGGCACGCAAATCGAGGCAATCTGTTGACAAAAAAAGTCAAACGATGCAAACTCGACTTTTATTCATGGTTTCCTGTAGATTTCAGCTTCAAAAATATGCTAAAATTTATGGCTCATCTGAATTCAAATTCGTTTGAAAATTATTGCACATACCTAAAATTGTTTTATGCAACAGTAGTTGATTGTTAAGTTCTACAGAATTAACAACATAGAAATATTTTGTATTAAATCCTGGAAAAAAAATATGTCAATTATCTCGACATTAGCTTTCCTAAATTTCAAACGGTTAGTGATTCTGATTTCTGGTTCTCCCGAAATCACAAAAACATTGAGACGCGTCTATTTTCGGACATGTTGTGCTCTAAAAATTTTCCAAAATTTAATATTCAGAATTTTGTCAAACAATTTATATACCCAGAAAACTAATCTCAATATGGTTCTAATGCAAGAAACTAGGCCATGTTTGGGTCCGGAGCTATGAGTAATGGCTTTTGGAAGATGAAGGAAACCCTAGATGACATCCCCTCAAATCTTCCTCTCTCTAAAATAATAGGATAATTTTATATATATATATATATATATATATATGTTGGCTGGCGTGCGGCTGAATGAAAAGTTAAAGGATGACACGTGTCAGAATCTGATTGGATGATTTTGTTTATATTATTTATTATTTATTTGTCTTTATCAAAATATTATTTAAGTTATTTTAAATCTAAATAACTCAAAATAAATATTAAAAATAATAATAAAAATCTGGAAAAATTAAAGAAAATATATTTTGAACCTAAAAACCCTAGAAATATACTTGGGACAATTTTATGTTCATAGGTTTCCTACTATAATTAGGAGAAGATCTAAAAATTAGTTTTACCTATTTAAATAAAAATAAATATAAAAAATATTTCAAAAATTTTGAAATAATTTCAAAAAATATATAATAATATTATAAATACTAAAAAATTACGTGGGTCCATTCTATATTACTGGGCTTGCATAATAAATTCTTGAAAGCCCTAAAATATTTACTATTACTAGTTTTTAATTAACCAAATATTGTAAAAAATTCCAATAGCCCCAAATTAACCTAATAACAACATTTAAGCAAGAATTTCAGGATACGGAGATTACAAGTCTACCCAACTTAAAAAAATTTCGTCCTCGAAATTTAAAATCCTCAATAGTTGTATATATATTTTTTTTGCCACCAAAATTTAAATTCATCAAATCATATAATCATGAAGTAAATCCCATATTGTTATTTCACAAAATTTTCAAAATTCTATAAATACTTTATTCCTGAAAATCTTCAAATTTAAAATTAAATTCCATTCTTATCACAATCTCCTCCAAAATTTTAGGTTAATAACTAAATACTCAAAAAATTTAATATCCAATCCTCTAATTTAAATCCAATCAATGCATATTTATAAAATTTAAAATCTCATCACAAAAATTTGAATTCAAACACTAATCCATTAGTGATCTTATTCCTCGATTCTTTTTCCACACAATACTCAAACAATGTAATACTTACAAAATCTTCAAATACAACATTCAAAATATAAATTTTAAATTTATATCTTGCAGTCAAATAATTATAATAATAATCTTCTTAAATTCCTCAAAATTTAATGACAAATTCAATCATATCATAATCTTCATAAAAATCAATGATTTAACAAATTCGTCAATTCTGCCATATTAAATTCTCAACACTTTATTTAAATTAATGTTTATCCTCAAAATTTAAAATATTTAATAAATTTTTTTCTGCCACCATCAAAATTTAAGCAATATAATCATGAAGTCAAACCACTATTGTTATTTAACAAAGTCCACAAAATTAACTTCATCCTCATAACTTAAAATTTTAACGTAAATATTTGAAATTTGAATTTATCTTCAAAATTTAAAATTCAATAGAATTTTTCTCGTAAATCAGATTTACAAAGCATAACTCTTAAATATAATCTAACATTATTTCTTTAAAATTTAAATCTCATTTATAAATCTCTTCAAAAATTTAATAATTAAATCCTTCAAATTTAATCTCATATCCAAACTTAACAATTAAATCCAATCTTCAAGTTTTTTTAAAAAAATTCATCCTTAAAATTTGGAATATCATATTGTAGTCATTTCCCACAATAATTTAATTTGTCCCCATAGACATAATTCACTTTATCCTCACTTCTATTACGTATATAAATTCTCGATATTTAAATTAATGATCATCCTTAAAATATCGATTAATGTTTCAATCCTAAAAATTTAAGAGTTAAATCCAATCTTCAAAGTAAGTCCTACTAATATATATTTCATGAATAAATTTAAATAAATTTTAATGTCTCATCCTCAATATTTGAATTCCAAATATACTCAATCAATCATCTCTCTCAAAAAATATATATTTAATTTTGAATTAAGTCCTTAAAAGTCGAATTCAACAAGTTATAAAAATAAATCTTTATATTGTTATTCCTTTGGTCTAACCAAACCCATAATCCAAGTTTCAATATTATATCGAACTCCTAATACTCAAAATTCTCAACATTATCCTGGAGTTTCTTGAATTATATCTCAAAACTTTCAGATTATCCTAAATTTTAAAAACTTTCAACATTATCCTCAATTTCAAATTTTTTTTATCATTATCCTTAATTTATTATTTTCGTCAGTAATCAAATATGATAACTTCTACCCACCATAAAATTTTATCCTCAAAATAAAATCCTCAAAATTTAACTTCTCGAACAATTAAAATAAAATGTATATACTTTCCTCAAAAGTCAAATATTCAAATATTGAAATAAACTTTTAATCACTTCCAAAAATCTATATAGCTTTGATTATGTTTATTGAATTGAATTTGAATCCTCAAAAATTTTAATAACATAAAATCTCAACTCCTCAAAAAAAAAAAATTGAAATTTATTTCCAATCTTCAAATTATAAATTAAATCCACATCTTGTAGTCTAATAGCTCTAATGTTAATCTATTTTTTTTCATTTGACAAAATCACAAAGTAACAAACCCATATTCAAAATTTTAAATCAAATACTCAAAATTTAAATTCTTCAAACTTAAACTTAAATCCACTATAATAATCTGCAAAAATCTAAAATTCCATAAATCTTCAACTTCTTGTCTTTGTCATCATTTAATTTAAAACTATTTTCTTTTTCATTTTCTTTTTAAAAAAAAATTTAACCATGTTTTAGCAAGAAAATTATATTCATCAAGCTACAAATAAATTTAAACCTCAAAGAAGAAGTTTTTTAATAATTCTTATTTTCAATAATTATGTAACCTTAAGGAAATAATTTACCAATCGAACAGTCTACCCCTAACTTTGATCACACCCACTTATAAAAATATCCTAATATATAATCACTTAATTTTCTCA
The DNA here is from genome assembly GCA_036927795.1 of Iris macrosiphon. Taxonomy (NCBI): domain Eukaryota; kingdom Viridiplantae; phylum Streptophyta; class Magnoliopsida; order Asparagales; family Iridaceae; genus Iris; species Iris macrosiphon. Next base: position 30,603,645 of record JAYESA010000012.1, read on the forward strand.
AGTTCAACTACTAGAGTTTACCTAAAAGTTCAACATGTATATCTATTTTAATCACGTAGCCTATGTAACACCTTAACTACCCAAGCAATAAAATTAAAATAAGGCCTTCCAATTGTATACCTAGTCCTAACTATTCTCCTAATTCAAATCAATCCTAACTGTGAGTGAGCATTTCCAAGTCGCAGGCTCACAGCTAGTACTACTAAGTTGAAGTACTAACCATGACATCACACTTGATGCGAAGACGGACCTGCATGGGCCACCACTAAAAATGTGTCACAACCCGCACCTGGAATTTGGACATGAGCCGTGGGTACGTCCAGCCTACGTCGCAGCATCGGCAGTAGAACGCTGTCTAGGTCTTAATACTACTAAACATAACTCACAACCTGTCAATGATCTCAACTCCATAGGGAGGACAATGAATAATACATTGATCAACAATTCATAATATATACTCAACCACAATAACTATAGGAAATAAATGGTACGATGAGATAAAATGATAAGGAGTACTGACATAGTCAAGCATAACAACAAAATACAACACAAGTTTAGAATCTAGCTGACCAACATAAATAGTCTCAATAAAAGTCTCATCATAAATATATTCCAAGTCTCAAGTTTAGAACAAATGATGCATAAATATAACTGTTTAAATAACTGCAGGTGGTGTCTCCTCTAGGGGTAGGGACTCCTCTAAGATCTCTGGTATGTAGTCTCCCTCTACACCTGGCCCATAGTGTGTAGGACAGAAGTCCTCTGGAAAAATATTATCCAGTAAGGATTGGAGCGAAGTACAAGCACTAACAACAGTTTCATTTATATTGACAAAAACTATAATACAGTGTAATGAAATACAAGATGAAAATAAATACTGTAATAAGAAATACTGGAGATAATAAAATACTGGAAAATATATAATCAACACTAGCACGACTAGAAATGAACAGAAATATTAGTATGCTACAAGAACTAGAATATAGAAATAGAATCTCTAGGTAAGTGTTTGAAATATCAGTCTATCATGTGATCGACTTGGGACAATATCAGGCTTGTTATATATGATTGGCTATAATTCATGTGAGGTCGGGCTAACCATCTGGTTAGCTATGATGCGAGCAATAGTCAGACTAATCATAAATAACTGGCTATGAGGCATATAAATGGTCAGGCTACACCCAACGTGATGTGTGGGGTGAGCTATGATGTATGTAAGTGGAGTATGATCACATAATCTGCTAATATTTCCCCGTCTTCAGCTAGCACGATGGATTCCAATCACGACTCCTCATGACAGGTATCTATGTTGCTAACCCGTGTATACATAGTGTCAAAATCAAGTACACTATATAAACTAGAATCATAGAGATGATCAACAAAATAAAAATTGTCAGAGAATGTACTCGCCTGTGGTCTTTAGCTGGTATGAATCAAAGTCCAAGTCACAGTCCAAATAGCCTATGTATTATAATTTTACCATGTCAAAAGATAATTTATTTTAATTTATTTAATTCTGGAATAATTACTTTAAAATCCTATTTTAATCATATTATTCTAATTTTTAGGTTAATTCCTAAATTTTTTCCAAAGAAACTAAATTTTACCAATTCGAGACTCATGGCACGCAAATCGAGACGATCAGTTGAACAAAAAAAAGTCAACTGATGCAAACTCAAATTTTATGCATGGTTTCTTATAGATTTCAGCATCAAAAACATGGTAGAATTTATGGCTCATCCAAATTCAAATTCATTTAGAAATTATTGCACATACCTAAAATTGTATTATGCAACGGTGGTTGATTGTTAACCTAGAAGTTCTACAAAATTAATAATATAGAAATATTTCGTATTAAATCCTACGAAAAACATATGTTAATTATCTTGACATTAGCTTTCCGAAACTTCAAACGATTAGTGATTTTCATTCCTGGTTCTCCCGAAATTGTAAAAACACCGAGACGCGTCTATTTTCAGACATAATGTGATCTACGAATTTTCTAGAATTTAATATTCAGAATTTTGTAAAAAAGTTTACATATTCAAAAAACTAACCTCAATAGGGTTCTAACGCAAGAAACTGGACCATGTTTGGAGTCCGGAGCTATGAGTAATGGCTTCTGGAAGATGAAAGAAACCCTAGATGACATCCCCTCAAATCTCTCTCTAAAATAATAGGATAATTAAGGTTATATATATATATATATATATATATATATATATATATATATATATATATATATATATATATATATATATATATATATATATGTGTTGGCTGACATGCGGCTGAATTAAAAGTTAAAGGCTGACACTTGTCAGAATCTGATTGGATGATTTTGTTTATATTATTTATCTTTGATTTCTCTTTTTCAAAACATTATTTAAGTCGTTTTAAATCTAAATAAATCAAAATAAACATTAAAAATAATCATAAAAATCTGGAAAAATTATAAAAAATATATTTTGAACCTAAAACTCCTAGAAAAATACTTGGTATAATTTTATGTTCATAGGTTTCCTACTATAATTAAGAGAAGCTCTAAAAATTTGTTTTACCTATTTAAATAAAAATAAACATTAAAAATATTTCAAAAATTCTGAAATAATTTCAAAAAATATATAATAGTATTATAAATTCTGAAAAATTACATGGGTCCATTCTATATTCCTGAGCTTGCACAATAAATTCTTAAAAGCCCTTAAAAATTTACTGTTATTAGTTTTTAATTAACCAAAAGTTGTGAAAAAAAATCCCAATAGCCCTAAATTAACCTAATAACAATATTTAAGCAAGAATTTCAGGATACAGAGGTTACATCCATATATGAAACATGACTCTACTCTATCTCCGTGTCATATTCTGTGCGATGCGGTACATCAATATGTAAACAAGAACTACTTTAGGGCATATATAAGAAACTACTTCAAGCAACTCAATATTTCTAGGTTACACAGATAGCAAGTACATTCCATATTCGATTTATATGATAATACAGGATTATTTCCTTAGCTATGTACATTCATTTCTTTTATTAGCATGCAGTGGTTATCACCTGGGAATTAGCATGTATCGTTCTATTTTACTAAGTGTGCAACTAAGCAGATATAGGTTCATCGGAGCTACCCACCTTAGCGTTGTATCGCATCGGCCAAACGAGACTCCGAGCTACCCACCTCCATTCCTGCACGTAGAATAGATGCTCTCACTGCTAAATATGATGAAGTATATGCTACCTCTAAAAAATTAGATATTAGATTGGGTAAACAGGTTGAACAAACCTCCATCCAACCTAACACGAGATAGGCAGTAAGACAAAAGAATACTCACAGCTATGATCCTACCTACATGCATAACAATTCTTGCAATCATATGTTTAGAACACATCATGCACATAGAACCAAACATAATCATGAATTCTATTATAGATATCCACGAAGACCACAAAGAAATATCAAACACAATCATGCATTCTATCCACATAGACCACAAAGAACTGCTTCACACAACCATATCTATCATGCTGCACCAAGCACCAATCACACAACTATATGTCACTACTGTGGTAAGAAAGGACATATATCTAGATTATGTAGAACAAGGAAGTTAGTAGATATGAATGTTTATGCATGGGTACCAAAAACTAATACAGCAGGGCCCTCAAAGAAATGGATAACAAGGGTTACATCTATAACTCGTTTTGTAGATGGACCAACATTCTCATACTAGAAGCAAGTGGATTCTCGATAATGGTTGCTCATGACATATGACCGGTGATGCTAACCTATTTGCAATGTTATCTGTAAGTACCCTAATTTTTTAGAATTTAATATTTTTGGTATTCTAAAATTTCTGTGAGTAAGAGAATTTTTAATTTATTTTTAGCTAATTATAATATATAATATTCATGAATTTATAATTATGTGTATTTAATTAATTATTAATGTTGTGCAAAAAATATATTTTTGGGTGTACAACTATTATTGGTGTATTGTATAATTTTTCTATAATTTATTGAGGTCTAAAACTATTTTTAGTGGCTACACACACACACACACACACACACACACACACACACACACATATATATATATATATATATAAATTAATTAATAGAATTAAACCCAAAATCAAAACCCATAAACCGAAACCCACTAACCCAAACCCAAATCCTAAAACCTACCCATACACAACAAACTAACCCCCCCTCGCATGTACAGGAACCCCCACCCTCTCTCTAATATATGTATATATATGTGTAAACCAAAACCCTAACTCTAATCCCATACCACCTCTACCATCACCCATGCCTTCACCCCGGCGATCGCCCGCAGCCCCATCACCTGTACCGCCACGCCGTCGCGCAGCTGCATGGAGCAACGCCGTCGTCCGCCCCCCCTCACATAGCGCACAACCGTGTGGCCCCTCCTTCACATGCAGCTTCTGCCCTCCTCGCTCATTCGATTTGTGTCCCATCTCCGCTGATATATTCACAACCTAACCCTCTAGAATTTTCTTCAAGTGGAACGAATTTAGGCACCCCAGTTTGATCGAAAAATCGACCAAAAATTGGCCAAAAAATTATTCGAAAATAGTTCAGAAATTCAGTCCAAGTACCCTAGTTTATGCCTAATTTTCTACCAACTTATTAATTATTTTTAAGATATAATTGAAGGGACTTCTTCATAATATAACCAAAATTTTTACTGTTCTTTTAGTTTTTATTAGTTTTCTTTAATGGTTAAATTATTCTTGTTCCAAAATGACCAAAAATTTATTTTTAAAATACCCAAAATCTCGCGATAGAGGGTGCATCTTGCCAAACGAGGAAACTTCTCGTGTAAGAGTTGCACCAAAAGTCGCATAACATAAATGCGGACGTGTGGGCTTTCGCAAAACTTGATTTGGGTGTGCGTACACACCAGAATCAACGCATATCCACCAAAAAATACCGTATCGGCCTGTTCTGATACTCACCGTAACTTCGTGCGTGCTTGTCGTTTCACAACGAAACTTACGCCATCGAATTCGTAGCGTTACGCTGGTCCTGTGATCCAAGTTTGGTTCAATTTTGGGAACATTGACGAAATATTATTTTGTGGGCCCCATGGTTCCACATGATGGGCAATTTCGTGATCGGCTCATCGAAATCCAGTTCTGGACATTTTTTTGAGTTTGTGCCATTATTCTGGACTCGTAGACACTAAGTTGGACGAATTTGGAGAACTTTATCTTTGACACATTTTACGGTACAAAGTGGGCCACATGTGGACCCCGCTTTGACCCAAAACTGTCCATTTTGCCCCTGTTTCCAAATTGGACTTTTGGGTAGTTAATCCTAGCTATTTCTAGTATTATGATAATATTGTTGATGTTTGTTTCAGCATCCGGAGGTGTACGTGCAGATTCTATTTTTCCAGAAGCAGTTGACGGAGTTCAGAATCCAGGTAAGTGTACCTTGCCATGATGTATCATAGTTTCTTGCCTTTATTATCTAATTTAGTTATTATAGATATTTAATATGTGTGTATTTACCCTAGGATCATGAGACGTTTCTTAGCGTCCGAACAAGATTCGGGTGTCGACGCCGTACGCAGAGTAGTGCAAAGTCACTTAGAGAGTTGATTCCACGATCCTATTTTTACGTGCTTGCTTTACCAAGTACACCATACCCTATGACACTTGACACTATTTCATGTGACAGAATCTTACTTGAGTTATTCATGGTGATTCTATATTGGCTTATAGGATTCGAGATATGAGACATGCATATTATATGGTTATTATTATGACTCGTTACACTAGCTAGAGGTCATGATCTTGCGTATTATGGACATAAGACATTGTGGACATGAGATGTGAGGTTACATTGGGTGGGGAGAGACACACAGACTACAGGCTGATTACATACATATATATTTTATTATTGCGGTACTTTAGTCTCTGTTCCATAGCTTGGCCAATTACCTGATATTACTGTTGTCGGCTCCCCGACACAGAGCTTGTAGTAGTTTCAGTCTGAGTACTAGTGATGCTCTCACTTGTATTTAACTTAGATGGTTATAGTAGTTTACCCTTGAGTGTGTGGCATTATACTATTTTACTTTTGGCATGCTATTTCTTGTACCTTGTTACGTCCCTGTGAGGATTTGGTCCCTTTCCAGTTTTGCAACATAGACCATTGTGGAGCTTGGCTGGAGTTGCTGATGTGTGTTGCTTGTCTAGCAGGCATTAGCACTAGGTACTTATATCATATCTACCAGAGTTATGATTATTTATTCATCTGTTGATGTACCCTAGTTTTATAGACTCATATTTCTTTCGCGAGTCTATTCGAGTTTGTGTGTTACTGAACAGCCGACTTTAGCACATGTAGCTCATTCTTGTGTATTCTGTTCATTATGGATTGAGGCATAGATATTTATATTTACTTTATTATTTAGATAGTGACCCTTATAATATAGCTTATACGTATTCAAGTCGAACCAGAGTCTGGTCGAATGAATAGCTGGCATGTTACGTATTCCTAGTCCTACGTATTTTGGGACTAGGGTATGACATATTTTTGTGGTGGCCCATGCAGGTCCTTATTATATCATTTCGGTTATTTTTCGGTACCGAGCGAGCCTGTAATCAGGATTAGCAGTATTAGTATCTCAATCCACAACTGATTTAACAATTCCTTAGCATTTGATTATCGTCCTTGGACTTCATAATTGTACTCATTTAATTCCCTCGATATTCTTATAATTGTTTATCATCTCTCCCTATTTCAGAGAGATGGACGTTCGTGCGCGGTGTTTCCTCTAAAAGCAGATCCTTGTCAAGGTAGAAGAACACATGCTGGATATAAAATTTTGAGAAGATGGTTACCCTTAGTAGGGTAGATAGATAGGTTATTCCTATATGCTAGAGCTTGTGTAGATTGTTAGCATGAGAATTGAATATAGTATTGATTTTATATTGATTTTAAGGATTAGTTGTATTACCCCCTCGACTGTATTCCTATCATTCCTATCAAATTCTTATCTTGTGTTGCATATTTGGCCTCGTGCTTTTTGCAACAACGATCTTTCTAATTATAACAAAGAGTAGATCTTTTCTCTTTTCCTAGTTGTGCCTTAATTATAAAATTAATCCCTTAGTTGGTACCAATCCTTGTGTTAATATCCATATCACTGTAGGTATCAGTTCTTTTCTACTCTAATTCACTTGATCTAGTCACCATGACTCAATTATACAAATACTTGGCTAATCGTGCCTTATTCAAACATGTAGACTTATCAGAAATTTTTCTTGTCATGGCCTAAATTTTTGGTCTCTTCGTCATCAATGTCAACCAATGATCGAAGCCTCTCTACCACCTTGCCTTAGTTAGATCTGACTTAGTCATTTCTTCTGCCTTGTAGAAGCTTGACCTATACAAGAGCAGTAGTGGATGGGTAGTATTTTTTCTTATAAAGTTGTTGATCAATAACACCCTAATAGTTTCTAGGTTCCTTTAGAAAATCCTTGATTACGACCAGTAAATCCTAAAATTCTTGTATCCTTATTTAAAAAATAGATAGAAAATAGGCCATTCCAAAAATCTTGTTAGCAGGACCATGACCTTAGTTTTGGATACCAACTTAATTTTTATAAGTTGGGTAGATCATAGCCCCTGGTTTTAGTATAGGGCTATTTCTAAAAATTTAGGATAAATTTGAATTTATTTTGGTGTTAATTAGGTTAATCTCAAATGGATTAAATTACCTATTTAATTTTGTATCCTTGATACCCTTTGTTGTGGCTCGAATATTTGGAGCACAACAGTATCATTTACTTTCCAACAAGTTTCCCCTTATGACCTAGACTAGTCACTCTACACCTATGACATGACTATCACTCAGAAACTGGCCTTCCCATATTTTGTTTTAGTCGTACGACATTCGCGACACAATTGTACACACATGACACATAGATATCCTTTTCTGTTGCGGTCGATTTTAATACTCAAAATTGACTCAATTCTTTCGGCAACCTTGACATTCATGAGCCTAACTTGAATCTACTTACTGATGACACAATTGTTACCTCCAAATATACATACCCATGCTCCATATAGACCCTACAACATTCGTGGTATATCTCCTTCTAAACCCTATATCCAACTCTGTTGCAAATGAATTAAATTATACATAGGCAACACAAATATCCCAACCATTGATATACTCGTATCACATTCATGCCAACCTACGTCTATGACACTTGTGTGACAGTAAATTGAACCCCTTGTACTCTTTACACAATACTAAATACCTTGATGAGTTATATCACCTTTTGATGCTTATTACTGAACCATTCATCGACATCCATAATATGTAATGAACAACTTCTCGGTACCATCTCACCCTAGTTGTATTTGGCTATGGTAATTCCTATTGTCTTATAGACTTATAACCTAATTAGAAGCAAGAAGAACTGGTAAAACTTCTTTTATAGAGTTATTGACTCATTAACGCCATGGTAGTACATAGATTTTTTTTGATAGGCTGTGACAACGGTCACAAAATTTTTACCATCTCGAATCCCTCCTTGAAGTTTGACTTTCTAAAAATCCTTAGAAATATGATCCTGTCTATAGTTCTTACGGCCAACTTCATTCTTATAAGTTGGTTAGAGCCTTGATTAAGTGTATCCTTATTCTTAGAATGCGACGTCAAACTAGGACTCCATTTGGTAACTGTGTCCCCATCTTTAGTTCAACCTACTTAACTAAAATCTTTCTACTATATTTATTTTTAATTTCGAGGACAAAATTTTTATAAGTTGGATAGATTGTAAGCACCCAAATTTTTTAGGATTTAATATTTTTGGTATTCTGAAAATTTTATAATTAAGAATTTATTTATTTATTTTTACCTAATTATAATATATAATATTCATGAATTTATAGTTATGGGTATTTAATTAATTATTAATATTGTGCAAAAAAATATATTTTTTGGTGTACAACTATTATTAGTGTATTGTACAATTTTTTAGAATTTATTGAGGTCTAAAGCTATTTTTAGTGGCCATATATATATATATATATATATATATATATATATTAATTAATAAAATTAAACCCTAAACCCAAAACTCGAAACCCACTAACCCAAACCCAAACCCAAATCCTAAAACCTACCCGTACACAGCAAACTAACTTCCCCCCTCCCCCCCCCCCCCCGCGTGTACAGGAACCCCCACCCTTTCTCTCATATATGTATATATATGTGTAAACCAAAACCTAACCCTAATCCCACACCACCTCTACCATCACCCACGCCTTCACCCCATCGCCTGCAGCACCGCCGCCCGCACCGCCGTGCCTCCGTTCACCCTACCTCCCCCCACGCACAGAGCACAACCATGCGACCCCTTCTTCGCGCACAGCTTCCGCCCTCCTCGCTCGTCCGATTTGTGTCCCATCTTCGCTGGTAAGCTCACAACCTTACCCTCTAGGATTCCCTTCAAGTGGAATGAATTTAGGCACGCCAGTTTGATCAAAAAATCAACCTGAAGTTGGTTGATAAACTGTTCGAAAATAGTTCAGAAATTCAGTCTAAGTACCTCTGTTCATGCCCAATTTTCTACTAACTCGTTAAATATTTATAAAATATAATTAAAGGGACTTCTTCACAATTTAACCAAAATTTTTACTGTTCTTTTAGTTTTTATCAGTTTGCTTTAATGGTTAAATTATTCTTGTTCCAAAACGACCAAAAATTTGTTTTTAAAATACCTAAAATCTTGCGATACGGAATGTGTCCCGCCAAACGAGGTGACTTCATTATGTGCGATTGCACCAAAAGGCGTATAACATAAACTCGGACATGTGGGCTTTGGCAAAACTTGATTTGGATGTGCGTACACATCAGAATCAACGCATATCCGCCAAAAAAAATCGTATCAGTCTTCTCTGACACTCGTCGTAACTTCGTGTGTGCGGATCCTTTCACAACGAAACTTGCGCCATAGGATTTGTCACGACCCGCACCCAAAAATCGGGCATGAGTCGTGGGTACGTCCAGTCTACGCCACAGAATCGGCGGTAGAACGCTGTAAAGGTCCATTCTAGGTCAACCAACTATCTATATATCTCACAAAAAAATTGACAATAACCTCTCCAAAAGGAGGGCAACCACGCAATATATATATGAATAATTCTCTCCAAAAAGAGGGCAACCACGCAATATATATAATCTCTCAATCACAATAACTAGGGGAAGAAATAAAGCACGATATGATATGAACAAGAAACAGAACCAAAGAGAGCAAGACAGTAACCAAAAATATAAAGTCCAAGTCTATAATAGTCTACAATATCTCACAGCATCAAAAGAATAAGTACAATCATCCAAAAATATAACAACTGGGAACATCCCAGGAAACTCACCTAGCTAACTAGGGCGCTAAAGGCGTCTCCTCGACGCACTCCTCCTCGATCTCGGGGTCACAACCCTCGTCAACACCCGGCCCGTAGAACGTCGGGCAATAGTCCTCAGGATCCTCTGGAAAAAATATGCCCAGTCAGGACTGGAGCGAAGTACATAACTCTGAATGAAACTCCAAATACATGGTAAGGTGTATATAACGAGCAATAGAAAAGTATACAAGATGCACAGAAAATAAATATATGCTGGAGCACAATAAGTAGCTGCAATGTAAACTGGAGAACAATACAAGTAGTGGAAAAGTAACTGCAGGTGAGAAACATGAATACTAGCTAAGTGCCTTGAGCACAAGTTCGTTATGTGATCGGCTTAGGTTGCATATAAAAAATACTACAATAACTCCGTTATGCGTGAGTTGCATAACCGACATACACATGAATACTGTTTGGCTTTGATCACATAACCAACTCCTACTCCCCTCCCCCACTAATACTCTTGGATCCAACCACAACACGCTACGTACAT
>JAYESA010000012.1:30619590-30809590 GCA_036927795.1 Iris macrosiphon
ACCTACTCAGCATCAGTCATCCAGCTGACTATGGTTATGTTATTAACTTCATTAAAAACCAATGTTCTATTTATGAAAGATTCACTAGTAAGGTTATCTTTGAAGGGATCACATAAGATTATATATATATATATATATATATATATATATATATATATATATATATATATATATATATATATATATATATATATATATATATATATATATATATTCTATCTTGCAAAAGATACTGACAATGCATGCAAATGTCTATACGCCAACAAAGATGACAGCTGGCTATAGCATATGTATCTAGGATACGCAAACATGGACACCATTGCAAGACTATCCACAAAGAAACTTGTAAGAGGCTTACCAGAGATTACTTCTAAGAAAGATATTGTTACGTCCTGCAGCCAAAATTTGGGCATGAGCCGTGGGTACGTCCAGCCTATGCCGCAGCATCGGCGATAAAATGCTGTCTAGGTCTCAATACTACTAAACATAACTCACAAGATAACCTATCAATGATCTAAACTCCATATGGAGGACAATGAATAATGCATTGATCAACAATTCATAATGTACTCAATCACAATAATTATAAGAAGCAAATGGCACGATAAGATATAAAGATAAGGAAGTACTGACATAAGTCAAGCACAACAACTCAAATACAACAGTAATCTAGAGTCTAGCTATCCAACATAATAGTCTCAACATAAATACAATCCAAGTCTCAGGTTTAGAACAAATAATACATAGGTAGAACTGTCTAAACGACTGCGGGTGGTGTCTTCTCTAAGGAGAGTGACTCCTCTAAAATCTCCAGTATATAGTCTCCCTCTACTCCTGGGCCATAGTGAGTAGGACAGAAGTCCTCAAGATCCTCTGAAAAATATTATCCAGTCAGGATTGGAGCGAAGCAGAAGCACTAAACAACAGTTTTATTTATATTGACAAAAACTATAAGACAGTTTAAGAAAATACAAGATGAAGAAAATACTGGAAAAGTAAGGAATATTGGAAATATGTAATCAGCAATAGAACTAACTAGTAATGAACAGATATATGTGAATGCTAGAAATGAGTGAACTGGAATAAAGTAATAGAAATTCTAGCTAAGTGTTATAAAATATCAGTTTGTTATGTGATCGACATGGGACTAGATCAGGCTTATTATAAATGATTGGCTATGATACAAGTGAGATCAGGCTAACCATCTGGTTAGCTATGATACGAGCAATAGTCAGGCTAATCATATATAATTGGCTATGAGGCATGTAAATGGTCAGGCTACACCCAACATGATATGTGGGGTGAGCTATGATACATGTAAAGTGGGGTATGATCACATAATATACTAATATTTTCCTGTTTCCAGCTAGCATGATGGATTCCAATCAGGACTCCTCATGACAGGTATCTTTGGTGCTAACCCGTGTATCCACAGTGTCAGTATCAAGTATATTCTACAACTAGAATCATAGAAATGATCAACATAATAAAAACTGTCAGAGAATGTACTCGCTTGTGGTCCTGAGCTAGGTGCGAGGATCGATGTCCAAGATGGGATCATAAAGACCTATGTATGAGATATCAATATTAAAATTGTGTTTGGAAAAGATAAACATGATTAACTAGTTGAAATTAGGTCTCTAGGCCTTTTCTAGGTCTATACAAGGTTAACTAGGTCATTTGGTCAAAATCTAATTAATACTAGTCTTATGCTAGTCAATAACTGTCATACTAGATACTATTAATACATAATTAGCTTATATAGTAAGGTATCATAAAATCTAGTTAATATCTATCTTTAAGCTAAAAAAACTCCAAATCGAGGGTGGGGTAGTTCTTTTTATGAGGATAGTGTTTCCATAATTTAGAGCAAAGATAACCGCTGCCAACTCCAAATCGTGGGTGGTGTAGTTCTTTTTATGAGGATGTAATTATCTGGAAGCATAGGAAATCACCTTCTCGTGCTGCTGAAGAACGCAACCCAAACCCTTTCTTGAAGCATCACTGTAGATAGTGAATCCACCTGTCCCCGATGGCAACGTCAATACTGGAGCCATCGTCAATCTCTACTTTAGCTCATCAAATGCGGCCTGACAATCCTTCGTCCAAATAAAATGCACATCTTTCCTGGTCAGCCTGGTTATTGGCTCTGCAATCCTGGAGAAGTCTTGTACAAACCTCCTGTAGTAACCTGCTAGTCCGAGAAAACTTCTGATCTCGGCTACTGAACTGGGAGTATCCCACGACTCCACTTCCTTGATCTTCATTGGGTTAACTGAGATTTTATCACCCGTCACCACATGCCCAAGGAATTTAATGTTGTCAAGGAAGAACTCGTACTTTAAAAGCTTCCCGTAGAGCTCCTCCTTCCTGAGAGTCTCCAAGAACATCCTCAAGTGCTCTTCGTGCTCCTCAGGGGTCTTCGAATACAAAAGAATGTCATTGATGAACACCACCACGAACTTGTCAAGGTACTGGTGGAATACCTTGTTCATCAAGTTCATGAATACTGCCGGTGCATTAGTTAAACAAAACAGCATTACCATGAACTCAAATTGGACATATCTGGTCCAAAAAGCGGTCTTCGAAATGTCTTCTCTCTTCACCTTCACCTGGTGGTAGCTTGACCTCAAGTCTATCTTTGAAAACACCTTTGCTCCGCTCAACTATTCGAAGAGATCATCTATCCTCGGCAGCGGGTATTTGTTCTTGATAGTGAGGTTGTTCAGAGCTCTATAATCGATACACATACGTACCGTGCCATCCTTCTTCGGTACGAACAATACCGGTGCTCCCCAAGGTGATAAACTGGATTTGATGAAGCCTTTGTCTTGCAACTCCTCAACTGGCTTCTTCAGTTCTGCCAGCTCGCTGTTGTTTACTCTATAGACATGTTGTAAAATTGGCTCTGCTGCTGCACCAAGTCTATAGAGAATTTAATATCTCTGTCTGGCGACAAACCTGGAAACTCCTCTGGAAAGACATCCAGGAACTCTGCTATCAGAGGATATGGCAACTCCTTTTCTTCCATCATGGCTCCACAAAGAGTGCCCCTGCTCTGCTCCGCTGCTCCTCTGTCGACCTCGAACTTCGGTTCTTCTGGCAGTCGAAATATTACTCCGCCTCTACACAATCTATAGTAGCATGATGCCTACTTAACCAGTCCATCCCGAGTATAATATTGTATCCCGGAAGTGGCATGACGAGTAAGCACACGCTCAACTTTCGGCCTCCCAATGATACTCTTCGGTCCTTGCAATAATCACTGACTAGGATAAGGCCTCCGCCATTCGTGATCTTGTAAGTCCTATATAATGGTTCTGCCTCTAAACGATGCTTAAGAGCATATGATATAGACATGAAACTATGGGAAGCACCAGAATCGAATAATGCAAGTGCTAGAATGGAATCGAGAAGAACTGAACCAGAAACCGCATCTTCGGCTGGCTTGGCCTCCTTGATCGTCATGGCTTATGCTCGTCCCTGGGGTGCACCTCTCTGCTGGTATTGGTGCTGAGAAAACCTCTACTACTGTGGCAGAAGTGGAGGTCCTCTCTGCTGGCCTCCTGATACAGTAGGTACCCTGGTTGGTCCCCTCTGAGCGGCTGCTCCACCCTGACCTGGACGAGTCTGAATAGATGGACAATCCCTCAACTGATGTGCTGATGATCCACAGGACAAACACGTACCCAGCCTCTTCCTACAGATGTCCCTTGTGTGTCCTGCCTTCTCGCAGTATGCACACTGGACGGTGGGCTTAGTCTGCCTCTAAGGTTGCTAATGTTGTTAAGTATGTCCTCGAGCTGGTGCCTGGTGCTGCTGATGCTGATATTGATATGGCCTCAATTGCTACTGAAAGTGGGGATGCTTGGCCCGTCCTGCACTACCACTCGCTTCTCCAGAAGTATCACGTCCCCTCTTGGGCCTGAGGTCCAAGTCATCCTTAGTAATCTGGGTATCCATCAGAATGCCCTCGAAGGTAGCAGTGCGACATCTAGAAGTGCGAGAATTAATCTCTCTCGTCAGCCCCTTTCTGAACTTCCAGGCTCGATCTCTTGGGTCCCGAATCATCGATGGCACAAATTGACTCAAATGGCGTAACTCTGCGGCGTACTCGTCGACCAACATGCTTTCTTGGACCAAGTCATGGAATTGACTCTCCAAGTCTCCCAAGGCTACGTAGGGGAAGAACTTTTCCTTGAAAAGCTCATTAAAAGCCTCCCAAGTACATCCTCCAAATGTAAGTCTCGGCTCCGTATGATACCATGTCAGCACAATGTCGAACATCTGACTGCCGGCGGCCTCGATCGGCAAGCTCTCCGGAATCTGCTCCAAGCGCAAGTTCCTCTCTATATTATTTAGCCTATCGTCGGTGTAGAGTATCCCCTCGATACCCTTGAACTTCTGAGGCATCATCCTCTTGAATTCTACTATGGTACCTGGCCTCTAGTACTGCTGGCCAGGATGCTGCTGGTGTTGTGTGACTCTCTCCACAGCCTGGAGAGCCACATGATGAGCATTCTCCATGCTCTCTCTCATCAGCTCCGTATGTGCTTGGTGCGCCTCTGCTTGCACCCTCTGAGCCTAAGCTTGGACTCGCTGAGCCTCCGCTGACGTCCTCTGAGCATCTACAATGCCCTGGATCAGCGCGAATATCTGTGCCCTGTCAATGGGCATACCTCCGGGAATCAGAGTCGGTGGTGGAGGAAGGTGCTCTGTAACAGCCGGGGCAACCCTTTAGACAGGTGGGGGAGGAGGACCCCCAAAAACTACACATACTTCCACATAAACATGAGAGGTAGGAGAAACTCTATATGTTTTTCTGTCAGGTCAAGAGGTGGCAGACCTTTCTTAAGTTGTGGGACCCAATCTCAATGACCTAGTCTTCGGTGGCATCCTAAAGATAGACCAAAAAGAATCAATTAAGGCAACAGATACGATATCTTCAAGGAAGGACAGTAAAATTTTAAAGAAAATAATTATTTAGAATAGAGTTATAAAGATCAGAAAGTTTTTAGTTGTGATTGAGCATACTCTCAACCTAAATCCTATTTCCTAAAACAGGCTCGTAGCAATACTCTAAGTGAGCACTACTACGACATCGCTCTAATTATGAATCTAGACCAGTATGGGCCACCACTAAAAATGTGTTACGATCCGCAGCCAAAATTTGGGCATGAGCCGTGGGTACGTCCAGCCTACGCCGCAGCATTGGCGGTAGAACGCTGTCTAGGTCTCAATACTACTAAACATAACTCACAAGATAACTTGTTAATGATCTCAACTCCAAATGGAGGACAATGAATAATGCATTGGTCAATAATTCATAATGTACTCAATCACAATAACTATATGAAGCAAATGGCAGAATAAGAAATAAAGATAAGGAAGTACTGACATAAGTCAATCACAATAACTCAAATACAAGAGTAATCTAGAGTCTAGCTATCCAACATAATAGTCTCAACATAAATATAATCCAAGTCTCAGGTTTAGAACAAATAATACATAGGTAGAACTGTCTAAACGACTGCTGGTGTTATCTCCTCTAAGGAGAGTGACTCCTCTAGAATCTCTGGTATGCAGTCTTCCTCTACTCCTGGGCCATAGTGAGTAGGACATAAGTCCTCAAGGTCCTCTGAAATTTTTTATCTAGTCAGGATTGGAGTGAAGCACAAAACAGCAATTTCATTTATATTCACAAAAACTATAAAACAGTGTAAGGAAATACAAGATGAAGAAAATACTATAAAAGTAAGGACTACTGGAAATATTTAATCGCAATGGAACTAACTAGCAATGAACAGATACATATAAATGCTAGAAATGAGTGAACTGGAATAAAGTAATAGAAATTCTAGCTAAGTATTATGAAATATCAGTTTGTTATGTGATCGGCTTGGGACTAAATCAGACTTGTTATACATGATTGGCTATGATACATGTGAGGTAAGGCTAACCATCTGATTAGCTATGATGCAAGCAAAAGTTAGGGTAATCATACATAAAAGGCTATGAGGCATGTAAATGGTCAGGCTACACCCAACATGATGTGTGGAGTGAGCTATGATGCATGTAAAGTGTGGTATGATCACATAATATACTAATATTTCTCTGTTTCCAGCTAGCACAAAGGATTTCAATCACGACTCCTCATGACAGGTATCTATGATGCTAACCCGTGTATCCACAGTGTCAGAATCAAGTATACTCTACAACTAGAATCATAGAAATGATCAATATAATAAAATCTGTCAGAGAATGTACTCGCCAGTGGTCCTGAGCAAGGTGCGAGGATCGATGTCCAAGATGGGATCACAAAGACCTGTGTATGAGATATCAACATTAAAATTGTGTTTGAAAAAGATAAACATGATTAACTAGTTAAAATTAGGTCTCTAGGTCATTTCTAGGTCTATACAAGGTTAACTAGGTTATTTGGTCAAAATCTAATTAATACTAGTCTTATGCTAGTCAATACCTGTCATACTAGATACTATTAATACACAATTAGCTTATATAGTAAGTTATCATGATATCTAGTTAATATCTAGCTTTAAGCTAAAAAAAAACCTTTAGTCTAACTAAGATACCACACCTATCTTAATAGTTACCCACTGATACTTTAAATAGTATGCTAAAATACTATATTACTAGTTAATACTTACCTACTCTTAATCCTAATCCTTAACCCTGTAAACCCCCTCAACCAAAAATAGGTATCTTGTAGGTATTTTGTATTTCTTGTATTAATTTTAGATTATTTTTCAAATCAATTAAATTCCAATAATTTTATTAGGATACTTCACCGTGGTTTGGACATTAATAATATAGGATGGCCCCAAAATTTGTATTTTCTTTCATAGAAATAAGCCTATACAGGAGACACTACATGTAGGATCTTTTTGTGGCACAAAAATTCGACCCTTTGGCATTAATATGACATTATTGTAACGACAATAGATTCTGTGTTAAATATTTAGATATTTTATATATATAATTTATTTATGGTTATTTTTAAATCCCAACTTCTTACCAATAGCATCCCATAATTTTCCATGCCAAATTAGGCAATTTTTTCTTTTTGTAAAATTTGCATATTATTTACTATTATCCTATTTTGTTGGACATCCATTTAGTTATTTATTTAGTTAATTGGATAATACAATTATTTGATTTATTATAACTAGATAAATATCTAATCATTAATTACAAAATATTTTATAAAATATTTTGGGTGTAGTATTTTATTAAAGCTTTACAAAGTAAAATTTTCTAGAGTTTTTTTTTGTGCAAATATTATTTTTGGATTTTTTTAACCATATCTATATATGTAAATATATATATGTTAATAAATATATAGTTATTAATAATAATAATAATAATATCAATAATAAGAAAAGACAATAATAATAATAATAATAATAATAATAATAATAATAATAATAATAATAATAATAATAATAATAATATGGTTAATAAAAACAAAAGAAAAGAAAATAACATTAATAATAAATAATATAAAACCTTAACCTAAACCAACATAAAACTCCTAATCCTAAACCAACAAAACCCAAAACAAATCCTATCTCTCTCTCTCGAACTATATATATATATATATATATATATATATATATATACACACACACACATAAACCCAAACCCAAACCCAAACCCTAACCCTAATCTCTCCTCCTTCAACCCTACCCCAGCGCCGTTGACCACCCATGACGCCGGCGACCGCCGCACACCGGCCGGCGACCGCCGCCGGAGCAGCCGCGGGCCGCCCGCGCGCAGGTAGCAGCAATATCGCAACCTCGATGCTCCCTTCTTCAAGGTAATGTATCTCCTTCATCTTTGATTTTTTTTACGAGCGGTTTGTCCGTATACGTTCACAACCTAACCCTCTAGGATTTTCTCCAAGCGAGACGAGTTTTCGTGCCCTTGATTGGTCCAAAAATCGATCGAAAGTTGGTCAAAAAACAGACCAATAATAGTCCCAAAATTTGACCCAAATCCCTATGTTCATGCCTAATTTTCCGTTAACCTGTTTAATATTTTCAAAATCTAACTGAAAGCTTTTTTTCTCAATATAACCAAGAATTTAACTAATCTTTTAGTTTTTATTAATTAATTTTATTTGTTAAATTATTCGGCCTCCAAAATGACCAAAAACTTGATATTTTAAAACTAAAATTTTATTTTACGGAGTACGTCCCACCAAACCGAACTGTCTTATCGCGTACCATTTGCACCAAAAGGCACGTATGGTATATCCTGACGTGTGGACTTTTGCGGAAGTTGATTCGGACGTGTGTGCGCGTCGGAATCAACCCGTATCCGTAAAATATTTCAGTCACCACTTTTACAAACCACCATCCTACTTTGTGTACGTTCGGTGGAATACGACGAAACTTATGCTATTGGATTCATGATATCACGTTGGTCCTGTTACCCAAGTTTCACGCGATTCCGAGATAGTTTACCGAGCCGCCTATTCGCGGGCCCTACGGTTTGAATTGAAAGGCGAATTTGTGATCGGCTCACCGAAATACAAAATTGGATATACCGTTGAGTTCATATCGTCGTTTAGAATTTTTTTGACCTATAATTTATCCTATTTAGAGACCTTTACCTCTGGCACGCATTTTGGTACAAAGTGGGCCCACAAGTGGACCCCGCTTTGACCTGGAATTATAGTTTTGCTCCTATGTCCAAATTGGACGAAAGGGTAGTTTTTTCTTGCTATCTCGCTAATTCTGGGAATGTTGATAATATTTATTTCAGCATCCGAAGATGTTTAATCGGAGGCCATAGTTTCTGATCCTCTATACTTGACACCTGATCATTTACATTACGCAGCTTTCTTGCCAGGCAAGTATACCTTGCCATTATACTGTGATTTATATTCCATATGGTGCATGCATTTTATTTTTGTTATTTAGTTCATATATTTTAACTTCTATATAAACTGCGCGTCCAAGAATAACTTGGGTGCAACGACAGTGTCATCGTACCTTGTCTTTATTATATATTATGCATGTTGACCTATTTTTCTGAGACCACCCCATTATCATGAGGCATTCTTATGTTTTATTGGCCATGACATAGTTGTTACACGAGTGTGTCTCATGTAGGACACAAACTTACGTATTCGGCTGACCTCCGGTATGTTTGGGACGTATGACAGATAGGGATAACTGCTGATAAAATTTGCATAATTAGAAGCTTTGGCAGTTATTAGAGATGTCATCGTGTCATGGATATGGCATGAATAGAGCATGGGATGGGGAGAACAACAAGTAAGGCGTTTGGGCTCCTTTGCACTTTTCTTATGTAACCCGCACGCTCCGCCGGAGATGCCTGGTATGATGACCTCTATATTATCTACATGCGGCCTCTGACATTCAAAAGACACCATGCTTTTTAGGCCCCTGATTCACCGAGAGAATCATGCCAATCCCATTTTAGCCAGATAGCCCACGTGTTGGAAAGTTGTTCTCAAAGTGCATTCACATAGGCGGTTAGACGATCCCTTGGATGTTTATTTTCAGTATTTTATTGGCATGCTTCTATGTATCTTGGTACGTCCCTCTGAGGACTTGGCCCCTTTCCAGGTGTAGATAATCTTCACTATTTGCAGGAGTACAAATCAGGACTTACTACTTATCTCTCTTTCGAGAAGATCTTTCCTTCGAGCCTCTCTAATCATTAGATGATGTACTTATTATATTTACTTTCATATTCTAGTTTGGTAGTAGATTTGTCTCCATCCAACTATTAGTTCTTCTCGACTAGTTCATATTTGGTTCATTGACATATTTGATCATTTATTTCTTTATGATTTTGTGGATGAGATTTAGTTATGACCTGTGACTTGTGACAAATATATACCACTTATGAATTATTGTTCATAATACAACGTACGTATGTGTTATAGTTTCCATATATTGGAGTCTCCATATACATACGACTGGCATACTTACGTATTCCTAGTCCTACGTATTTTGGGACTGGGGCATGACATGTTTTAGTGGTGGCCCATGCAGGTCGAGTTAGCCATTTTGGTTACGTAATTGTACCGAGCGGGCCTGCACCTAGGATTAGAGTTTTAGGTCTCATCCACATTTGACTATGACTCACCTTCCTTCTAATCCATTCTATTTAAATAATTATATCCTTCTTGATTCATGTACTTCCCTAATAGTTCCTTGAGTATAGCCTTCTGCTAGAATATAGGAATCCTTGTTGTTAGGATGATAATTCGGGTAACATTCCTACTAAGAATACAACTAGAATATTGACACCTCACTAAGTTTAAAATACCTAATGAACCCTAGCATCCCTTACCTGTAGATTAATTGACCATTATCCCTTGATATATTTATGAAGGACTTGAGAGTAGTTTAGACATTACTAAGGTTAGTTAGAAATATGACCATATTGTTTGACCCTAGTATTGAGGAACCAATAGAAATCCAAGGTTGAATATTATGACTAAGTCTAACTTTCATAATGAGATAGTATTAGAGAACAATAAATTTAGATTCTTGTCTTGATATTAGCCGAACAGTACCTTAGAAAACCAAGAGGAATGAATATAACATTTTTGATCATACCTCGAACACAGAGATTAGCATACCACCTTTCCTTAGGAAACCATGATATAATCAAGAGTCTCTCTAATTAATTTCATATATTGTTTCTCTGAAACCTTAACGCTCGCTATTTGTTCGACGACTAAAATTTTTTCCTTCATCTTTCAATTTGTGCCACCTAACCCTTCTGATTGTAGGCCAAGTGATTTCTTTTTTGTTAGGATATATAGTTTGCTATGATTATAGTTGTTAATCTTAAAATTTGAAATTATGTGCATAGTAGTTAGAACTTGATATTTTGAGTTGTTCATTTTGATTATGATTTTATGATTATCCTTTAGTATCAAATCAAGTAATCTGTTCCACATATCTCAATACAGGTTATATCCTCTTTCACTTGAGGGCCAGTAACTTCTCTATTTTTAATATTGACGCTTTTTGTTCTATAAACAATATGACTATGACTTAAGATGACCATTACCTATAAAGTTTTATAATGTAATAGGATACCTTAATAAGTACCAAGATCTTTTTCTCGTATACCCTAATAAGAGTTTTTACTTTATCCCCACAAGGCAGTTACAGTATTAGTTGATTCTTGTAAGTTTGGTAGTATGCCTCACAACCTAGTATGACATAGTCCTTTTGACCCATTAATGAAGTATAATTGAATAGCACCAACTATAGGCTTCCATAAGACAATAGTGTTTATCCAGATTATAGAATTAAGAGGCCCATAGCCCCATTTGGTCGACTAGAGACTTAGACATTAGTATGGCAACTGTAGAGGAACAACACCGGATGAGTCTTATTTTTTTGATGAACTTGAATTATTTTGTACCTTCCTTTATCATAATCCAGCATACTTATATTTTCTAGACTACCTCGACTTATGCTGCTATTATAGCCTAGTTTTGCAAGCTTATTCTTTTGGCGAGCTTGTTTATGACATATGTGTTATTGGGGACACCCACTAATACCTTGTCTAATCAGAATCAGTGTATTATGGTCTAGCTAACCTTAGTGTGCTTGGTTCGCTCTTCGCATAACTACTTTACATGGATTGAGATATAGTTGACTCAGCTTGTTAGACGAATATACTTGCACTCTAGACATGTTCGAGTATATCGTATCAGTTACATAACTGTACTGATATGAGCATGTGAACAAAAATTTACCAAAATAAGATTTCAATCCACAACTGCTCTGACAACTTCCTTTTGAATTCTTTAATCACCTTGAACCCGTACTTGTATTCTATCACCTCCTCCTTGAATTATTTATTATTGTTTTTCGTCTTCCCCTATTTCGGAAAGACGACCGTTCGTGATTGGTATAAGTTTGATGCACGAAGAGTACTAGATATACCCCATTGGCCAATCATATTACTTGGTGACTATTTTTCGTAACTATTTTTTGTAATTAAGGGCACATCACATGTGATATATTATATGTGTTAAAAACTTTTGAGGATTGAATAACATGATTAAATAATTTGAGGAATATTTTTCTTAAAGGTATAGTCATGTGTGATAGATCGTTGAATTCTAAGTTGGATAAAAGTTGCATTATCAACTTGAGATAAATTTTTTTAGATTGTGATCAAGTAAGATAGATTGAGAGATTTAAGTTATTTTAATTTTGAGAAACTTTTAGAAGAATGATTATGATGATGAGGATTTAATGAATTTTGAAATCTTGATATTTCGGACCAAACATTTATACTTTGAGCACATAATTTAAATTTTGAATATTGGAGATTGAATCAACGATTTAAATTTTGAGGAAAAAATAATAATAGAACTCCAAACATGAACATTGATGGATTGAATTCAAAATTTTATAGTTTGTTGATTTAAATTAAAAGTTAAATTTGAATGTTGGATCACCTATTTGAAATATTGAGGATAAAAATTGAATTTAAAATTTTAAGAGTACAAAATTCTTAAGTGGAGAATACGAATAAGATTTCATTAGAATTATTTATTATTCAAAATCTAGAGGAGATTATGATAGTTGAAAATTGTGATATAAATTTTGATGTGGGATGTCATATATATTTGAATTAGATTTGGATGTTGATTATTTAAAAATCGAGAAAAGATTACGATTGGTTGTATTTTGATTTAAGCAGTAGTTATTTTAAATTTGAAGTGATTACAATCGATTTGAATAGATTTTGTTATTTAAATTTTTGGAAGAGATTGTGATAGACTTGCCTTATATACGAATGTGAAGGATTTAGCAAATCATGCCTTATTTTTAATTTTGAGGACAAAATTCTTTTAAGTTGGGTAGATTGTAAACCCCCTCACCCAAAAATAGGTATTTCGTGGGTATTTGTATTTCTTGTATTTGTTTTAGATTATTTTTCAAATCAATTAAAATCCAATAATTTTATTAGGATACTTCACCGTGGTTTTGACATTAATAATATAGGATGGCCCCAAAATTTGTATCTTCCTTCATAGAAAGTAGCCTACATAGGAGATACTATATGTAGGATCTTTTCGTGGCACAAAAATTTGACCCTTTGGCATTAGTATGACATTAGTGTAACGACCATAGATTCTGTATTAAATATTTAGATATTATATATATATAATTTATTTGTGATTATTTTTTAATTCCAACTTCCTACCATTAGTATCCCATAATTCTCCATGCCAAATTAGACAATTTACCCTTTTTGTAAGATTTATATATTATTTACTATTATCCTATTTTGTTGGATATCCATTTAGTTATTTACTTAGTTAATTGGATAATAAAATTATTTGATTTATTATAACTAGATAAATATCTAATTATTAATTACAAAATATTTTATAAAATATTTTGGGTGTTGTATTTTATTAAAGCTTTACAAAGTAAAATTTTCTAAATTTTTTTACAAATATTATTTTTGAATTTTTAACCTCATATATATATATATGTAAATATATATATGTTAATAAATATATATTAATAATAATAATAATAATAATATAATAATAATAAGAAGGAGAAAATATAATAATAATAATAATAATAATAATAATAATAATAATAATAATAATAATATTGTTAATAAAAACAAAAGAAAATAAATAATAAATAATATAAATTCTTAACCTAAACCAACCTAAAACTCCTAATCCTAAACCAACAAAACCCAAAACAAATCCTATCTACCCACAACAAACCCACCAGCAAAACCACAAACCGCTCTCTCTCTCTCTCTCTCTCTCTCTCTCTCGAACTATACATATATATATATATATTATATATATATATATATATATATATATATATATATATATATATATATATATATATATACTATATATATATATAAACCAAAATTTAAAACCTAACCCTAATCTCTCCTCCTTCAACCCTACCCCAGCGCCGTCGACCACCCATGACGCCGGCGACCGCCGCCGCGACCGCTTGCGGATAACAGCAACAGCGCAGCCCCGACGCTCCCTTCTTCAAGGTATTGTATCTCCTTCATCTTTGATTCTTTTTGCGAGCGGTTTGTCCGTATATGTTCATAACCTAACCCTCTAGTATTCTCTCCAAGCGGGATGAGTTTTTGTGCCCTGGATTGGTCGAAAAATCGACCGAAAGTTGGCCGAAAAATTGACTAAGAACAGTCCAGAAATTTGACCCAAACTCCTATGTTCATGCCCAATTTGCCGTCAATCTATTTAATATTTTCAAAATCTAACTGAAAGATTTTCTTCTCAATATAACCAAGAATTTAACTGTTCTTTTAGTTTTTATTAATTTATTTTATTTGTTAAATTATTCAGCCTCCAAAATGACCAAAAACTTGATATTTAAAACTAAAATTTTCTGATACAGAGTGCGTCCCGCCAAACGGGACCGCCTCATCGTATACCAATTGTATCAAAAGACAACGTATGGTATATCTTGATGTGTAGACTTTTGCAAAAGTTGATTTGGACGTGTGTGCGCGTCGGAATCAACTCGTATCAGTAAAAAGTTTTCGTATCGCGATTTTTGCAAACCACCACCCTACTTTGTGTACGCTCGTTGAAATGTGGATAAAAATTATTGCCATTGGATTTGTGGTATCACGCTGGTCCTGTGATCCATGTTTCACACTATTTTGAGACATTGACTGAGCCATATATCGCGGGCCCACGGTTTGACTTAAAATCGAATTTGTGACCGGCTCAACGAAATCCAAAATTGGATATACCATTGAGTTTGTATCATCGTTTAGAATTTTTTGACCTATAATTTGTCCCTTTTAGAGACCTTTACCTCTGGCACGCATTTTGGTGTAAAGTAGGGCCCACATGTGGACCGACTTTGACTAAACTTACTGTTTTGGCCCTGTGTCCAAATTGGACAAAAGGGTAGTATTTTTTAGCTTTCTCATTGATTTTCGGGAATATTGGTGATGTTTATTTCAGCATCCGGAGATGTTCAATCGGAGGTCATAGTTTCTGATCCTCTGTACTTGACACCTGGATGTTTACATTACGCAGCTTTCTTGCCAGGCAAGTATACCTTGCCATTGTACTATGATTTACATTCCATATGGTGCATATATTTTATTTCTCTTATTTAGTTCATATACTTTAACTACTATATAAAGTGGCATCCAAGAATAACTTGGGTGCAACGATGGTGGCGTCATACCTTATCTTTATTATATATTATGCATGTTGACCTAGTTTTATGAGACTACCCAATTATCATGAGTCATTATTATGTTTTATTGGCCGTGACACAGTTGTTACATGAGTATGAGTCTCATGTAGGACACAAACTTGCGTATTCGGTTGGCCACCGGTACGTATAGGACGTGCGACGGATAGGGATAACTACTGATAGAATTTGCATAATTAGAAGCCTTGGCAGTTATTAGAGATGTCATCATGTCATGGATATGGCATGAATATAGCATAGGGTGGGAAGAACAACAAGTAAGGCATTTGGGGCTACTTTGTACTTTTCTTATGTAACCCGCACGCTCCACCAGAAATGCGTGGTATGATGAACCCTATATTATCTACAGGCGGCCTCTGACGTTCAAAAGACGTCATACTTTTTAGGCCCCTGATTCTCTGAGAGAATCATGCCAATCCCATTTTAGCTAGATAGTCCACGTGTTGGAAAGTTGTTCTCAAAGTGCATTCACATAGGCGGTTAGACGACCCTTTGGATGTTTATTTTCAGTATTTTATTGGCATCCTTCTATGTATCTTGTTACATCCCACTGAGGGCCTGGTCCCTTTCCAGGTGTAGACGATCTTGACTATTTACAGGAGAATGGGTCAGGACTTGCTACTTATCTCTCTTTCGAGAAGATCTTTCCTTTGAGCCTCTCTGATCATTAGATGATGTACTTTTTATATTTACTTTTATATTCTAATTTGGTAGTTGATTTGTCTCCATCCAACTATTAGTTTTTCTCGACTAGTTCATATTTAGTTCATTGACATATTTGATCATTTATTTCTTTATGATTTTGTGGATGAGATTTAGTTATGACCTGTGACTTGTGACAAATATATACCACTTGTGAATTATTATTCATAATACATCGTACGTATGTGTTATGGTTTCCATATATTGGAGTCTCCATATACATACGACTGACATGCTTACGTATTCCTAGTCCTATGTATTTTAGGACTGGGGCGTGACATGTTACTGATACTATAGTGTATCAGTAAATACTACTACCTTAACATATCCATTTCTAAAACATTAGTCTCCCTCCCCCAGGTACACACCAATATAGGTTCAGATTTTGTATAAAAACTCAACACCAAAACCCAAACCCAACCCTCACTACAGAATCCTCCACATACCCGACCAATTGTGCCAAACCAAAACCTGATACATTAACCAAAAATCTCTACACAGAAACCTATACTATCTAATGATACCTACTGCTACACTAATTATGTAGTAAACCACACATGTGGGCTGCAGATAACTCACAGTTTATTGCATGCTCTAACACTGTACTAATACTTCCTATATCAGTACCACTCTCCTAGTCGTGCACCTCTCCTCACAAGCTTCCTCAACCTACACACACACTCCCCTCACAACTTCACTGAACCAAATTTCTCTCCTCTCCAAAACTGTGCACTCAAGTGCCAGGTCAGCAGTACAGCAACTAGCTAGACTCGTCACACACGGGTTACTCATTGATACTGTACAGGACCTGCACAAGGAAAACTGATGCACAATACATACTCACTCATACCCGAATTGATACTGATATACAGTTCACATCTCACACCAGGTTTCCTCACGCACTCAGGAAACCCGATACTGCATCACTGACACATAAACACTGAACTGATACAACACTGACACTATCATACACACACACACACACACTGATGCACAGCACAGTGTCTCCCTCCTTGCACATCTGATCCTCCCCAAAACCTCGTACTGTGCTGGACATTACCACCAATTATGCAAACTCCTTAAACCGAGAAACCTCAAAAGAGCAACAACTATCATACAACAAACTTGGAGAAACCAAAACTTGACACACTAATGCACTGTGCCCACAACAAAGAATCTGATACCTACAGTGGCTGAAAACTGAGGAATCCTGATACCTCAATGCCAGTTTCCCCCACCATCTAAATACATATATACAATAATATATATATATATATATATATATATATATATATATATATATATATATATATACTCAAATACATAAATTAGATCGTATATATAGGTATTTCTTCCTATTAAATATTACAACAAACACCTAGTGTGCATAAAACTAGGATCTTCTTGACACACTATGAATCGTTATGCATAAATCCCCAAATTATAATTAAACATCTACGTATATAACGTAAATATGCATAAATACATATATGTAAAATTAGGGCTACGAAATTACGGTATGATACATCAAAAAACCAAAACTATGAACAAATCTCATAAAAAAAATACTATGGAACCCAATGGAACTAATTCTCTCTCCTTGAGGGTGTTCTTAAACCATTGGTAGGCTTCTAATGGCCAAACAAAATAAATAAAATAGAATTAAATGAGGGTTTCTAGATTTTCACCTATTGGAAGATGGATTTCCAATGTACTTCTCCTTCTCCAAGTCTCCTTGTGCCCAAGCTTCTAGGTCTCTTTGAATGAGGGAAGAATGAGGGATTGAGGCTTAGAATTTCTGAAATTTGTGGAGGAAAGAATGATTTTTTTCTTTGAGGCTATTTTTTAGGGTTTCTTCATGAAGGACGGGTGCTTTGAAGGAGGTTCCCTCTAGTTATATAGGCCGGCCATAGGGTTAGGGTTAGGGTTTCTAATGTACAAAGTCTCTCTTGCGATCAATGTCTTGTCATGAAGAACTATTTAATTAAGGGGTTTAGAAATTCTAGGTGAGGGATTTAACTAAATGCTAATTAATAGTATAGGATTTGTTTAGTGGGGCTTTAGGTCTAGTCTACTAACCCATCTAATCAATGAACACAATATAATATGTATAACATATCATGCAATTTATTAACATAATGAATAAATATAGTAAATGACAAAAAAAACCCCTATTCTAGAAATGTAGTAGTGACATATATGGTATGTGCTGAATGTGAAAAGAATAAAGCTACTAAATCTTCTTTTAAATCAACCAACTCCATAAGTACCTTTAGACCTCTATAACTCTTGTATATGGACTTGTTTGGACCCAGTAGAGTCGCCAGTCTTGGAGATAAGCTTTATGCTTATGTCATTGTTAATGATATTTCTAGATACACATGGGTTTATTTTCTTACAAACAAAAATAAAACATTTCAGAATTTGTCACTTTTTACAAAAAGGTCAAAACAAAAAATATTTCTTGATTACTCGTATCCGAAGTGATCATGGAGGCAAATTTGAAAATAGTGATTTCAAATATTTTGCAATGAAAATAGTTTTTTCATGAATTTTTTTGTCCTAGAACTCCAAAACAAAATGGTGCTGTTGAGCGAAAAATAAACTTTTGGTGATATAGCTAGAGTTATGTTAAATCAATACAACCTTCTGAAATTCTTTTGGACTGAAGCTGTAAGAACTTCATGCCATTTTTTGAATATGGTGCTTATTCGACCTATATCGAAAAAAAACCTATGAACTTTGGTTTGATAGAATTTCCATAATTAGTTTCTTTAAAGTTTTTGGCTGCAAATATTTTATTCTTAATACCAAAGATAATCTAGGAAAATTTGACTCCAAGGACGATGAAGGTATTTTCTAGGTTATGCAGCCAAAAGTAAATAATTCAGATTATTCAACAAGACCTCATTGAATGTTGAAGAATCAATCAATGTTACATTTGATGAACACAACACTGAAGCACTAAACAAAAACGACAATGAAGGTAGTCAACCCACAACCAACAAGACATCAGAAGATACAAACAATACAAGTCATCCAAAAAGTCTGCCAAGGAGACTAAAGTTCTCCACAGATCATCTTAAGGACTTAGTAATAGGTGATGTATCGAAAGGTGTAAGTACACTTTCCTCAAATAGAGATATCATTGCAAATGTTTCTTTTATTTCTCAAATAAAACCTAAAAATGATGATGAAGCTTTTGCTGATGAATTTTGGATTTCTGTTATGCAAGAGGAACTCAACCAATTTGAATATAATCATGTTTGGGAACTTGTTCCTAAACCTAATTATTATTCGATCATTGGTACTAAATAGGTTTTCCAAAATAAATTAAATGGGGATGGTTCAATTACACATAATAAAGCACGTCTCGTAGCTCAAGGATACAACCAAGAGGAAGGTATTGACTACGATGAGACTTATACTCCTTTTCGTAGACTTGAATCTATTCGAATGCTTTGCACTTTTACTAGTTTTCATAACTTCATACTTTTTCAAATGGATGTTAAAAGTACTTTTCTAAATGGTGTTATCAAAAAAGATATTTTTGTCAAACAACCCCCTGGTTTTGAAGATTTTAAACACCCTGACCACGTATTCAAGTTACGAAAGGCTTTATACGGACTCAAAGAAGCCCCTTGTGCTTGGTATGGAACGTCTTAGCTTCTATCTACTTGAAAATGATTTTTCAAAAGGAAAAATTGATACAACCCTTTTTATAAAATATTTTGCTGATTCTTTGTTATTAGTGCAAATATATGTTGATGATATCATATTTGGATCTACTAATGAGAAGATATGTAATGAGTTTTCTAAGTTTATACAGAGTGAATTTGTGATGAGCATGATGGAAGAACTGACATTCTTCCTAGGATTGCAAATCAAATAAGATTCACAAGGAACTTTTATCCATCATGCTAAGTACACGAAGGATTTGCTCAAAAAGTTTGATATGGACAATGCAAAGCCTATCGGAACTCTAATGGCAACATCAACTAAGCTTGACCTTGATGATGCAGTAAACCAATAGACATATGTAAGTATCGAGGTATGATTGGTAGTTTGTTATATCTAACTGCTAGTCGTCCAGACATTATGTTTGTTCTATGATATTAGCAAATCCTAAGGAATCATATTTGTGTGCTGTTAAGCGTATATTTAGATACCTTAAAGGGCTTTTATCGACAGGCTTATGATATCCCAAAATCACGATATTTGACCTAGCTGGTTACTCAGATGCTGATTTTGTTGGATGCAAAGTCGATCGAAAAAGCACAAGTGGCACGTGTCATTTCCTAGGAAAGTCTTTAGTCTTCTGGTTTAGCAAGAAACAAAATTCTGTTGCATTATCAATAACTGAGGCATAGTATGTCGTCGTAGGACGTTATTATGCACAAATTTTGTGGATGAAGAAAATCCTAGAATACTTCAATCTGCACTATAAGAATATTCCTATTTTCTATGATAACACTAGCACCATTAATCTCACCAAAAATCCTGTAAGCCATTCACACACTAAACACTTAGAAATTCGTCATCATTTTTTAAAGGATCATCAATTATACGGAGATATTTGTTTAGAGTATGTGGACACAGAACATCAATTAGCAGACATCTTTACTAAACCTTTAGTTGAAGATTGATTCAACTTTATCCGTCGAGAATTAGGTCTTTTGGATTCTGATAAAATATAAGTATCATAAGATGCTTTACAAATTTTTGTCAAATTTTTCAAAAAGTTTTAATTTTTTTGGATACAAGTCGAAATGGCCCTTCTGTCAAAAATGTGTAAATAACCTAAGCGACACGGTATTTAAGTGTCTTCGGACAACCGCTAGCTGGGATCCGGCCCCTACAGCTACTCCGAGATAATTTAAACTCTTGAAAATGTATGATTTAAGTTCAGCACTTATTATTCTGTATTTATACCAAGTCAAGAAAGGTATAATATCGATTAAAGTTACATTAAGATTTTGGAAATAAATGTCAATAGAATTTGGACCGAACTCGGGCCGAGCTCGAACCGAACTCGGGTCGAGCTCGAACCGAACTCGGTTAGTTTAATTCCAGAATATGCTATGTCATTTAATTCGCTTCCTAATTTAGATTTTTTTTACTCTATATATAGATTATTTTGTTGCTCATTGATTCAGACCAACGAAAATTATCCCTCCACAAATAAACTTAGATTTTTCTACTACATCCTCTTCTAAATGGCCCCTAAAAGGAAAATAGATTCCTTTTTCGACTCTCTTCTGTCCCATTATGCCAAACATAGGAAAAATCGATGGTTTTACTTTTTGGAGCCTCAAAATTTTAAATGATTGGTTTAATGACTTCTCCAAGCGACACATTTGTTTTGGCCATCCTATTGATTTTATTTCCCAACATAAATACTATCTACCTATTCTTCAAAAACTTCAACTTGAAGAACTTACGACCTATACCAATATTTACACCAATGCTATTAAAATATTCTATTGTAACTTAACATATGAACATGACACTATCTCATCGAAAGTTTGTGGTATTCAAATTAAATTCAATGTGAACGACTTAGGTGAAATCCTACGCATTTTTGCTGATGGACAAACCTTAGTCAACATCACGCAAGTTCAATTTGACCATGGCTTAACTTTAGATTCTTTCAAGAATATCTTTTGTCACCCTCTTGAATGTTCACCTGAAATTTTTTATGCTAGATACTTGAATGGTCACTTCTTTGAAATGCATCGTATTATTTTTCATCTTTTCTACCTAAGAAGACTTACTTTGATAAAGTATCTTATCTAGAAATATCAGGCTTATATCACTTGCATTTCGGTATTAACTTCAATGTTCCACAGAATATCCTATCTCAAATGGTTCAATGTAGCAAGAAATAGCGTCCACTACACTATGCCATGTACTTGCCAACCATTTTCAGCTATTTCAACATTCCCTTGGATACTTGTCCGAATATTGAGAAACCTTTATACCTCAATTGAATTCAGAGAATTGAGCCAACTATGCTTTTACCTTAAAACTCATCATCAAACTCCAACACTCATTCTGTTGATTCCATCCCTCCAGTTGATGAACAACCACAAACCTTAGAGTCTATTTTTAATCTGTTGCATGATCACTTCCACCAAGAAGATATACGCAATCATGCTACTGATCATCTCCAAACTCTTCAGATTCAGGCTTTTGGCAACACTTTAATAGACATCCCGTACACCCTATCGAAGCACCATGTCGGACCTTTTTCGATTCTACGAAATCCGAATCAACAAGGTTTTTGTATTTATCACCCCTATGTTCAACGATATTTGGATCCAGCTGATGCCTTCTTTGATCCAAGTAAAATAGTTGAACCTGATGATAAAGATGAAGAAAATGATAACTAGTTACTCAGTGGATCTTAAATGTTTAAAAAGATTACTTTTAGATGCTCTATAATGATGTTTTTACTACACATCTTCTTTTGTATGTTTACTTTTCAAATGAATAAAAGTTTTAATGCAATTTTTTTTTTGTCATTATATATTATCCTGTATACACTTTACTCTCTTATTTTCTTGTCATCTCACAGATTTTGGGGGAGCATGACATTTCGAACAAATGACAACGGGAAAAAAGATATATATGAAACTAGCATACAAGATGATACTTGATAGACGTTGTCTTCAATACATCAACTGCTCTACAGTTACGGGGGAGCCTTGCATATCAAGACTTGCAGTATCATTCATAGTTTATCAACTATCAAAATGGGAGAGATTGTTGGCCCATATGGTCTCAGTCAACTTGATTTTGATAGTTAACTAAACCATGCAGTGATATATCACGATATGAAGCCTTAATACTGCTATTATATATCAACTTTATTACGTCTATTCAAATATAATCTTTTATTTATGTGAGCCTAGGAATGATGTAAACTGAGTCACACTGGCAAAACCTAATACCTATACCTAGATACCTAGTCCACTCAAATAAACCAAAGAACCTATCCAACAAATTAGGCCACATTCATTTACAAAGTCTACCATAATTAGAGATCGAAATCGGGCCGAAGTCAGACCGAACTTGGTTACCCTTTTGGTATAAAATCAACCAGTTCAATAAGCTCCTAATTTTTTGGCCCAACTGTTGGAAATTTGAATTAAACCCCATCCGAATTTTGGCCGAATTCTGTTTGCCTACACCCTATAAATAGGATTGGAATTCTCATTCCTACTAACTCAACCATTCTTTAATCTTTTATCCTATTGTGAGAAAACCTCTAAGCCTTAACTTTTCCATCTCAAAGAGCAACTTCCTAGCCTTCCTAGTGCCAAGTGTGATCTCGGTCAAGAAGTCTTCTGAGTTGTAAAGAGCTTTGTTCCCTCAGTTACTCTCTCTCTAAGATTTGAAGTTGTGAGACTTCGGATCAAACCTCGTGGTGTAAAGAAGTGGCAAGCCTTCGGATGAAAACTTATGATTCACTATTGGTGATTATAGTGGAGAAACTCTGAGCTTGAGTTCTCAGGACTGAACTAGTCCTCTCAGAGGAAAACCAGTATACATCTTGGTGTTTGTATTTGCTTTCTCTCTCTACTTTACTTCTTTACTTTACTGTCTCTATTTACACAGTTAGTTAGCAACTGTCTTTATTCTGATAATATTAAATTGGGTAGATTATTTTGCTTGACTCTATTTTCTCCCCTCTAGAGTTGCCTCATGGTCCTTCAAAGATATCTCACAATCATGGGTTAGTCTCATAACTTGTCACACCCAGTTCTAAAATACACAAAATTAGGTCACGTGGCATTATCCAGCTACATAACAAGTGGACTCTAGCCCAACTCAAATACATATATGATGTCTAGAAGTCAAGTAAATATGTCCAAAATGTTAGGTCAGCTATATCTTAATCCACATAATGAGTAACAGTCAAGAATGAACAACGTGCATTAGAGTCGGCCACCCAAAAATATACTTATTTCGATCAAGCTGGAAAAAAAATAAGTTTGCAAAACTAGGCTATAACAGCAAGTAATAAGCAATACGAAGATAATAGGTGAACAATAGAAGAATATGGTATAAATACCTAATAACAAATTCATGTATACCAAGATGATACTCCACATCAACTCAAGCTGAACTCAATGTCAATCAACACTACAAAATCTGGCAGGGGACCATACCCTCAGAGGGACGGAACAAAATACAAAAAATATATGCCATAATGTAAATACTGTGTAAACATAAGAGTGAACTTACCAGCTAATTGAATGCATTTTGAAGACAACCTTGGTGTGTATGGGTATGTCAGGCTAGGTTAGGGTGGTTGGCATAACTCAAGGTTAGAGCCCATGTATATGCTACCATATATCAACAATCGACATAGCTCAGAGCTAGCGACCATCGCCTGATATACACACTAGCATATACAAATAAATCCCACAACGTTCAGAGAACGTCAATGAGCAACAAGAACTATGTAATCAGGATCATAACTCTATAGTTTCCTTCGAAGACTATGGCTGACCAATTTTTTTATCCCATACGCCTACTAATTGTCTTCCCCTCCCAATGCCAATGTATAATTCATGACTAATATATGGACATCTGATATCTACAAATGCCAGGTCACTAGTAAACTAGACTCCCTTAACTATATTTTATAACATCACATGTGCTATTCGCTTTGATAACTAGTCGAGTGTGTAGCCCATGTCCTACCATGCTCTTATTCTCACTCTCAGTTCGTAAAATAATGTATCAAAGTCTTACGTGATATAATGATAACTCCAAAACTTTATGTACGTCCACTAGAAACTAGGTCGATAAACAAGACCAAAAATCAACGCCTTTGTCGACTGCACTCGAGACATTCTCAAACGCGCACAACTATATTATATTTAAAACAGATAAATATGAACAATACTAATCAATTTTAAACATTAAAACAAGGCAAGATATACTTTCCTGAAACTCTAAGATGAAAATACAACAATCCCGATCCCGGATCCAAGTTCGAACTGTCCTGAGTGCCTATATTATAAGGATATTAAATTAGCCTCTATTCCATGGTTTACTACATAAGCACAATAACACTACTACATACACATATGATGGTTACAAAACTAAGGGTTTGACTCAATTAAGAAAAACTAGTCTAGAAGATGATTCTTGTCACTACTACATTTCTAGATGAGAATATTTTGATTATTTAGTATATCTAGTATTTAGTAATTAATATTTATTTAGATTATGCTTGTGCTAATTATTTATAGTTAGTGGGCTAGAATATTATTTGAAATTAACACTAGTAGACCCAGATTAGTTAGTCATGAGAACACTTTGAGCCCATCATGAGACTAAGCCCATTAGACCCATTTTCTTAATTAATTAAGGAGATTAGATTAATCCTCAATAGTTTAGAGATTTTTCAATATAGCCCTTCCTAATTAAACCTCGTGACTAGCTAGTAGGGGTACCATAGACATTGTACATTGCTTGGAAAGGGGGAAGGGGGGGCTATAATTGAGGGTTTTTACTCTCTTTCCTCTCATAGTTCATTTCATTTAGATCACCAATTATGTTTTTCCCCAAATTAACTCATTTCTCCACCAAATTCAATCCAATTCACACAAATTCTCTGTCAAATTCTTCATCTAAGAAGTATTGGAGCTTGGATTACAAAGAGCACTTGAAGAAAGAGGAATTGGCAAATAAATTGTGTCCATTAAGTTTTTTTATTGTGAATCCATTTCCCAATAGGTAAAATCTGAATCCACCCCTTAATTTAGACTCTAATTCATGCATTAAACCATTTGGAATCATCTCTTCGCTTAGGACTACCCATAGGACCAAGTTATAGGCTAAGTTGACCTATATTGTGACTTCTGTATAGTTTTTGTGTCCAATTTAGAGAAATTTTGAGATTAATGCCCCAAGTGTGTGTCATGAGACTAATTTATTCTAATTGAACTTAGATCGGGGTTGAAAGAATGGATACGTGTTCACAATTGGATATGAAGAGGCCGTATCACGATACGGTGTGATATTTTGTGATATAGGGTTCATTTTGGGTGATTTGTGCTAATTCTCTTCAATTTCTATTGTAGCAAGTTACATTAGTAATATATAGTTGTTATATATATGTATAAATAATTATTTTGGAGAATTTGGGGTTCAATATTTTAATTCAGCATGTATCATAGTATATTAGATATTACACACCTAGTATTTGGTTTAATGTCTAGTGTGTGTGTGGATGTGTCATATTTATGATATATATATATATATATATATATATATATATATATATATGTATATATATTTATATACTGATATTGTGAGTTATGGCTTGATGATATTGTGGTGATTGGGAGTTAAGGAGTACATGTGTATCAGTCACTGTGACAAAAGGATATGAAGTATATGTGTTGTACTGCAGTGTGCGTGTAATACTGGGGGGGTCAGGTTCTTAATAAGATCACAGTAGTAGCAGCATCTTGCTGCTATAGATGTTGTTGTTGTGGGTTGGTGTTGCTTTGATTGTTGTTGATGTTGGTGTTATTGTTAATGAGGTAACTCCTATGGTTGGTTCAGACCTATAGCAACAACTAAGCACCTTGGTTGAGCAGTGAGCACCTAGTAGCAGTCCTTAAGAGCTAAGGGATCAGGTTGTGTGTATTAGTTCAGACCTTATTATCCATATAGGTATCCAACCTTCATGAGTTAGTTTTAGACTTTGTAACTTAAGTAACATCAGCTATTAAGAACCATGTATCAGCCAACAGCAGTCAGGTTGTTGTGCAAATAAGAAAAAAGTTGGATTTTTACCTGCAGTGCAGATAAAGGTCTGTTAGCAATTATTGTTGTTGTTGTGTGTTTGAGGTAAAGAATCTGGGCAGAGTAGACAGTGAGAAATGCCTGGAGGTGGTGTGCAGCTGTAACTTGGCGAGTGTATCCATAGAACCACAATAATAGCAGTAACAGTAACCAACAAGGTGACGAGTGTATGAGTGTTGGTAGAGGTAACAGTAGAAGTAAATTGAAGAGAGGGGTATCTAGCAATACAGTTAATAAGCAGAGTTCATGTATCCTAACACCTAGAGTAAGTGCCATCAGTTACTAGTTAGTATATAAATATCAGTTATATGTTAACTAATAGTTAGTATATTATAAAGTTAAGTAAGTTAGTGAAGATATTGTTAGTGTATAATTAGATATCATTTAGTATGATATGTTAGTTAGCTAAGTTATATACTAGTTAGTTTGTATATATAAGGATAACTAGTGATATATATATAGTACTATGCATGGATACTTAGTAAGTTATGATACTCTAGTATCCTAATATAGGTCGTATAGCCTAGATAAGTAGTGTATGGACCAATCACCTAGAGTTGGACTCATACAACATAGAAATAACTAGTTTGACTGAGATTGACCCAGTTTGACCTAGTTTAGCTAGTGGGGCCTAAAAATGGCCTAAAAACTCATATTAGTGCATTTTGTCTCACTTCTCACTTTATTACACCAAGTAACATGATATTCCTATTTAGGTGTGTGTGATACTAGCTCGGATATCAAGGTATATTATTTACTCAAAATTATAGGCGAGTACATTCTCTGATAGTTTTCTTATTTGATAGTCTCTATATTTTATTTATTTAGTATTGATATATTTGATTCTTGACACGATGGTTTCATGGATTGGTATATGTGGATCTTGGTTATAAGATATTATTTTTGTGATTACTCAGTGATCGTCATATCGTTCTTTGTGATTACTCAGTGTTTATCGTGATATCTTAGTGATTATATAGACCATGATCATAGTGCATGATATTGTAGACCGTGCAGTATGATATACGTGTTATAACGTATCGTGATTTGGATTCGTGTACTAGTCGAGGTTGGAGAAGTAATAGTGGATATGTGATCATACCTTATAGCATGTATTTTAGTATAGCCAGTGATAGTTAGCAGATCACGCAACTCACGTGTGATCACGCTAGCTTACCTTTTATATGTAGCCTGTGTTAGGCCCAAGCCGATCACATTATCTTACTAATATTTTAAGGCACATTTATATATATTATTTCCTTTATTCCAGTTTATTATATTATTGTTTCTCACTATATTGTTCTCAGTTTATACCATTATTTATTATGATGCTCTTTCTCGTGATATATGCAAGTTTAGTTACTTTCATCATTTATTTTATTGTTATTATTGTTTTATAGTTTTTGTCAATTATTGGAACTGCTATTTGGATTGTACTTAGCTCTAATCCTGACTAGATATATTTTTCAGATGATTAATTAGAGGATTGGTGTCCTATGTACTACGAGCCACAGGATGGCGAGCCAGTTGAGTTACCACAAGTAGAGCCTGTTGAGTTAGTACCAGCAGTATATGAGACATAGTTAGTTTATTCATGATCTTGTATTTGTCAGTTAGGCACTTTGGCATTGTATGATTATTTGATGTCTTATGTTGGGATTAGACGTGGACTTGTGATGTATTGTGACTTTATTTCTTTAGTTCAATCTTATATCGTGCCATATCTTCCTCTAGTTTATTATTATGATTAAGTATTGTTTACTATTATCATATTATCATATTGTCCTCTATTTGGGAGTTGAAATATCTTGACAGGTACCTTATATATTATGTTAGAGATGTATAGATAGTATTGTTGACATATATAATATTCTACCGTCGATGATACGACGTAGGATGGATGTACCCACGTGCTCGTGCCCCTACACCGGGTGAGGGTCGTGACATATTTTTGTGGTTGCCCATGCAGGTCTTCTCAGTAGTAGTACTCAGACATAGAGTATTACTTCTAGCCTGTTATAGGATATAGGACCAGGGATATAAGATGAGAGGATACTCAATCACTACTAGGAACATATCTAATCTATTAAATTTTTTATCTTTATCATTCAGAATAATTATTTTCTTTGAAATATTTATGTCCTTCCTTGATGCTATCGTATCTTGCACAATATTGATTTCTTTGTTGAATTTGTCTTTAGGATGCCGCCGAAGACTCGATCGTAGTGCTCTGAAGCAGTCTTGACAAGGTCCGTTACTTTGCCACCTCAGAGAGATACAACAGTGATTATTTCGCCTTCTTTTCCTTAGAGGATTGCTTCACCAGTCAAGGTGGGGATTTTAGTAACAACTTTTGGGGGTGCTCCACTACCATTTATGAGGATTGTTACATCAGTCACAGAGAATCTTCCACCACCACCACCAATGCCAGCAGACATGATACAGATGTTTACTATGTTCCAGGAGATGATGGCAACTTAGTAGAGGCAGACAGACGCTCTATGTCTGGGCATCGAGAGTGCTCATTAGTTAGCAATTGCTATTATAGAGAAGGTAGCCTTTGTTCAACCATAGACCGTACCCCTTCATCTCGCACCATACTAGCCGAAGTTGGGTACCATCATTGATTTAAAAAGGATGGGACCCAAGGACTTTAAGGGAATCGAAGAGATATTATTCGTGGACGATTGGATCGAGGACGTGGAGAGAACTCTGCAACTAGCATAGATTCCAGAGGGCCTACAGTTGGAGGCAACGGACAGCCAGATGTTCAAAATTGCTCTGACATAGTTTCGTACGGACCCGAGGATTGTGGCTCTATGACTGACTTGGGAAGCTTTCAAAGAACTTTTCAAGAAGAACTTCTTTTCAGATGTGGCTTTGAGTTCTCTAGAGATCCAGTTCCTAGACCTCGTCCAGGGGAACATAACTGTGGATCAGTACACAATAGAGTTCTACAAAACAGGCAAATTTGACGAGGGACAGAATCCTCTACGAAAGGCCCAAAAGTTTCAAAAGATTTTGATCAGAGAGATCAAATCTTTCACCAAAGGATATTGTACCGTGACATTTGAGGATATCCTTATGGACGCACAGAGAGCAGAGGATGACTTAGAGCTAAAATTTAAGAGGATGCGAGATACATCAGGAGAAGCTAGCAGTAGTGCGGGGCCAGCCAAACGACCATACTTACAGCAGAAGAGTACCTTCCAGCCGTAGAGACTGTAGTTTTATGCACCATTTCGAGCACCAGTACAACAGGCATACTAGGCTCTGAGGCCAACACAGCAGGCCCTGTAGTATACACACTGTGGGAAGATTGGATATACAAGGGAGGTCTGTAGGAAGAGGCTAGGAGTATGCCTCTTCTGTGGAGAGCCAGGCCACTAGTTGAGGGAATGTCTAGAGGATCCAGTTTGAACAGTCCAGGGAACAACACCGATACAGAAAGTACCAGTGAGGCTATATGCGGGACAACAGAAGGGACATTTTTTACAGACTCAACAACAGCATTTTGTCCAGCACGAGCAGCAGTAGAGAGGTGCACCGTGAAGCGAGTTTTTACCATAACAGTTGAGGAGGAGGAGCCAGTCGGAGATGTGATATCAGGTTTAGTTCTTCTTAATTTTATTCTAGCTTATGATTTATTTGATTCTGGTGCTTCCTATTCTTTTGTATCTATATTTTTTTTCTCTTAAGTATCGATTAGAGTCTGAACCTTTGGCTAGGACTTGCAAGATCACGACTGGGGGAGGCATTATCCTGGTCAATGATGTTTGTAAGGATCAAAGAGTTATATTGGAAGGTTGGGAGTTGAGTGTATGCTTACTCGTAATGCCACTTCCGAACTACGATATTATACTCAAGATAGATTAGTTGAGTAGGTACCATGCTAGTATAGATTATCGTGGAGGCAGACTTTTTTTCCGAAAGCCAAAAGAGCCAGAGTTTGAGATTTTCAAAGGAGCACCGGAGCAGAGCGAGGATGCTAATTGTGGAGCCATGTTGGAAGAGAAGGAGTTGTCACAACTATTGAT
The DNA here is from genome assembly GCA_036927795.1 of Iris macrosiphon. Classification (NCBI taxonomy): domain Eukaryota; kingdom Viridiplantae; phylum Streptophyta; class Magnoliopsida; order Asparagales; family Iridaceae; genus Iris; species Iris macrosiphon. The sequence continues at coordinate 30,650,444 of JAYESA010000012.1, forward strand.
AGCAGAGTTCATAGATATTTTTATAGAGGAATTATCGAGTTTGTCGCTAGCCTGAGATATTGAGTTCTCTATAGATTTGGTGTCAGGCGTAGAGCCAATATCTCAGCACGTCTATAGAGTGAACAACAGCAAAATAGTAGAGTTAAAGAAGCAAGTGGATGAGTTACAGAACAAAGGCTTCATTCGATCCAGTTTGTCACCATAGGGTGCTTCGGTATTGTTTGTACCGAGAAGGATGGGTCGGTACGCATGTGTATCGACTACAGGTCTCTAAACAATCTCACTATCAAGAACAAATATTCGTAGCCGATGATTGATGATCTCTTCGACCAGTTGAGCAGAGCGAAGGTATTTTGGAAGATGGACTTGAGGTCGGGTTAACATCAGGTAAATGTGAAGAATAAAGATATTCCGAAGATAGCTTTTCGGACTCGGTATGGCAAGTTTGAGTTCATGGTGATACCATTTGGTTTGACTAATGCCCGGGCAGTATTCATGAATCTGATAAACAAGGTGTTCCACCAGTATCTTGATAAGTTTTTTGAGGTATTTATTGATGATATTATGATATATTCGAAGACCCCGGAGGAGCATGAGCAGCATCTAAGGATAGTTCTGGAGACTCTCAGGAAGGAGAAGCTTTCTGGCAAGCTTTCGCAGTATGAGTTCTTCCTTGACAAGGCTGAATTTCTTAGTGTGACATGTCAGTTAGCTAAGTTATATACTAATTAGTACACACACACACACACACACACACACACATATATATATATATATAGTACTATGTATGGATACTTAGTTATGATACTCTAATATCCTAATATAGCTTGTATAGTCTAGATAAGTAGTGTGTGGACCAATCACCTAGAGTTTGACTCATACAACCTAGAAATATCTAGCAACCCTTACCTGTAGAATGGTTGACCATTATCCCTTGATAATTAGGGATGACTTAAGAGTAGTATAGGCAATACTAGGGCTAGCTATGAATTTGACCGTATTGTTTGACCCTAGCATTGAGGGACCAATAAAAGTCCAAGGTTGAATATTAGGACCCAAAACTTAACTCTTATAGTAATATAGTATTAGAACTATAAATTTAGATTCTTGTCTTGGTATTAGCAGACAGCGCCTAAGGAAACCTAGAGGAATGAATATAACATTGTCCTTGATCATACCTCAAATAGAGAGACTAGCATGCCACATTCCCCTTAGAAAACCAGTATATTATCTAGAGATTTCCTATTTAAATTCAATCTTGTTCCTCTGAAACCCGAGCGTTCGCTATTTTGCGATGACTAATTATGTTTTCTTTTCTTCATCTTTCAATTTGTGCCACCTAACCCTTCTAATTATAGGCCAAGTAAATTCTTTTATGATAAGGAAACATAGTTTGTTAGGATTATAGTTATAATGTTAAACTTTAAATTTATGTGCTCAATAGTTAGAGCTTGATGGTTTGAGTTGTTTATTTAGATTATGATTTCATGATTACTCTTTTGCTTCAAATCAAGTAACATGTTCTACATACCTCTATACAAGATATATCCTCCTTTCACTTAAGAACCAGAAGCTCTTCCATTCTTACTATTAGCACTTGTTCTATGAGCACTATGATTAAGATTTAAGGTGACCATTACCTATATAATGCAATAGGATACCCTAGTGAGTACCAAGCTCTTTTTCGCCTATACCCCATAAGAGTTCATACTTTATTTATAAGGACAAGGTTATTTTGAAGATTTCCCTTAAGACTGTCACAGTATTAGATAATTTTTATAAGTTGGGTAGTATGTCTCCCAACCTAGTATCACATAGTCCTCTTAACTCATTAAGTGTAACTAAACGACATTAAATATATGCTTGCATAAAATGATAGCATTTATTCAGACTGTAGGACTTAAAGGCCCATACCCCTATTTTATCGACTAGCAGCTTAGACAAGGTGTTAGTACTATAACTGTAGAGACTGTAGAGTCTTATTTTTGTTTTGTTTGTGAACTTGAATTATTTGTACCTTATTTCATCATGATCTAGTGCATTTATATTTTATATACTACCTTGACTTATGTTGCTATTTTATAGCCTAGTTTTGCAAGCTTATTCTTCTATCAAGCTTGTTCACAACATATGTATTAGTGGATGCATACACTAATACATTTCAGAATCAGTGTATTAAGGTATAGCTAACCTTGGTACGCTTGGTTCACTCTTTGCAATACTACTTTACATGGATTAAGATATATAGTGATCAGTAGACGAATGTACTTGCCCTCTAGGCATGCCTGAGCATATCATATCGTTACGTAACTGTATTGATATGAGCATGTGAATAAGAAATTACCAAAATAGGATTTTAATCCACAACTGCCTTGACAATTCCATTTGAATTATTTAAACACCATGATCCCTATACCTCTATTCTATTACCTCCCCCTTGAACTGCTTATTATTGTTTTCCGTCTTCCCTTATTTCGAAAAGACGAAACCTCGTGCTTGGTATAAGTTTGATATACAAATAGTACTAGATATACCCCATAGGCCAACTGCATTACTTGATGATGATTTTTCGTAATTAAGGGCATATCATAGGTAAAATATTGGTGTTCAAACTTTTGAGGATCGAATAGCATGACTAAAGAAGTTGAGGAATATTTTTTTAAAGTGTATAGCCTTATATGATAGATGGGTAAATTATAAGTTGGATAGAAGTTGCATTGTCAACTTGAGAGGAATTCCTTTTAGATGGTAATCAAGCAAGATTAGATTGGAAGATTCAAGTCATTTTAAATTTTGAGAAATTTTAAAAGAAGGATTAAGATGATGATGAATTAATGAATTTGAAAAACTTTGATATGGCGAACCAAACCTTTATACGTGGGCATATGATTTAAATTTTGAATACTGAAGGTTGAATCATCGATTTAAATCTTGAGGAAAATAAATGGAACTCTAAACATAAGCATTGACAAAATAAATTCTAAAATTGATAAGTTGAATTAAAGGTTAAATTTTGATGGCCGGATTACCTATTTGAAATGTTGATGATGGAAATTGAATTTAAAATTCGAAGAGTACGGAATTCATACGTTGAGAATAGGAATAAGATTTGATTAGAATGGTTATTATTTAAAATCCAGAGGAGATTATGATAGTTGAAAATCGTGATGTAAAATTAGATATGGGTTATTTAAATCTTGAAGATTTTGTATGGATTTGACTTAAATTTGGATGTTGATGATTTGAAAAGCGAGAAGAGATTACAGTATGTTGAATTTAGATTTGAACAGTGATTATCTTAATTTTGAAGTGATTGCGATAGATTTGAATAGATTTTGGTTATTTAAATTTTGGAAGAGATTGTGATAGACTTACCTTATATACGAATGTGAAGGATTTAGAAAATCATACCTTATTTTTATTTCGAGACGAAATTCTTTTAAGTTGGGTAGATTGTTAACCCCCTCACCCAAAATAAGTATTTTGTGTATATTTTATATTATTATATTTATTATAGATGTTGAATTTCTTTAGAGTATTCTCTTAGTTAATTAGAAAATAAATTTCTTGATTTATTTACTTATATAAATATTTATTTAGAATTATTTTTAGGCTATTTTAGATTTTTGGAGATTTTTCTAGAATTTTTGGGTAATTAAAATCTAGGAAACATAAATTTGTAGGACTTTCATGGTTTACTATGAGAGCATACTTGCATATTGTTCCTACAAAATATTTATTTTAGGTTAAAATATTTAATTATATTTTTTTTGTAATTTATTTAGAATTTTAAGAAATTTATTTAGATTTTTAAAATTATTTAGGATTTATTTGGATATATATAGTCTTAATATTAGTAGATGCTAATTTAGTGTTAATAGATATTAATAAGATTATGTATAAATTATTTATATTATCTTTAATTCTATTTAAGATTATAAATTATTGAGATAACCTCAAACTCTATTTTAAATTAATTCAAATCCTGAGCCTACTAGGAAAGCAACTTCATGCATATCCTATCCTTATTTAAACTGATTCTAATCCTATCCAAATTAGCCAATCCTAGTCGTATTCAATTAAGTAGTCTTCACCATAATAAATACCTATATCTTTCATATTTTTCTTCCCCAAACTTCTCTCTTTTTTGTCCAAAAATAGTCAAAATTCGTCATAAATTCAGCCTCATTTTCTAGTAGTTTTGACGACTTAAAAAGACGATATCTTCAAGCTCCGGACTCCAAACGCGTTCCAGTTTTTTTTGTTAGAACCATATCAAGGTTAATTTTCTGAATATATAAATTATTTTAATAATTTAAGAACCTCTTTTTCCAGAATATTCTAAAAGTGCCAAACTGTCCAAAATCAGACGCGTTTTCGTATTTTTGAGATTTCGGGAGATCCCGAAGTCGAAACTATGAGCCGTTTGAAGTTTCGAAAATATGACATGTTAAACTTACATAAAATTATTTTTCCAGAAATTAATATACAAGTTTATTCTACTGTAAAATTCGTGCAACGTAGACGTAAATAGGAAACCACCGAAAACTGTCATCTGTGCGCCCTTGTGGCCATAACTCTTTACCGACTTGTGATTTTATGAAACTGTTGATTCTAGCATTCATATAGCATTGAAATCTATAGGATTCCACACACAAATCTAGGATTTAAGTTGGTTGAATTTTTGGTCAACGGATTGCCTCGATTTGTTTGCCACGGATCATAAATCCGTAAAGTTGACTTTCTTTGGACCAAAATTAGAGTTTAACAATAAAATCAGATTATAATAAGATTAAAATACTATTTTAGATTTTTTTATTCAGAATTAAAATAGATTAAAATGGAGGAACCTATTCACCCACTTTTGTAACCTAACTTGTTTAATTTATGTGACGGGTAGATCGGACGACGCCTTGAGTTGGGACTTCATTTTTTTTCAGAGTAGGCAAGTATACCTTGCCTTGTTATACTGTTTAAATTTTGTATTATTATTTACATGTTTATATTATATAACTGTGCGCGTCCGAGAGAGACTCGGGTGCAGTCAACGGAGGCGTTGACGTTAGGACTTATGTCTGACCTAGTGTCTAGTAGACCCACCTAAAGTTATGGAGTTATTGGTATGACTCCCTAGGCCTTGACATAGTTCTTACACGTGTTGTGAGTCTCATATAGGGCACGGACTCGCGTATGTGGTTGGTCACCTGTACGTGTAGGCGTGCGACGGATAGGGTATAACTGCTAATAGTGATGCATGTTAGAAGACTCAGTAGTTATTAGTAGGCGGAGCATAGACTATCGTGCTACGAGGGTCCAATCCTTGTCCTTGTTTGGTTGTAAGGTTGGGCTATTATTCTAACGATAGACTATGAGCCAGAGTTACGACGCCGCGGCGTAGTAGCTAAGGCGTGTTATGGATACAACATGCATAGATCATTGAACGGGGAGGACGACTAGTAGGCGTATATGACCCACTTCCTTTACACTGCTGCCACACTCGACGGAGTGATATGGACGATATATACTATACTACTGCCACGTTCTTCGGAAAGATATGGACGATATACTACACTGCTGCCACACTCTTCGGGGTGATATGAACGTTATATTATACAGATGCCATGCTCTTTGGAGATGGACATTATTATTGAGCGCCCTCCTATGGGGGCATATGTGGCATATACTAACCAGTTGTCATGATTGGTGAATTACGTCAGTATATGTCTAGCCTACACTCTCCCATACACTCAAAGTTGTCCTCAAACTTGCATTTCACTTAGATGGTTAGGTCACCTTGGAGTTTTTACAGTATTTACTTTATGGCATACTTTTATGTATCTTGTTATGTCCCTCTGAGGACCTAGCCCTTTCCAGGTGTATTGTTCATGAGTATTTGCAGGAGCACAGATCCGGACTGGTTGTGTACGTTCCGAGGAGTCCTCTCTTCGAGTCTCGTGATTGCTAGAGGTTGTACTTATATTGTATATATCTTGTTTATTCCATATTCTAGTTCGGTAGTGGATTTGTTTTCATCCGAATACCATTATTAGATACGTCATATTGATATCTAGTTCATAGATACTAGTCATTTATTTATATATGATTTCTGTGGATGAGATTTAGTTATGCTCTGAGATATATATGTTTACCACTTGTGAATTTTTATTCATATTACAGCGTACGTGTGTTATAGTTTCTATATATTGGAGTGCCATATTCATACGGCTGGCATGCTTATGTGTCCTAGTCCTACGTATTTTGGGACTAGGGCGTGACAGTCAGTCACAAAGCAAATGAGGTATAAGTGTTGTCTGCATGGGTGTATAGTGTCCAAGTGAGATAAGTAGGTGTTGGTTGTTTAGTGCCAAGGATTGATAAATGTGACGAGTTAGTAAGTAAGCAAGGGAGTGTAGTTACCAAGCATGAGTATGGGTAGGTAAGTTGGGTAGGTAATTTATTTAGAGTAGTATAGATGCGAGTAGTGTTCAGGTACCCTAGATGAGATAAGTGTATCTATGGGATTTGGTATGAACAGAGGTTGAGGATATCAAGTGAGTTAGTAAAGCATTAGGCTAAGGTCATAAGGAGATTAAGATACTAAGATATTAGCCTATATACTAAGTTATTAGCTATACGTCAAGGTAATTGCAAGGGTAAGGTATTAGTGTGTTATATTAGTATAGGCCAAAGTATTATACTATAGTGCTATTTAAGAGCCTATATAGTATATATGATACCTTGTATATAATATTACCTATTATATCCTAGTATTAGTTAGTATTAGCCAGTATAACTAGTATTAGCTAGTATAACTTGGGTATTAGCAAGGGCAACCTATAATTAAGATATTGGCCTAGTTGACTTATATTGATTAGTTTGGCCTAGTTGGACCTAGTTTAGCTAGAAATTGACCAACAAATTATATTAGTGCATTGTTTAACTCATTCTCATTCACTTATACCTAGTAACATGATATTCCTATATAGAGTTGTGTGACACCAGCTCGAATACCGAGTGGCATTATTTGCTCAGGACCAAAGACGAGTACATTCTCTGATAGTTTTCATTATTTAATAATTACTATAATACAAGTATTTAAAATAAAATTACTTGACTCCTGAAATATTGGTACACAAACTAGTATACACATGGATATTCAGTCATGGGATGTTATTCTTGTTCATTGTTCTTCGTGTTGTCATATGGTTATTAGGCAATATCCAATGTTCAAATTTTAATATTCAATGTTTAATGTTTTACAATGCCTTGAGTATCTTGCATCGTAATGTGTCATGGTTGGATCAATTGTACTAGTCGGAAGAAAAGGGAAGTGTTAGCTAGATATGCGATCAAAGCCTAGACAATGTTCAATATTCGATGTTTAAGTTAGACAAAGTTTATCCAACGTTAAGTAGACAATGTTCAACCCAAGTTGATCACATATCTAACTAGTATTTCAAACACTTAGTATAATTACAGTTCTTCATAATATTCTATTTTTATTGCCTTGTTCTATTTTATTGTGATCAATGTATACCATAATACTCTAGATTACCTGTCTTTTTTCTTCCATAGCATGATATGGTTTTATTGTTTCTCATCTTGTATTACATTCTATATTTTTGTTTATAGTCATTATCAATTAATTGGAACTGTTATTGGGTTGTACTTCACTCCAATCCTAACTGGATTTTTTTTTTGATGATTGGTTAGTGGAGTGTATCCCACCTTTTATGGACCATAAGATGGTGAGCTGACTGAGGATTAGTACCGACTACTGAGGTGACTTAGATTTCCATTAGCATATTATATATATTTTAGTTTTAGACATTGGCATGTATATATTATTTCTTATTATGTCGTAACTAGACTAATAATCTTGGATGTATTGTATTATGACTTTTGTGACTCTTTCCTCTATTACATATCGTGCATTTATCTTTTTTTAGCTTTTATTGTGATTGAGTATTGATTATAATTAAACCATTATTTTGTCCTCCAATTGGAGTTGAGATATTATTGGCATATACCCTTATATATTGTATAAGATATTTAGATAGTATTGTTGACTTAGACAGCGTTCTACCGTCGATGCTGCGGTGTAGGCTAGATGTACCCACGTACTCGTGCCCCTACACATGGTGTGGGTCGTGACAGTAGGGGTAGAGGTAAGTACATAATCATGAAGGTTTCTAGCATAAAAAAAATTTAATACATGAATGATGAGCACGAAAACAACATGTCAATTATGGAATTATGTGTAAAAGGGGGTATTTAGCATGGTTTAAGTTTGTTTTTCACATTTTAATTATGGTTTCTACCTAGAGTAACGAAATAGCTAGTTGGTCCTTAAGTTATAATTCATAAAATAACTAGAAAAGTAGGACACGTATACGTTTTGGTGCGTAGACAACGGTGTTTTTGTCCATATTTTAGCAGCGTACACGGGAGTTGATAGCATCTATGGAAGAAAAAATGAACAAAAAATATGGAAGAATATATAAAGAACTATTGGAAAGTGTTTTAGGCACAAGGGGAAAAGGTTTGGAAGGGTGTTTAAATATTTTGGATACGTATTCGGTCAAAAACGAGCACGAAGTTTAGTAGCAATTTTTGTAGTACTTCAACAGAACTCCTCTTGCTTTTGACAGCAACGATTGAGGAATATATAAAGAAATGAGGGAAAGATGTTGAGGATGAAGGTAATGAATGATTTATGTGGTTTACCTATGAATTTTGATATGCACAGTAGTGTGAAAGTCACAAAAGTTCAGAAGCACCTCTGCTAAATTTCGTCCAGCATAGGGACTAAATGAGGAAAGAAATAAGAAGGAAATAGTGAGAAAAATGAATGAATGAAAAAATGAATGAATGAATGAATGATGAGTTATGGCTGTAGGTAAGGGGAGAGGGAGTTTTGGGCTGAGTTATAGGGGTTTAGGAGGAGTGGAAGGGTAGTTATTGCAACCAACAAATGAGTGGAAACCCATATAGGGCCGCCTAGTATAACCTGAGAGTAGGATGTTGTCCTATGGGTTTGGGTTCAATGTTTGCGCTCCAAAGTGACTTAGTTTTGGTCCATAAATACTTAATTATATGTGGACTTGCTTTGGCTTCATTTGGATGTGTTTCGAATAGGTTTAACTAGTCTAATCTAACCAATAGTCCAAACCTATCTATGCTGAGATTGTACTAGTTATAGTGCACCTAAACTAATCAGAAGCCTACGTCACACATTATATTATCTAAGAATATGAACCCTTACATATAGTAATACATATATTTATATATATAAACACACAAAACCATATATACAATAAATGATTAAATATGTTAGATACATAAATACTAGTAAGAATTTTTTAAATTTTTTTGTGGGGTGGGGGTGGTGGGGGTTTACATACTTTCCAACTTACAAAAATTTTGTTCTCAAAATTAAAATAATCATATATAAAAGAATAAAAGAAATCACCTCGAAAGGATGATAAATACGACATGTCGTATCGAGTTTCTCAATATTTAAAAAAGGCACAATGTAAAGATAAACAATACTAAGCGGTAGAAAAGAATTTAAGTATGCACGGTCATACATTAATTCTCGAAATATGGGGGATACAACTACCAATGGGATCCATGTTTTGACATCATATTCTATGAATAAAGGTACGCTTAATCTAAGGCACTACCCAACTTACAGAAATTATATTGGCAGTGAAACTCTAGTTACGGTCCTATTTACAAGGTTTATGGGAAGGTCTAATCCCAAGGAGATATATGAGGATATCATGCACTTTTAACCTTAGTCAATAGCGCTCTAAACCAACTTTGATACTCATGGTGCCCTTGGTTAATAAATCTTTAAGAAAAAATATTCCCAATTCAATACTGCTCTGTATATGTCATGTCTTCAACAAGACAAAAGAAAAAGATTAGGTCGGATACAATTATGGCGGGGTGGTACAAAGGAATACGATCATCACATTGCATGGATGACGAAAATATTAGATTGAGAGAATCATGAAAAGAAGAGTTTGTAGAACATGATGAGAAAGAATAATTGTAATTTTAAAAAGTATTCCATAGGTTTGGATTTAAAGGTAAGCTATGATTAACTAGGCATATAGAAAATTAAGTCATAGTGATTAAGTCAAAAAAATAATAATAGACGAAGAACTGGTACATACGGTGATATAGACATTAAATACAAGGAAATGTTTCAATTAATGAGTTGCTTCTATAATATATAACGCGATTAGGGAAGGAATAAAGATTTACTCAATTGCATAAGTTAGAATGATTTGCCACAACAAAATTTTGAGACTACGATTAAAAAATAAGATAAATAATTATAATATGATAAGATTATGTAAGGTCGATGATGAATATTATTATAGAGCATGGAACAATCTAAAATTTTAGATGATTAAACAGATTGAAGAAATTGTACTATTATCCATACTAGCATATAGTCTAATTATTCTGGCTACCTTGAATAACATATGATTCATAAAGGGCCGCAACTAACAAAATTCAAGCCAGAATCTATCTTACATTACCTTATGATTCCTATAAGTTAATCCCATCCAGTTTGCTCACTCATGCAGACTTTTTCTTCAAGTGTCTATCCAACTACATAGTGATATTACTAGAAATATAAATTACCAAAGTTTCTAACCTTTCAAAACCTCTAATCCAATCTTGATTCTTGAATATTTTTAGCATAATCTTTAACTTCTTACCTTTCTCTATTTATAAAGTATCTCCATTTCCAATATTTCTCTCTCTCTCTAGTTCATAACTCAAATTCTAGGTACAATTTAACGATCTATTTAAGGATAACCCACTTCTATTTTATTCTCATATTGTATCCTAAAAAAAAATCCTCCTTTTCTCAGGCCATTTTACTGCTTGTTTCTTTCTTGAAAGTCTTATAACTGTAATCATGAGTCTCTCAATAACCTTTGGTAATTCCACTGTTATCATATTTCCCCAATATTATATAATATATCCCTTCCTATCCTTTATTCCAAATATTTTATCATTTATTTTCTTGAGTTGACCATCTTATTCTTTCTTTGAATCCTTAATATTGAATTTATACTTACTCCTCTTACTTAAGTCATGCACTATCTGTAATCCTCATTACATCATCATAGATTATCCTTATCATCGTCTCAATTCATCTTTTTTTATAATTTTTATCTTTCTACAAATGTAATTCCTCTGCAATTTCATCATTGTCCTTCTTTAATTATTCTCCTTAAACATAGTACTCCTACTTTATTCTTTTCTATATATAATCATTATGTGTACCTTAGTTTCAAATATAACTACTCTAGTTACTATCTCTTAGGATTCCAAGCAAACATGTATTGGTCAATAGATTAATATAACTATAGGTAAAAGACTACATAACGTAAGACATCTAACTCTAATTTCAAATTCTTATTTATGACTACTCACGTAACTGGAATAATCGAATTCAATCTTTAAACTATATACTATATTATGCTCCTATAAGTTATATCACAAATCTCCTAAATAGTACAACTATCAATTTACCCATTTTCTAACCATAAACAAGCTATATGATTCTTACAAGTACGTCGATCTATTCTTACACCTAACTTGATAGGTAAGGGTAAAGAAAAAATTAAGCAGGTACTAAAATCAAATACACTAGACATACTATATTTATAATAGGCAATTCTTCAAATTTGGTTTGATTGGTCGTTCAAATACTAGTCTAATCTATATAAGAAGTATTTGTATTGATCAAATTTAAACTCATCCACTCTTTCAATGGTCCCATTGAATTATTGTCCACCCTTGCCTATCCTCCTCTTTCGCGACATATCATCCTTTGATTACTTATGATCTATCCCTCTAGTGAAAGTTCTCTGGACAAGCTACTATCTTATTCCAAAGTCTATTTCTATCTTAAGCACGGTGTCATGATTTTATATCCTCCAGGTGAAAGGGTATTCTCTCAAAATTGATACGACTATAAAATTTCTATAAGAATTTATATCCAGTTATAAATGCCTATCAAATTATTTTATCCATAACAAGGCTCTCAAGTCCTGCTTCTTAAGTCTTCCATTTGGCTATTCCTATCTTGGTTTGAGAGCTACAACTATTCCTAAAGTTTAATGCATATATCCTCAAATCATATGCCTAGTAATTTCGGACATAAAAAAAGCGGTCTTATCCTCTAAACGTTCTTCACTAATGTGTAACTTCTAAACCAACTCTATCTTATCAAGTAAACATTAGGAGTTAGATCAATTGATAAAAGAAATGTTTTTTATTAGGTCTATACCTTATATACAAATCAAAACGGCCATTTTTATTCTATTCTTCTATCTAGTAGAGGTGTCTATCCTAACCGTTACTTACTTAGACAATCACTTTCCTCATAATTATACTATCAACCTTGATTCTAGGCTACAACAATGTATTATCTAAAAGGATCTTCGGCACGAGTGTTTGTCTTTCCGAAACAGGAGAAGAGAGAGAGACAATAATAAGAAGTTCAATAAAGGTAAGATTGAATACAAGTATGAGGACCAAGGGCGATAATTGAAATCATAGAAGTTTAAATAAAAATTATGGATTGAGATCCTATGACCCATGTCCTAGCACATGCTCGTTCGGTACAGTAAATTAATCGAGACAAAATGTCCTGACTTGCATGGGCCACCACAAAAACTATGTCACGTCCCAGTTACAAAATATACGGAACCATGCAAAGTGGCAATAGCCCGCTACGTAAAAAGTAGACTCCAGTACAACTTAAATATTTATACATTGTCTAGAAGTCAAGTATATATGTCTAAAATGTCAGGTCAACTATAGCTCAATCAACATAATGATTAATAGTCAAGAATGAAAAAAGTGTAATAGAGTCGGTCGTCTAATAATACACTTTGTTCAATCAAGCTCAAGAAAAGAATAAGCTTGCAAAACTATGCCATAACAATAAAAAGATAATAGGTAAATAATAAAATTGTATGATATAAATAGCTAATAACAAATACCTGTATACCAAGATGACACTCCACAGTAACTCTAAATGAACTCAATATCAATCAACACTACAAAATCTGGCATGGGACTAGGTCCATAGAGGGACTTAATAAGATAAAAAGAGTGCATGTTATAATGTAAATACTTTGTCAAATAAGGGTGAACTAAGTAGCTAACTTAATGCACTTTGAAGATAACCTTGTGCGTATTGGTAGGTCAGGCTAGGGTAGGGTGGTTGACATAGCTCAAGGTTATAGGCCATGTATATGCTATCATATATCAACAACGGATATAGCTCAAAGCTAGCGACCATCGGCTGATATACCGATTAGCATATTAAAAAACCCATCAAAATTCAGAGAATGTTAATTGCCAACAAGAACTATGTAATCAGGATCATAACTCCGTAGTTTCCTCCGAAGACTATGGCAGACCAATTTTTCTATCCCATACGCCTACTAATTTTCTTTCCTGTCCAATCCCAATGTACAAGTCATGACTACAACGTAGATGTCTCATTTCTACAAATGTTAGGTCAGTAGAAAACTAGACTCCCTTAACTACATTCTATACCATCGCATGTGCTATTCGCTTCGGTAGATAGTCGAGTGTGTAGCCCAAGGCCTACCATGCTTCATTCTTACTCTTAGTATCGTGAAATGATACGTGTCAAGGTCTTGGGAGATATAATGATAACTTTACAACTTTAGGTAAGTCTACTATAAACTAGGTCTATACTCAAGACCAAACATCGACGCCTTCGTCGATTGCACACGAGGCATTCTAAGATACACAAAACTATATTATATTTAGAGAAGAAATATATAAACAATACTAATTAAGTTTAAACATTAAAACAACACAATGTATACTTGCTTGGAACTTTAAGATAAAAATACAACAATCCCGATCATGTTTCCAAGATTGAACTGTCTCGAGTGCTAATATTATAATGATATTAAATTAGCCTATATTCCATAGTTTACTACGTAAGCATAATAACACTACTACATACACATATGGTTTGTTACAAAACTAAGGGTTTGACTATATTAAGAAACACTAGTTCAGAAGATGATTCTATTATGTTTGCTTTAGAAAAGTGTTATAAAAGGTAGTCTAACCTTCAAGTCACCTAATATATCTGTTGAAGCATGAAAAATACGCTGGAAGCTCTACGCAGCATATTAATGCAAAGCAGCGTAAACAGAGGACTTCAAATCCTTCAAACGTGCAAATAGAGCGTCTCCGCCAAAGCACAGTGAGAAATACAGGCTCAAAGACCATCCGCGTAAGGCAGTATGTCCAGGCAGCTTCAGCACAAAATAGGGATCGACATCGCCTTTATGGCGTAAAACTCATCCTCTCCTCATGCAGTATTGAAGTGTACGAGGGACGCTTCGTATTCTCCGAAGTGAACCTGTCAGAGCCTGCAATGAACCTGTCAGAGCCTGCAATGAACCCATCAGATCCTGTAATGAACCTGACGTCTCGACTTCTGACAAAGGGATACTGCTCGACTACCCAGGCGACGACTATAATGATGGCGAGGCACTGCAACCCAGGCTGTCATTTACTGCCATTTCCCTTACGTAAACCGCTTTTACGTACACGGAGGAATACACTGCCTAGTTTTTACACAGGCAGATGAGAGCTCCTTACGCTCCGCGGAAGACAAACCGCCTGCCACGTCAAAAGCTACACCTCGTACGAGATTCGAGGCATGTCTCTGCATTTTTATGCACAGAGCGGTCACAGGTTATCAAGGCACGTCTCTGCAATTAATGCACCGAATACTGACAGATGCTTGAGGCACGTCTCTGCGTTTGATGCACAGAAGGGTGGCAGACCTTCAAAACACGCCTCTGCATTTAATGTACAGGATGATGGCGGATCTCTATATTTAATGCAGAAGATTTGATTAAATGTCACCGAACCGTCATTTAGTGACATCCCCTTTGCGAGAGCTGCTCCTACGCATACAAGGGAATATGCTGCCTAGTTTTACACAGGCAAACATGAGCTCCTTATGCTCCGCAGAAGACGAACAGACTGCCACGACAGCGGTTACTCTTCTCACAGGGTTCAAGGTGCGTATCTGCATTTAATGCGCGGAATGATGACAAATCTTGAAGACAAGCATCTGTATTTAATGCACGGGATGAGGGGGGCAGATCTCTGCATTTAATGCAAGAGATCTGATTATCTCCAAGAGCCGTAATTCCGGCTAAAATGTCCACATCATCACTCTGGCACGTTACGCAGCAGCTTCTACGCCTATTCAGCTTCGGTGCCCGTTCGGCCTTCTGTGCCTACTTGGCTTCTACGCCCACTCGGCCTTTATGACCACCCGGCTTCTACGCCTATTCAGCTTCGGCGCCAGCTCGGCTTTTATGCCCATTCAGCTTCGATGCCTACTCGGCTTCTACGCCCGCTCGGCCTTCTGTGCCTACTCGGCTTCTACGCCACTCGGCCTCTACGACCACTCGGCTTCTACGCCTATTTGGCTTTTATGCCGGTTTGATAACTATTTAGCTTCTATGCCATGGTGACAGATATTGGCTTCTATGTCAACCTCTTCTACACGAGGGATACCTACCTACGTGGCTTTTACGCCGTGATCTTCGTAGCGATTATACGTATTTTGTCCCTTAGTTGGACCCTCGTCACACGCTCATTCAAAGGATCATCTATACGTAGGCTTTGGTTATTTTAACCATTGTGTAAAAGGGTGTTGTACTTTCCACTACTCGGTTTTTATACCGATTGAGTGGTCACTGTCACTAAAACTCTATAAATAGAGACCTCTATCAATGAAGAACAAGGTCGACAAATTGGAGGGTCGAAGAAGTTAGGTCTGAAAATTAATCAAGAGATCCAGTACCAGATCCATCAGTCGAGAGAGAGAGAGAGAGAGAGAGAGAGAGAGAGAGAGAGAGGAGAATCCAGAGCTCAGGCAAAGAGAAGGGATTGACGACTTTGGCATCGGGCATCCACCCTCTTCAGCAACCCTCGAAGCTGCTACCTGTCTTCCATGGCACTTCTTCAACATCGTGTGGTCCAAGGGCTAAAGTGATCGACTGCAGATCAGACACCTATAGCAATATTCACCCAGATTAAATAAATTGTACTTAGAAATCCTCGTGTAGGATCAAATTTGTACAATCTTGTTTGTAAACATAAAAGAAGGGCGGGTCTTCGTACAAGACCTCATTTTCCGCATTCATCAAATCTTTTCTCGTTTATATTACATACCTAAAACAAGATGGCGACTCTGCTGGGGACGTCTTTCTCTTCTGATGAGGAAGCTATTGCTCACACAATACGGTATCCGTGGGATCCGTGAAGAAGACACTGGTCGTCCAGTTTGACCAGTCTGCCTACAAAAATATGCTCCGAACAAAGGGCAGCTCTCACTCTCTCTCTCACCAAAACAACAGGAAGCTGCGTAAGGTCTGGATGCCCAAGACATCCTCTACCATTCCTGGGGACTCTCCGATCTCTCCGATCTCTCTGACCAATGAGGTTGTAGCCTTGCTACCTCCGCGTCCTGCACGTAAAATTCAATCGCCTGTCTCTGACAGAACCGGCAAAACTTCTGGCAATGCCTCAGCTCTAACCCAGAAGTATACTCCGCGCTCTGCGCGTGAAATTCAGTCTCCCGTCCCTGGCGGAACAGACAAAACTTCTGGCAATGCCTCAGCGCTAAACCAGAAGTATACTCCGCGCTCTGCGCGTGAAATTCAGTCTCCCGTCCCTGGCGGAATAGACAAAACTTCTGATAAAGCCTCAGCGCCAAATCAGAAGTACAAGACACGATCCACGCGTAAAACAACATCTGACCTCTACGGAGAACCAGATGATCCCTGTGATCTCCGTAAGGGATAGCGAGCGGTGGACTACTCAACTTCTCGGCCTTTACGCCAGCAAGTTAACAATCTTTACGCCCTCCGAATTACGCGAGACACTGATAGCCGACTGAGGACATCCTCAGCTTTACGCCAACCAAAGCGAAGCTCCAAATTATGCCAGGCGAAGTCCCTAGGCGTAAAGAAGGCTCCAATTGCGGAAAGACACCCTCCTCGAGGATTATCCGTCACCCAGATGGCCAACCTGTTGTATACGGGTGGCACAGGGGAGACTACGGTTCCCGTCATCCGCATGCCCACCAATGGAAACAAAAGGAACAAGCCATCATCTTCTTCTTCTACAACTCCTTCTCACCTGCGGGATTATCTGATCCAGAAACGCAAAGACAAAAGTCATAAACAGACTTCAGTTCCCTAACAGTCAAACACGGGGAGATCTTATGGGAAGATACATCAACGTCTAATGTCGTCATGACAGGTGGACCACACGAAGATTCCATCTTTATTATTCCACCAACTCGCGACGATCAGCATCCAATAATCTTCTGTCGCAGACGGAACACCCCGATTATACAGGAAGAATTTTATGAGTCTGAAACTGGCAGGATACAAACCCACAGATATAGCCCGCAAGTATTAAATATTATGCAAAGGCATGGGTTATAATTTGAAGCTGAAACAAGGCCTCAACTATGGAAAGGGTAGACGAACACCAGTACATGGTAATCCTCACCATCAATAAGCTCGTTTCGGGTTGGGATATACTGTATCTCTTGCAAGACCCAAAACTTCAAAATCTAATCCTGTACAACCAGAGTCAGCTCCCGCTAAATCAGTTTCTGTGTCCGGAGACCACGGCATGTCTGGGGGTAACATATCACGACAGAACAAGGCGGCTTCCGAGGCCGGGGGTAAAATTTCCTCAAGATCCGAAGATGATGCAACGACGACAATCTGCCCAAAAAATTGTAAAACTCAGACACCAGGAGCCCTACGACCAAAAGGGACTTTTTCCTTCAAAGAAGATGATATCATTGAAATCTTCAACATATTAAAAAAGGAATGCAAACTTCAGCCACCCAACATCATATACCCTGAGAGGACCGGCAAAGTCGATGACCCAGATTATTGTCTCTTCCATCGGTACACTCATCACCCTACAAAGGCCTGCTATGTGCTAAAAAGAATAATACAGGAGTTGATCGATGCCAAGGTTATCACCTTGCATCTATAAAACAAGGGGACAATTACTACAGAAAGATACCGGATGACGAGTCCCGCAAAAGTTTTCCCAGTGGATAGTAATTCTTTTTTGGACAAAAAGTTTGTCATGTTCATATTACCTCTGAATAAACTTTCGGCTATCGACTATCATATTACCTCTGATATCGGTTGTCATCTACACTTAACATCCGTGCTTAGCCATAAGTACACCAGAGTGTTAAGTCCATAAAAACTGCCATGTCCATATTACCTCTGAGCAGACGTGTACCTCCATCCCCAATGGAGTCACAATCAAAAGTTTGTCATGTTCGTATTATCTCTGAATAAACTTTCGGCTATCGACTATCATTTTAACTCTGATATCGGTTGTCATCTACACTTAACATCCATGCTTAGCCATAAGTACACCAGAGTGTTAAGTCCACAAAAACTGCCATGTCCATATTACCTCTGAGCAGACGTGTACCTCCATCCCCAATGGAGTTACAATCAAAAGTTTGTCATGTTTATATTACCTCTAAATAAACTTTCGGCTATCGACTATCATATTACCTCTGATATCGGTTGTCATCTATACTTAACATTCGTGCTTAGCCATAAGTACACCAGAGTGTTAAGTCCACAAAAACTGCCATGTCCATATTACCTCTGAGCAGACGTGTACCTCCACCCCCAATGGATTCACAATCAAAAGTTTGTCATGTTCATATTACCTCTGAATAAACTTTCGGCTATCGACTATCATATTACCTCTGATATCGGTTGTCATCTACACTTAACATCCGTGCTTAGCCATAAGTACACCAGAGTGTTAAGTCCACAAAATCTGCCATGTCCATATTACCTCTGAGTAGACAGCAGCCTCCGCCCTTAATCATCAACCTTCGGCGCAACAAGCAGCCGAGTGATATAAATGCAACCAGAAGTGCGGTTTCTGATAATAATAAAGGACCTCTTTTCCAGTATATCGACGCTAGGATTCCAAATCAGGAATCCTCTCCCCATGACGATATAGAGCCTATAGTACAAAAATTCATGGCAGCTATAGATTCCTATCATCCACACATATGGGAAGTGGCATCATCATCCAATGTCACCATGACGTATGGACCACAAGAGGATTCTATCTTCATTGTTCCACCTGCCCGTAACGGTCAGCGTTCAATAGTCTTCGGCCGCATGCGCAACGAACAGACTATACAAGAGGATTCCTTTGATGACGACTCTGGTGAAATGCAAGTTCACAGGTACAGCCCGCAAGCCTTGAAGATCATACAAAATATGGGTTACAACTTAAGGATGGAACCAGGTCTCAACTACGGGAAAGGCAGACGAACACCGCTGCTCGGCAATCCCCACTATCAACAAACCCGTTCCGGGTTAGGGTACGCCACCTCCTTTATGACTTCCAAGTCAAACGAGGATATCTTTTCCTCTTTTCAAGACGGCTCATCGCTCTCCGGCTCATCTCATGTCCTCGAGCAAACATTATCAGCAAATATGGTAGCAATAGATTCCTTCGAATCAGACAAACAAGAATCCGAACCATTCGAGAATGACGCTTGGGCTCAGCAGATGGATACACAATGGGAGTTCCGCTTCGAGCAGAGAGAACCTCCCACTAAAGATGAAGTTATCCAGATTGATGTAGGGGATAAACTTTCACCAAAGCCGATATTTATCAGTAATAACCTTTCCGAAGAAGAAAGGAAAGAAATTACCCAGCTGATAAAAGAATATATCGACGTCTTTGCATGGAATTATGAGGATATGCCAGGTCTTGATCCAAAGGTGTCTACTCATAAACTCAACATACTGTCCGATTCAAAACCTGTGAAGCAGCACCAATGCCGGTTCCGCCCGGACATGATGGACGCCATTGAAGCTGAAGTTAAGAAGTTAATAGCCTGCGCTTCATCCGTGAATAACAATATCCCGACTGGGTCGCCAATGTTGTCCCGGTCATGAAGAAGAATGGGAAAGTACGGATCTGCATCGATTACCGAGATCTGAACGCAGCCTGCCCCAAGGATGAGTTCCCTCTTCCCATCACAGACGTCATGATCGACAATACATGCAGTTTTGAACGCATGTCTTTCATGGACGGATTCTCGGGATACAATCAGATCAAGATGCATCCTGAAGACGAGAAGTATACCGCCTTCTGGACACCACTGGGGATATACTGCTTTACGGTCATGCCCTTCGGATTAAAGAACGCTGGGGCTACGTACCAACGAGCTATGAGTGACATCTTCCATAAGCATTTACGCAAGGCAGTGGAGTGTTACGTAGACGATATAGCTATCAAAAGCCGTCTCAGGGATAATCACATCCAAGACTTGAAGACAGTATTTGAATTGATGCGCCAACATCAACTCAAAATGAACCCTACAAAGTCCTTTCTCGGGGTATCTAGCGACAAATTTCTGGGATTTGTCATCACCACCAAAGGCATTCAAGTGGACCCTGATAAAGTCAAGGCCATCCTAGAAATGCAGCCACCCCGCAATCTGAGGGAACTCAGGGGATTTCAAGGTCGTCTGGCTTATATCCGAAGATTCATATCCAACCTCTCCGGGAGATGCCAGCCCTTTTCGCGCCTCATGAAGAAAGGTGTATCCTTTGTATGGGAAGAAGCGTGTTAGCAAGTGTTCGGGGATATCAAACGCTACCTCACTAGCCAGCCAGTTCTGGTACCTCCCGTCATAGGAAAACCGTTCGTGCTATACGTTCGAGCAATGGATCATTCTCTGGGAGCTCTTCTCGCATAAAAGAATGATATGGGCCACGAGCAGGCTATTTACTACCTCAGCAGGATGATGGTCGGAGTCGAACACCGGTACAACCCTGTGGAGAAAGAATGCTTAGCTCTGATGTTCGTTATTCAGAAAATGCGACACTATGTCACGGGCCAAACCATTCATATCATCTCCAAGATCAATCCCCTTCGGGTACTGATGAGCAAGCCAAGTGTCCTTAATTCCTGACTCGCGACTTGGGCAATGTTATTAATGCCATATGACATGGTGTACGTCCCTCAGAAGTCCATCAAAGGCCAATTATTGGCTGACTTTCTAGCTGCTCATCCCATCCCGGAGGCCTCCAAACTATACGAGGATATTTCCGACGAAGTTGCAGAGTGTAATTCCGCAACGGAAGGCTATGCATGGCAACTGTTCTTCGATGGCGCCTCCAGAACTGGTCCCAGAGGAAACGTGGTTTCAGGAGTAGGGATCGTCCTGGTTACTCCGGATAAGCTCGTCATCTATCGAGCGTACTCTCTTAGCGAGCCATGTTCCAACAATGTGGCAGAATACAATGCTCTACTAATCGGGCTCCAAGTCGCTAAAGAGCTGGGGGTCGATTCTCTGGAAGCCTTCGGTGATTCTCTGCTGATCGTCAATCAAGTCAGAGGAATATATGAAGTCCGGAATCCCGACCTCATCCCTTATCACCGAGCGACGGTCGAGATAGCCATGACGTTCAAAGGTTTCTTCCTTGAGCATATACCTTGATCTCCGAATCTGGAAGCTGATGCCCTAGCCAGTCTAGCTACAGATTTAGCCATCCCTGTAAGAAAGCAGAATTCGGTAATCCTTCTTAACAGAGACCTATTCTGTGTGAAAAACAACTTTCACATCGAATACAGCTATACGGTGGACACAGATCCTCGCAGAAGAGACTGGAGAAGTCCCTTTATCGATTTTGTAGCATACGAAATCCTGCCAGAAGATCCTAAAGAAACAATATCTGTCAAAAGACGATCATTACGCTTCAACTTCGACGCATCGTCACAATACCTATATCGCCGGTCTTATGACGGGCTATTATTACGATGTCTCTCTGGTGATGAAGCACAGCGAATTATCCGTGAGGCTCACGACGGCGTGTGCGGCGCATATCAACCCGGTCCTAAGCTGCTGGATCATTTCAGAAGGATGGGCTATTACTGGCCCACTATGATCGCAGACGCAATCCAGTATGCCAGACGATGCAGGGCCTGTCAGGTCCATGAAAACTTTATACATCAACCGTCCGAACATCTATATCCTATGGTTGCATCCTGGCCTTTCGAAGCATGGGGTATGGATATCATTGGCCCAATTCACCCGTCTTCTTCCAGAGGTCACCGGTTCATACTGGCCATCACGGATTACTTCTCCAAATGGGCAGAGGCGATCCCTCTTGCTGAGGTAAAGACATCTAACATGACCAGCTTCGTCAAACATTACGTCATTTACCGCTTCGGGGTTCTCCGAAGGATAATCCATGACAACGGGCCTCAGTTCATCAGCCATGCGTTTTACCGATTCTGCGATAAAAATTAGATACAAAATATGGCATCCACGGCATATTATCCAGCTGCTAATGGGTTGGCGGAAGCTTTCAACAAAACCATTATCAAACTCTTGAAGAAGTTCGTCTCTTCGAACAAAAGAGATTAGAATGAGAAGATGGAAGAATATCTCTGGGCATACCGTATAACGGTACGAGCACCAACAGGTTGTACGCCATTCTCATTGGTCTACGGGAGTGAAGCAGTTTTCCCCATCGAGATTCAAATTCTGTCACTCAGGATAGCTGTGGCCAACGAGTTAACTCAAGAAAAGAACGACCTGTTAAGGATTCAAGAGCTAGAAGGATTAGACGAGAAATGCCTCCAAGCTCAGCAGCGCATCTTGCTCTACCAAGCACGCATTTCCAGAACTTTTAATCAAAAAGTAAAGAAAAGAGTGTTCAAAACCGGCGAGCTAGTTTTAGCCGTAAGAAGGCCGATGATTCTTACTCACAGAAGTAAAGGCAAATTCTATCCCAAATGGGAAGGCCCTTACGTGATCGAGACAACGTTCTCAAACGGCGCTTACAGGTTAGCCCAGCCTAATGGAGACCTGCTAATGGCTCCTATCAATGGCAAATTCCTGAAGAGGTACTATGCTTAAACCTCATCTGCTCAAGTGGAATAAAGCGATATCATTCTGACAAAACTACTTCCAAAACGGAACTAGTTGGATCATATTTTGTCATGTCCATATGACCTCTGAATAGATTTGCTCTGCTAAAACTTACCGAAAGTATATCACGTCCACACTACCTCTGATATCACTTTCACCCAAACCTCTCATTTACATTCCGAAATGATGGGTCCACAAAGTCAGATAAAAAAGCCTCTTTATTATTCCCAGAAAAGAGCGAAAGTATATTTGAAAAGCAAAAAGCAAAAGTACATCAGGGAGGGGGAGATGTCAGGTCACGAAGCTGCTGCGCCAGTACGGCCATCCTCTCAGCCCCAGAATCCAAGACATCAGTGCGGACCCGCTCCAACCGTGCCTCGTCATCTATCAGGAGGGACAATTCGGCTCTAGCCCGAAGGAGACTGGCACGGGCGACTCTTGCACTCGCCAAGTCCTGTTGTGCTGCGACCAGTCGGCCATTCACCACATCCAGACCTTCCGACGACTGAGAAGCCCACTCCTTTGCCTGAGCAAGCTTTGTCTCTAGTTTGCGGACCCTCGCTACATTGCCGTCATGCTCGGCCTGGCACTTTGTTTGAAGGGCAAGAGTCTCCTCCAAGACGACTTTCCCTTTATCCATCTCCTGCTGGTTAGTCTCGATAAATTTATTCAGACCTTCCCTCTTTTCAATAAGATGCACAGTCAAGGAGTCGTATCTGGCCTGGACCAGAGCTTCAATATTGCCTCGAGCTAGCAGCAGGTATTCGTTAACGGGTTGCTCCAAACCATTAACCATCGCCTCCAGCGCATCAGCTACCCCGGGGTCACCGAATTCCCGGATCGCCTTTATAGAGAACCGAGAGGACCTCTTCAGCTGCGCAAAGTCCAGCTTCTTCGCCAACACCATGGACATCAGCATTCTCAAAGTGGTGTAGAAGATCCCGGTGTACTGCTCGGTCAGCGCAACTAGGTCCGCATGAATGCGGGGAGTGTCCGCGATTGTGGCAACTTCCCCTCCAGGAATAACTACAGACGATGTCGCCACGGCCGTCGCCTCAACAGGAGGTGCGACGAAAGAAGAATCGCCAACACCGGACGAAGTGACCGACGTGCTCAAAAGAGGCACTGTCGCAATGACAGGCTCGTCCTCCTCTTGAGATACCGGAGTCTCCTCGACAGGCCAGCCAGCACCCGAAAATGTTTCCTCTTCAAAATTAGGTACCTCCGTGTCACCACTAGGACCTGACATAGAGCCAACGGGCGCGTCTACATCACCCTCTCCGAAGAAGTCTTCCCCTGAAAAGAAGACAAAAGGAAGTTAATATCAACTTAATATTAATTTTCCCAAAGAAGAGGCATAAAAGACAATATTTACCCCTGGCCGGTGGCATATACGTCGCATCTGTAGCCTGTACAGCTAAATCATTTCTTAATAATGCTAGGCGAGCTGTCATACCTGGAGAAAGGGGTCTACGGACTGACACTGGCAAGTAGTCTTCCAGGTCCTCCTCAAAATCCAACCGAGGCTCATCGGCTGGAATCGCGCTAGGTATGCTCGCAGTCACGACAGAAGTCCCTCCCGATGTCGATCCGATTAGAGTTATACGGAACTTTATTATACTCAGACCCGAAGGCGACCTCGTTCCACTACCTGAAGCAGTAGCAGCAACGGCGGCATCCAGCTGAGATTCTCTGGCATCACCAGCCGGAACTGTGGAAGGTCCCTCTCTAAAAGGCGAGGAACCTCCAATCAAAGAATCGTCCCCAACACGGGGAGATGCAAGCTCACCTCCAGGAGCATCAATGCCAGGAATCCGGAGAGAACGATTTACCATCTTCTTCTTTCTTTTACGAGGGGAAGCTTCCTTGGAAGCATGAGCCCTCGCTTCCCAGAAACTACCAAAGCCCCTGCAGGCGGAGGTACTTCACCCCTAGGGACCGACACCAGAGGCTCATCCGGAGTAACGGACTCACCCTCATCGAAAGAAACCGAGGGGACTTTAACTCTTCCCCCAGGCTTGGAAGAGGGCACCCTAAAGCTTCCATGCATATCAAAATCACGATGGAAGGTGTTCGTTGCCACATAGAACTAGGCATACGAATGCAGGATGCGCAGCTCCGTGGAGAGTGTAATGACGGGCACAATAAAAATTACCCTAGTACAGCCCATGATAAAATATCGCCATCCCCTTGCTCTATCAATGAGTCCACCTCTGGACCTGAAGCTGGTGACGGCATTGCCCATGTGCAACTGATCATACCTAAACTGCCGGGCAAACCGACTGGGCAAGTAGGGCTCTAAGAAGCAATGATCTTCGCTTCTGTACAGCATATGGGATGGTCTAATACAGACCAACCAGTTAAAAGCTTCGAGAGAAAGAATGGTCTTCTCTCTACCCGAATCCTCGATCCTAATCCCCGACTGATTGCGATGTACAGGAGGGGCGGTACAGAAAAGCTTCCAACTATGACTGAAGCCTAGCGCCCGCCGACAGTCTATAACCGTGCTCACGTTCCAGAAAGACTTCCGGTAGTTCAACAAGAAACTACCCCCCGAACTACTGCCAGAACCGGGAGACATCACCCGGGGATTATGGAGAATTAACCACCCCATCAAATACAGGTATGGTAATTCTATCCGGGGAAAGCTATCACGTCGAATTTCATCGATGATCAGCCCGTCAATCATGGCCCTCAGGCCAGCTTGTATACGGCACACCATGGCAGGGAGCAAGCCCAGTCTTGCCCCGAACACCAGACGCACTGCAGGTCATAGCGTGTTGCGGTGAATGCGGTCCGCAGATACAACGCCAGGCACTAATACTCGACGCAGCCATATGGAGAGGAAGCCAGCCAGTTGAGCCTCCCTGGACAGAGGCCTGCGACAGAGCCTCAAATAACTATAGGCCTTAGTGCCTTCAGGATACTTTCCTGTCCCTTCGTCGAGGAACCGGCCCGGAGCCCCAGCATCCACTATGAGATCGTCGACTACCTGAGCATTAAGCACACTCAGGGGATTCACAGGCAGATCCTTGCCCTCCAATACCTTCTCCGGCTTAGCAGCCCGGGACCGGTGAAAGAAGAGATAGGACGTCCATTTGCTAATGTGAGCCAAATCTGAGGGCTCAACATAAAAAGCGGTGCAGGCGAGGTAGTGGCACAACAGCTCCTGATACACCTCCACTACTCGATGGTCTGAACCCCCCAGCTCTCGGTTCGTGGGAACATACTCTTCGTATGGAGTATCCCCCATCGGCAGTCTTGAGATCTCTACCATCTCATGTAGGGCCAGTCCCAACTCCCCCAGTGGAGTGGCGAAGGTGTCGGTAAGCAAAAAATATCGCTCCATCAGTGCCAGAAATAGGTTAGGGTTAGGAGGTAACCCGACACTGGTCGCACTCACAACTGCAAACAGACCGATGTTCTCTAACTCGGTTTGGAAATGCTTCAAAGCCCAATCAACTAAGCGAGCCCATCGAAGGTTTGAAGGGGTGATCCACCCGCCACACCGAGGGTTCACCTTAGGGTATACTCCCCCACGCCCCATAAAATCATTAGAGAAAGTCGGTAACTGGACCGGCTGGATCACCAAACTATCTTCACTCGGGACACTACCCGGGTACAACCCCCTGAACAGCGTCACAGAGCCAGAAGGACGACTGACAAACGACCCCTAGTCAGCTCCTCTCAGATGAAAGATCTTTCCTGGCTTGCCGTGAAGATCGGGGGTCAGCGTCCACGACATCTTCCTGGGATGCGTAGCATGAAAGAAGGCCAAGATGGGGTAGTCTCTCGGCATATTGGGCAGATACAAGACCAAATCTATGGCAGGGAAAACCCAGAGTTCTCTCTTAGGCTTTGTCTGGGACTGCTTGTCAATCATATTCCCGAAAAGGAAAGTCGGCTTCAGGTATTGCTCCCCATCTACATACGTTAGGGGCTCCCCGTTGATCAAATTCAGCAGCGTTCGATCGCCCTGAGCCGATATCAGAATTGTCCTTCCTTCGGGATATTGGGGCCCGGAGATAGAAAATGTTACGTGTGACAGATTCTCCAAATAGTTGGAGTGCAGCATCCCGGCGGCGGAGTCCATCACTTCAGCTAGCGGAGATTCATGCAAGTTAACTGCAAAAGCACAGGAGAAATGCGTCAGTTCCTAAAACTAGACATTTCGGGACTTGCAGCATCCAATCAACAGTCCCTGCTCTACGCCGAGACTGTAAAACTTGAACCTTTACGCTGAAATCCATTTTCTTAACGTAAGAGGTCAAGATTGCCAGTATACGGTCTGTGCTTTACGACAGATTGATTAAATTGAGTTATTACGCCAGGATTTCCATCCACGAGCATAAAACTCAAATTTTAAACACCAAATTTTTGGCGGTCAAGGATTTTACGCTCGACTGCGAAAAAATAGAGTTTTTACGTCGACACATTAGGAATGTGGGCGTAAAAAGATAAAACGTCTCCGTGCATCATCTTTCTCAAAGAGGCTATCAACACATTCCTAATGTGTCCACGTAAGCGTAAAAAGATAAAACGTTTCCGTGCATCATCTTTCTCAAAGAGGCTATCAACACAGAAGACGACCTAGTGCGGTCACGTTCAACGTATGCGAAGGATTTTCAGTCATTCTCTTCTTTCCCAAAACTCTACCTTCCAGGCCGGGTGCACTACTCGTCGGCGGGATGCTCCGCTCAGAATGAAGTTCGCCTTGTCCAACCAGAGACGCTCTTGCTTGGGCCAAAGAACGAGAAGAAGAACCAACCTTCTTTTCCTTAGCAGAGGAAGTTTGTTTCGAAGCCATTTCTGGAAACTTTGAAGATTCGAAGAAGAAAAGGAAAAGAACTCGTACAGTCGAAAGCTTTCTCTCGCAGAAGACGGATGGAAAGTTTTTCCCCTCGGAAAACTTGGGATATATATAGAGTTCGGATGGACTCCTCAGACTCCGAACCAAATCTTCTAATTAATATTCGGTTATGATTGGGTCCCACGTCAGCCTATTATTCAGAGAAGGCGGACAGTCAGCGAATTCGAAAAGTTTTTCGCGCAAAGCAAGTTCATGGTTCCTACGCTAAGGGGCTTTCTATGCTCGATAGCTACAGATCTACAGTTTTACGCTCGCAAGCTATAAGTCTATAGTTTTTACGCCCGAATGCCTTTGTTCTCGGTAGCTTTTATGCTCGAGAGGCTACAGACCTACGACTTCACGCTCAGCAGATACCAAATCGATGATCTCACGCTCGGCGGTGCTTAGTTTATACTCGGAGGCGACGGATCCACGACTTCACGCTCTGAAGACTTTTTTTCAGAAGCAACAAATCTATAGTTCTACGCTAAGGAACTTTCTACACTCGACAGCTACGAATCTACGACTTTACGTTCGACAGCTACAAGTCGGGTTTTACGCCCGGATGCCTTTGTGCTCGGTAGCTTTTATGCTCGAGAGGCTACAAACCTACGACTTCACGCTCAGGAACTATAAGTCTATGATTTCACGCTCGATGGTGTTTAGTTTATGCTCAGAGGCTGCCAACTTATGATTTTGCGCTCCATGACTTCCCGCACATCTGAAAGATATGCAGGCCAGAATACGCGTACATCTGAACGATCCTCAAGGCGGTCAATTATAGGAGTTCACACAGAAGATACTCCTTCTTGACCTCAAGATATCCCAAGTACCCGAAGCATACATAGTTCAACATTAAAAAAATTACTCTTCTTCACGGGTTGATTCGAAGTTCATCCAGACTCCAGTCTGAATATTTCATCTACCAAGATGGCAAATCAGTTTGACAGCCATTTCTTGCCCTGTTCCAAGGGATTTTCGAGAAACTATTCTTGAAAATGATGTCTGAACAAAGAAATTTTGTTTATCAGAAGTAACAGTTCAGAATTCTACGTTGTTCCTCACTCCTAAAAATAGCAGGACAGTTCGAACACTCGAATGCTAAAGCGGCTTTCTACGCATCACTAGTTATGCGTAAAAGACAGGACAGGACCTAGCACTCTTTCTAAACAGAGTCGGTGTAAAGAATCAGACGTGTCGAAGCTACACATATTCAGACTTCACAACAAAGTATGGCAAGATGATCATATGAAGAAGAAAGACGATTTTATTAAAATTAAAGTCATGATTACATATGAGGGAAATCCAGTCTACAAGGGTTTTTTCTTCATTTTCATGACTATATATGAGGGAAATCCCGTCGACAAAGGGGTTCCTCATCATCCGCAGAAGATCGCGCAGAATCTGTTCTGACAGGTTCTCGCATTGGTGGAGATCTTCCTCTTCTTCCAAGAAGATGATCAGTGGCGGGAGGATACAAAAATGGGCATAGACCCATCCTCCAACAGAAGGAAAGCAGGGTAAATCTGCTTACCTACAGACCATCGCCATTCAAACCGGGACAGAGCTAGTCTGTCTGCCTCTCGTCACCGGAGGTAACGGAAGAAGGTGCCACTTGCAAGCAGCGTGGTAAAATACGATTCTTCGTCTCTCCCGAAGAACCACCATACAAAGTTGCTGATTATCCCGAGTAAAGGAGGCTATGATATCCTTTCATGATCCATCGTTATAGAGGACATTTGCTTGAAGACGCCATCTTTTTTGGCTCCTTACATGCTGGAAGAGCATGATCTCCTTCTTCCTCAAGTCGACCCAACGAACTTCGTCCATCATCTCTGTATGATGAAGGAAGTGTGGGAAGAACAGGAGAACACCTCAGCCTTTTTATAGGCGAGAGAGAGCACCAATCCCCAATGAATCCGCCATAAAGTCAGCCTCGACCGTTTTAAAACTCTATTCAGAAATGTTTCGAGTTACGAGAAGCGGGTCATGCTTCATTCAAAGCGTTTCAAATTACGAGGAATTTAAAAGCTTTGAAGGGGGTCTTGTTGAAGCATAAAAAATATGCTGGAAGCTCTACGCAGCATATTAATGCAAAGCAGCATAAACAGAGGACATCAAAGCCTTCAAACGTGCAAATAGAGCGTCTTCGCCAAAGCACAGTGAGAAATACAGGCTCAAAGACCATCCGCGTAAGGCAGTATGTCCAGGCGGCTTCAGCACAAAACAGGGATCGATATCGCCTTTATGGAGTAAAACTCATCCTCTCCTCATGCAGCATTGAAGTATACGAGGGACGCTTCGTATTCTCCGAAGTAAACCTGTCAGAGCTTGCAATGAACCTGTCAGAGCCTGCAATAAACCCGTCAGATCCTGCAATAAACCTGACGTCTCGACTTCTGACAAAGGGATACTGCTCGACTACCCAGGCGACGGCTATAATGATGGCGAGGCACTGCAACCCAGGCTATCATTTACTGCCATTTTCCTTGCGTAAACCGCTTTTACGTGCACGAAGGAATACACTGCCTAGTTTTTACACAGGCAGATGAGAGCTCCTTACGCTCCGCGGAAGACAAACCGCCTGCCACGTCAAAAGCTGTACCTCGTACGAGATTCGAGGCACAGCTCTACATTTTTATGCACAGAGCGGTCACAGGTTCTCAAGGCACGTCTCTGCAATTAATGTGCCGAATACTGACAGATGCTTGAGGCACGTCTCTGCGTTTGATGAACAGAAGGGTGGCAGACCTTCAAAATACGCCTCTGCATTTAATGCACAGGATGATGGCGGATCTCCACATTTAATACAGGAGATTTGATTAAATATCACCGAACCGTCGTTTAGTGACATCCCCTTTGCGAGAGCTGCTCCTACGCATACAAGGGAATACGCTGTCTAGTTTTACACAGGCAAACATGAGCTCCTTACGCTCCGCAGAAGACGAACAGACTGCCACAACAGCGGTTACTCTTCGCACAGGGTTCAAGGTGCGTATCTGCATTTAATGCGCAGAATGATGACAAATCTTGAAGACAAGCATCTGCATTTAATGCACGGGATGGGGGGGCAGATCTCTGCATTTAATGCAAGAGATCTGATTATCTCCAAGAGCCGTAATTCCGGCTAAAACGTCCACATCATCACTCTGGCATGTTACGCAGCGGCTTCTATGCCTATTCAGCTTCGGTGCCCGTTCGGCCTTCTGTGCCTACTCGGCTTCTACGCCCACTCGGCCTTTATGACCACCCGGCTTCTACGCCTATTCAGCTTCGGCGCCTGCTCGGCTTCTATGCCCATTCAGCTTCGGTGCCTACTCGGCTTCTATGCCCGCTCGGCCTTCTGTGCCTACTCGGCTTCTACGCCCACTCGGCCTCTACGACCACTCGGCTTCTACACCTATTCGGCTTCTATGCCGGTTTGATAACTATTTGGCTTCTATGCCATCGTGACAGACATTGGCTTCTATGCCAACCTCTTCTACACGAGGGATACCTACCGACGTGGCTTTTACGCCGTGATCTTCGTAGCGATTATACGCATTTTGTCCCTTAGTTGGACCCGCGTCACACGCTCATTCAAAGGATCATCTATACGCAGGCTTTGGTTATTTTAACCGTTGTGTAAAAGGGTGCTGTACTTTCCACTACTCGGTTTTTACACCGATTGAGTGGTCACTGTCACTAAAACTCTATAAATAGAGACCTCTATCAATGAAGAACAAGGTCGACAAATTGGAGGGTCAAAGAAGTTAGGTCTGAAAATTGATCAAGAGATCCAGTACCAGATCCAACGGTTGAGAGAGAGAGAGAGAGGAGAATCCAGAGCTCAGGCAAAGAGAAGGGATTGACGACTTTGGCATCGGGCATCCACCCTCTTCAGCAACCCTCGAAGCTGCTACCTGTCTTCCACGACACTTCTTCAACATCGTGTGGTCCAAGGGCTAAAGTGATCGACTGCAGATCAGACACCTATAGCAATATTCACCCAGATTAAATAAATTGTACTTAGAAATCCTCGTATAGGATCAAATTTGTACAATCTTGTTTGTAAACATAAAAGAAGGGCGGGTCTTCGTACAAGACCTCATTTTCCGCATTCATCAAATCTTTTCTCGTTTATATTACATACCTAAAACAATCTAAAAAATCTCAAATACGAATAAATAATTCTAGGTTAACCTAGTTCCTAGCCTATTCAACATGTGATACTTGGTGTACTGTCTACTAGGATTAATGATCATACCAAAACTTCATATTCCAAGGTCAACCTTTTGTCACACTTTCTAGGTTTTATGCTCAAGTTGCCAATTAAACAACTAACCGTATAAATCATATATTCACTATTCATAAACCACTCTAACACAAAAAATGATACTTGAATAGATAGTGTTGACTAGGTTCATTCCTACAAATTGTCAAGATTGGCTACATGTGCACTAGTGAATGACAACATCTACAACTTGTCAGTTAGGACTGTACCAACCCTAAGTGATCATTTCTATAGTTTTCTACCTATTTTAACATCATGCTAACATGTTCAATGTGTAACATATATGTCCAAATAAGAATATCAAACTAGTATATGATATGACATACGTTCTAAATGTGAAATTGGCATTTTCTAACACTAACATACATGCTTAAATTACTTGTCAAAAACACCTATTGTAGATCATGAAAATAATGTTATAAAAAAAAAAATCTTTGCAAGGATTCGATTGCTAAAAATATGGAAAAAATTTGGTACGATTTTAAGAAACTTTCGTACATAAAATGATAGGTTTATCATGACATAGCGCTAAATTCCAAATCTGTAATTTAGAGATGTTGGTATAAAAATATGGGTTTTAACCTAATTCTATCATGAATCTAGCATGGTTTATCTATGAGACATGGTATAGGGTAGAGTTAAGTACATAATCATGAAGTTTTCTAGCATAATATATAAATTTTAATACAATGAAATGATGAGCACGAACACAATATGTCAGTTCTAGAATTCTGTGAAAAATGGGGTGTTTGGCATGGTTTAAGTTGGTTTTCCATATTTTAGTTATGGTTTCTACCTAGAGTAACGAAGTAGCTAGTTGGTCCTTAAGTTATAAGTCATAAAATGACAGGGGAAGTAGGATACATAACATTTTGGTTCATGGACAGAGGTGTTTTTGTCACAGATTTTAGTAGCGTACACGGGAGTTGATAGGGTCTATGGAAGGAAAAATAAAAGAAAAATATGGAAGAATATATAAGGAACTATAGGCAAGTATTGTAGGCAAAAAAGGAAAACTATTTGGAAATGTGTTTACCTATTTTGGATACATATTATGTCACAGTAACAATTTTAACAGTACTTCAACAGAATCCCTCTTTCTTTTGATAGCAACTAAAGGTGAAAAACCCAAAGAAATGATTAAGGAATATATAAAAAAAATGAGGGAAAGAGATTGAGGATGAAGGTAATAAAGGATTTAAGAGGTTTGCCTATAAATTTTGATGTGCAAAGCAGTGTGGAAGTCACAAAAGTTCAGCAGCACCTCTGTTGAATTTCGGCCAGCATAGGGACAGAATGAGG
This sequence comes from Iris macrosiphon, assembly GCA_036927795.1. NCBI lineage: Eukaryota > Viridiplantae > Streptophyta > Magnoliopsida > Asparagales > Iridaceae > Iris > Iris macrosiphon. The sequence goes on from JAYESA010000012.1 coordinate 30,683,945, forward strand.
GAAGAAATAAGGAAATGGTGAGGAAAATAAATGAAGTAATTAATGAATGAATGATGAGTTATGAATGTAGGTAAGGGGAGAGGGAGATGTGGGCTGAGTTATATTGGTGTGGGAGGAGTGGAAGGGTGGTTATTGCAACCAACAAAGGAGTGTAAACCCAAATAGGGCCGCCTAGTATAACCTGAGACTAGATTTTTGTCCCATGGGTTTCAGTATAATGTTTGGGCTCCAAAGTGACTTGGTTTGGTCCCTAAACACTTAAGTATATGTAGACCAGGTTTGGCTTTATTTGGATGTATTTTAAATATGTTTAACTAGTCTAATCTAACTACTAGTCCAAAACTATCTATGCTAAAATTGTACTAGTTCTAGTGCACCTAAACTTGTCCAAAGTCTCTGCGACACGTTGTATTATCTTAGAACATTAACCCTTACATTTAGTACTATGTATATTTATATATATTTATATATATACAAAAACAAAACCATATATACAATCATGATTAAATAGGCTAGCTACATAAATACTAGTAAGAATTTTTTGTTTTTGTTCCTTTTTTTTGGAGTTGGTGGGTGGGTGGGGGGGGGGGGGGGGGTTAAACAAGTCTAAGTCAACATGCGTAGTAAAACAAAAAGACAATAGACATTGCATTTCACCGTTGCACCTAAGTCTTTCTTGGACGCTTATTTTATTAGCATAAAGAAATAAACAAATAACATAAATATAACATGCTAAAATAATTGTAATAAAACAATAATCATGGCAAGGTATACTTTCTTGGTGGTGATTTGGTGATGTAACAACGTCCAGATGACAAACATATTGAAGCAGAAAATGTAGAAGTAGAACAAACATCTCCGGATGAAGAAATAAACATCACCAAAATTTCTAGGAATGGGTAAGATATTCAGAATAGCCTACCATCAGTCCAATTTGGACACATGGCCAAATATGATAGTTTCAATTCACAACAAGGTATGTTTGTGGCCTACTATGTACCAAAAAATATGCAAAAAGTAAAGGTCTCTAAATTCAGCATATTATAGGTCAGACAAAGTCTAAACAACGAATAAGAGATCAACGATTTGTCCAAATTCGAATTTTAATGAGCCAATCATAAAATCGCTTGTCGAATCGGATCGTAGGGCCCACAAAATGGCGATCTGATCAACTGTCTTAGAATGGGACAAAACTTGGGTAACGAGACAATTCAACTCCTCCGAGTCCAGTGGCGATATGATGAGCAAGCACGAAGTAATTAGGAAATTTATAATAGCATTAATACGAGAACTTTTGACGGATACGGGTCAAATTTGTCGCAGACACACAACCAATGCAAATTTTGCCAAAGCCCAATAGTCGATATTTACTATCCGTCTTTTGATGCAATCAATATGCGACGAGTTTGTCTGGTTTATTAGGACCAACTCTGTATCAGAGTTTTCCTATGTTTTCAAAACAACTTTTCCAAGATTTTTCTCAAAGTTATTAATATAGATTTAATGAACAAAAGTTTAAAAAAATTATATCGTTGTGAAGGTGTTTATATAGGCTATAATTCTATTCAATTAGATTTTAATAGTACTTAGTATCTTGAGTAATTTTAGCATTCCAAAATAGACATTTAGCTAAAAAGAGTTATTGAAATAAGTATTTATAAAACTAGTTTTTCATGATTTCGTAAGGGTTTTTCATATTGGTTTAAACCTGATTTACTATCACGGATTACATAATTCCAAACTAGTTCAAGTAGGCTATAGATAGGATTAAACAGAGTAGGAATTGAATCAGAAAGTATGTAGAAAATACTCGAGAAGAAGGGTACCTCGCTATTGAGTTCGGCAGGTCGGGAAGGGATCTCGCTAGCCTTATGGCTGATCCGGGGTGCCTCCAGTGAAGTCAGGTGGTTATGGGTGGCCGTAGAGGGTTGGAGGTCCTTCTGAGATTCTGGTATTCGAACTTAAGAAGTTTGCGCAATTGTAGGAAGAGGAATACAGTTTTTTAATTTTTTTGATTATATACTAGGTTTTTAGTTCTATCTCTGTTTGATTTTTTGCTAATTTAGGTTTAACTTTGGCTAGAATTTGAAGTTAACTGGAAGATAATAGGATTAGGTTCATAGGGGAACAAGTTTAGGTGAAAATGGTTAAACATTAGTCGAGTTTGATCATTCTGGAAACCAAGTTTTCCTGTCCTCTTCCACCTACAAGTCTGACTCGGGTTCAGGGGAAGTAAATAGTGCTTGTGTTGTTCACAATATATATATATATATATATATATATATATATATATATATATATATATATATATATATATATATATATATATATATATATATATATATATATATATATATATGTTACGCCCCAGTCCCAATATATATATATATATATATATATATATATATATATATATATATGTCACGCCCCATTCCCAAATTACACGGAACTAAGCCACGTGACAATAGTCAGCTGTCACATCTCCGAGGATATCCCAATTTAATGGATCCTAACGAAGAGTGCTACGCTGTCCTAAATACTAATATGTCCCAAAATTTGTATCAACAACAAGTAATCTAATCTCATCCATAATATAAAACAACAAGAAGTACTAAATAAACTGCTGGAAGATAAACACCAGTCTTAAGATATCATAGTACAACCAATAATGTCTGGTGGGAACAAACCCACTACTATAACGAAATAAAAGTACTGAAATGATAGATAAAAGAGTAATGACTGGGCATCGGCTGACTAGATAATGATGCTCCCAATCCTAGGCAGAAGGCCTACCAAGTGATCACGAAAACTCTGACGGTAACACCTCTAGCTCCTCTGCGGTAGCGAACCTCGTCTCTTGTCCTGGGCCGTACACTGTGGGGGTAATAGGCCTCGTCCAAATCTGAAAAGGTACCACGTCCTCAGAGGGACTTAACAAGATACATAGAAGCATGCCATATATAATACTGAATAAAATAAATACAATAACGGGGTGTGCTAACCATCTAAGTGAATGTAATGTGAGGACAACTGTGAGTATATGGGCTGGTGTAGGCTAGACATATGCTGACGTAATTTACCAGTCGTGACAACCGGCTAGTATATGCCACACATGCCCCCTATAACACGGGCGCAGGAATCCAATAGCGTCCAACGTTCTATAGAATGTGGTATCTGTAATATCACCAAGTAACGTCCAACACTCTACAGAATGTGGTATCAGTAATATATAAATACATCCGTATCACTCCGTCGAGTACGGTATCTGTATAAAGGGGTGGGTGTCCCATACGCCTACTAGTCATCCTCCCCGTCCAATATAGATATACAAGTCAAATACTCGACGTGCATATCCCGTATCTAAATGCCAAGTCTCTACACTGAAATAATCCTGAATTACTTAATAACCGTGATGCATGTCACACACGCCGATAGCTAGTCGAGCACGCGAACCCGCATCCCAACATAAAATTGTCACTACGAACTTGTAGGAGTGTTTGGTCTCGGAAGATAGCAGAGTATCCTCCAATGGGGTGAGTCTGCTAAGGACTAGGTCAAGTATACTAATCATCGACATATCCCTCAACTGCACCCGAGTCAATCTCGGACGCGCACAGTTGTATAAATAAAAGCAACAAGGATACAATACAACATATGCATAATTTAAATTAGATAGTAATTATGGCAAGGTATCTTGCCTGAGTCCTCAAGCTGTGGATGCCAATAGCCTGCTCCTGCGGTATCTTCTGGCTGATCCAATGATCCTAAACACACCAATATAATATAGCAATCCATCATCAGACACTAAGTAATACATACACTAGGTTGCTCTTCGGTACTGACGCAAGGATCACGTCGGTCGAATACAGAGTCGCGGGTGCACGTAGCAAAGATACACACGTGTCCTGTCTTCAGTCACCATGTATCTTGCGACAGTAAAAATACTAAGGTCACAAGTCACCAACTAATTATGTTTAGTATAATTAATGGTCCTTATCATCCATATTAAGCATACTTGTCGATGTCCAGGTTTTATTGATGCATTACAAGTCTTTAATAATAATTTCTTCTACAAGGACGTTCACTAAGTTATTGATTACTAACTTATTAGTCATTAAGAAAACTGATTAGGCATACATATTTTCATAATTAGGGTTTTTGAATTAACTATCTCGTTTCCATGCCAAGACATGACACAACAACACGACGCTACGCGTACGACAATATCATGAGGAAGAGGGGAATGTGTGTGGTTACCTCGACGTGGCTGACTGGAGAGGGCCTGTGCTCGTCGAGGGGGTGTACTCCGGCGAGGGGGCGGCTCTGGTCGGCGGCCAGCAAGGAAAAGCGGCGGTGGCAGCAACTGCGGCAGGTAGTAACAGCAGCTGCAGTCATCACAGCGGCGACTGCACAGGTCTGGCGGCGGCGGCAGGCGGTTGGGAAGGGTGATCTCGGCAGGGAGTAGGGTTGCGGCTAGGGTTTCCTTAGGGTGGTGGAGAGAATAGAGTTTTAGGGTTCTCTATGAGGGAATATGTATATTTATATGGTGATGGGGTTTGTGGGCTGGCCAGGGCTCGAGGGAGTGGGGCTGGTCCACATGAAAGTGTTCATGGGCTGGGTCAGGTCCTGTTTGAGGTAAAATTGGCCCTAAACTAATTAAGTTAATAATTAATGCACAAGACAAAATTACGGACCTTGCGCAGCTAAGGTGAGACGCAATGACGAGTATCTAAGGTTGCACAATGGCTAGGGGGTAGTCTGGCATGTCTACGAGGTGTTCGTGACCTTGGGTGAAAGATAACTACTGGTGTGGTGCTCCAACCTCGAAGCAATGTCAAGGTATATTAAGACGTATAATGGATGCACATTAATCCTAATTAATTCCAAATTAATCCTAGTCTATTGATTCAATTTAAATTAATCCCTGAATTGGTCGAGGGGGTTTACAATATATATATTTTCTTTATTTGTTTTCTTTTCTAATTCTTGTTCCATTTTTACTTGAAAAAAATAATTCCTAAAATTTCCTAAATTTCCTAAAATTCTTCTATTTTATTAATAAAAAAATTCTATATTTATTTGTACAAGTTTTGAGATGGATTACTATTAACCTTATATATATATATATATATATATATATTGGGTAAACCTCGTAAATGATGAGCCTTAGCTTTTTATTGATTGATCAAAATTTGAGTGCCAACTCCGGTAACAAAACACATAGACCCTAACCCATCCTCAGCTGTAGTACCCCTTAGACCATAAGAGGAACCAGCCTTTCTTGAATATGAGCACAAAGACAAAGAGCCCTTCGTAGACCCATTTATATTGGTTTTTCAATAATACCCAACAAATAGCAGCTACAGTTACCTGTTTTAAGTGTTTATTGTGCCTCCTCTACCACATAGTGAGGCAGTACAGGCTAGTGAGATGACCTCAGATGCATAATAGTTGAGCAAATCCTTAACAAAGATGTCGAGCAAATGCTCCCTAAAAGAATAGGTGTTAGTGCAAATTCTACCTCAGGCTGCTGACAATAATGGCATTTTGACGCCAAGTTGTACCCAATCTTCTGCAAGTTGCTTTCGGTTGGTAATTTTTGATGCAATATACGCCATAAGAGGATTGACCACTTGCCAGGAATACAAGGATTCCAAATATGACCAAATATAAGATTGATGGCGCCCGGGGCATGTGTAATTTGTAACGCAGAATCAATAGTGAAGATCCCAGATCGAGTTTGGGCCCAAGTGTAGGTATACTTCCATGCTAAAAGTTGAATATCGTCCTCCATCATCGCCGTAGCTGCTTCCATACCACACTAGTGAGATATGAGATTAAAATACCATGTGCCTTCCGCGCTGACCCAATATATATATATATATATATATATATATATATATATATATATATATATATATATATATATACTAAAAGTATCACTTTGTATTGACTACTTTTTCTTATTTTTTAATAAGAATCATATGGGCAAATATTTGCATGTTGTATTTGTTATAATGTTAATACAAGCGTATAATATTCTATATTATAGATAATATGGTATGTGGTGTCACACATAAGATCATATATCAGTTTTTTATAGAATATGTAAATGGTTCACAACCTAGATAGATTTGGACAAACTATTAGTAAGGTTGTAGTGTAATCTAGTATTAGTCTATCTTGCCTTTAGGTTTACACTAGTAAACTTTGTGTTTACTGAACTATACCACTTGATATTATTCTCTTTTTACTGACTATATAAGAGAACACACACCTCTGCTATTATTTATGGTTGTTCTCTTAATTCTGATATAATAATAGACATTTATATGCAATGTGCATTACTTTGACTCATAAAAGAGTAAAATTTATTATGGGTAAATAACCTCTATGAATTGAGTAATGACATTATGTGTATGATGGACTTTTGATTATAAAAGAAATTCATGTCCCAATATATCAGGTTGATGATGTCCCATTAAGGAGCTCATAAGGATTGTCAAATAAACCCTGTAGGTAGATTATATCTGATATGACAAATAAAGTTGAGTGGTACTATTTATGGATAAAAAATATCGTTCAATATAGTTGTCAGTAACTTAATTTGAGTAACGAACATTCAATATCTTAACATAGGGATACAAACAAACATATAATAAGAAGGAGCCCATAAACATAATTTGGGATTAGGAAGGTAGTGTAACAATAGCTCTTTAGTGGATCGAGCTATTGTTAACTGGCCTTGGCTGTATTTTCGAGTTGAACATGGGATATCCAGATCCGTTAGGAGACATAACCCTAATTTTTCCTCATGGTCCATATCGTAGCCTATATATATCCTCTATACTCTAGGTGTCATAATTATCCAAGTGAGCAACTTTCTCTAAATTCATCGCTCAAGTAAGGAAAGAAAGCGGATTGGCCCAGTAGAATAAAATATTGGAAGATCGTCGTCCACATAACGTCCAATCCGAGAAAGGAATATGGTAGAAGATCTTGAGGTTGCTGATTTATCAAGTTTTTTGGAGATCTTTTTTTGCTTCTCATCACTTCAGGTATAATTTGTGAACCCTAGTTTCCGCCATTGAAGAGTTAGATCGCGTTTTAATTCTGTTAATATTTTATCAATCAATAATCACACCAATTTGCGGTCCTAGGGATTCCTAGTACCATCAATATATATATATATATATATATATATATATATATTATTTATTTAATATTTTTATGTGGCAATGTATACACTAAGAATATATATACATACTGTCATAACCCGCACCCGCTGTAGGGGCACGAGTACGTGGGTACGTCCAGGCTACGCAACAACATCGGCAGTAGAATGCTGTCTAGGTCCATACTCTATCTAATCAATCTCACACGAATATCCAACTCCATAAGGAGACACAGATATCGCAATATAATATGGAATACTCAATCACAAAAATTGGAGCACGATAAGATATCAGAGAAAATAAATAAAATACAGCACAAGTCTAAACAACAAAAATAGTCTAACCTGCAAACAATAACATCCAAATCTCCAAGTATGCCGGAATAAGTCCTCTAAGTCATAGTTTGGAAAAATATTTCTATTCAGGATGGAGCGAAGTACAAGCACTAACAGCAATTCCATGTATATTGACAAAAACTATAATATAGTATAAAGAAATACAAGATGGATATAATACTGAAAATAATAAAATATTGGAGATAGAAATACAGGAGCATATATCATCATCAATGGTACAACTAGCAATGAACAAAAATACAAGTGCATGCTAGAACAATGAACTAAAATATAAGTGAATGCTAGAACAATAACTAGAATATAAAAAAATGCTAGATCAATAACTAGAAATACATGTATAGATTATCTAGCTAAGTGTTTAAAATATCATCATATCATGTGATCGGCTTAGGATTGATCAGGCTTGCTATGTATGACCATCTATGATTCATGTAAGGCCAGGCTAACCATCCGGATAGCTATGATACAAGCAATAGTCAGGCTAATCATACATAACAGGCTATGAGGCATGTAATGGTCAGGCTGTACCGACGTAAGGTATGGGTGAGCTATGATTCATGTAGAGTTGGGTATGATCACATAATCTACTAATATTTCCCGTCCCCAGCTAGTACGATGGATCCCAATCATGACTCCTCGTGACAGGTCTCGATAATGCCAACTCGTGTATCCATAGTGTCAGAATCATATACGCTATACAACTAGAATCATAGAGATAATCAACACAATAAAAACTGTCAGAGAATATACTCGTCTGGGGTCCTCTGCTGGCAATACCAATATCCTATTTCCGAGGTCTTGTCTGAATAATCCAACAGTCCTATAGACATCATTTAATGATAATACAGAATTTGTTATCATACTAATACATAATCATAAATACACTAAACTCAGAGGGTACAATAGGGGTGACGCTGGTCAACTAGCAGTGTCGAATGTGCGTCTAACTATACGGGTGTCACATCTTCAAATGTTGTGCATATTCGGACAGTCGACTCACTAACACGTCTAGCCAGTACGTCAGTGTACACAAGGCAGTCAACTCACAAATATTCAGGGTCACATGGTCGATGTACATACGGGATATCCATAATTAACACTTATGGTCTTATAGAATTATACGAAAAAATCCACAGTTAACCTAGGGTCATACAGCATATATATACAGTTATACATATTACTAGCAATAATTTCTTATATATATATACCTATCCATATATTCATATATATATAAAACTAATATTATATGCATACGCACACACACGTACGAGCACACTATTTATTGGGTTCACTGACACGGGTCTGAAATCAACCAACTAAACCTGTCATGAAGCAATATGTTAACCCTATACTATTCACACATGCACACACATAAAATCATAAAGGAGGGCAGCTACAAACCTTGGCGGGCATGCACGGGTTCAACGATGACGACGATGATGATGATGGTGATGATATTGATGACGATGATGATGGTGATGATGATGATGATGATGAGGATGATGTTGATGAGGATGAGGGTCGTCAGTGCTGCCAGAGGTTGAGGCTCGACGAGGTCGATGAAGATGTGTCATGCCCCAGTCCCAAAATATCGAGGGACTGGACACGTAGCAACGGCCAGCAGTACGCACCGATGGATAACCCAATTTAATGGAGCCATCAGGGCGTACTTAAGCTGTAAATAAGGTCTACTACAACAAGTCACACTAATCTCATCCATAAAGATAAAGAAATAACTGCATGATGAAATGGAAATAAGTAGCAACAATAATTACAGCAAGTCAGTCGGAGAACAATCTAACTTAAGTCTGAATAACTGGCTCTATAGGCCAGGAACAAAAGAGGTAAACATGAAATAGTACTGAGTACTGGAACAGGCACTCAGGAGAAGTCCTCGGCAGTCACCTCGTCTTCAGTGTTCGGTTCTATTCCAGCAATAGCTTCAGCTCCGGTCCCGTATACCTCGGGGTACTGCTCCTCTACTAAACCTGGGGACATAATCCATTCCAGGTCCTCAGTGGACATAGCAAGGCACAAATAATACAAGCCAAATAAATAAGCAGTGCAATAAATAAATGAACAGCAGGGTAAACTAAGTAACCATCTAGATGATATGCAAATGAGAGCAACACTAGTACTCAGGCTGAGACCGCTACAAGCTCTGTGTCGGGGAGCCGGTAGCAGCAGTAACACGTAAAGGGTCTAGCTCTGCTGGAGAGTCTACAACCTCACAATAATAGTAGATATATATATAGAACATCCTGTAGCCTGTGTGTCTCTCCCCACCCAATGTAATCACGCAAGCCATGACCATAACGTCTCATGTCCATGTCAGCGAGATTATAGCTAATGCAACAAGTCATACTGTCTATAACTAAAATAACTCTGTCAAGTCCTGTATCCTATACAGAATCACCACGAATATCTCGAGAAGATTCTGTCCATGATAGTGTCAAGTGTCCTGGGTTGTAGGGTACTTGATAGGTCAAGTACAAGAGTAAGGGGATCATAAATCCATCTCTAAATGACGAACCCAACACCGCGTACGGTGTCGACACCCGACTATGATCGGACACTAGGTACGTCATACGTTCCCTAGGTTAAGTAGTTTAAATCAGTTTATATGAATTTATACAAGACATCCAGCAGAGTATTTTTACAGATAATATGAAAATAATGACTGCAAGTTTGGCAATGTGCACTTGCCTGAGGTTTGAATTCCACTTAGGTCCTAGTTTCGGAAATTTCCAGAGATGTCTCCGAAAGCTGAAATAAATAGTACCATCACGCTTAGAAGGTGTCAAACAGCTAGGAACGCCTGTCCTTGGGTCCAATTTGGAGACAAGGGCAAAAACGGCAATTTCGGGCCAAAACGGGGTCCACCGGTGGGCCCGCTTTGCACCGAAAACGTGTCGGGGTCAACGGTCTCCAAATTCACCAAACTTAGTGTCAACAGGTCAGGAACGCTGATACGAACCCAACAGAACTTTCAGATTTGAGTTCCGATGAGCCGATCACAAAATCGCCCGTCGAGCGGGGCCTGTGGGGCCCACGACACGCGATTTCGTCAACGTTATCAGAATCGAACCAAACTTGACCCACAGGACCAGCGTATCTCTACGAGTCTGATGGCACAAGTTTCATCTCGATCTGACGTGTGTGTACGAAGTTAGGGTAAATTGCAGAAAAGGCAGATACGGGGCGATGTCCGCGGATACGCGTTGATTCCGGTGTGCACGCACACCCGAATCAGCTTTCGCGAAATCCCACACGTCCGTATCGACGAGGCGCACGTATCTGTGAAGATCGCACGCGACCAAGTCGTCCCGTTTGGCGGGGCGCACTCAGTTCCGGGGTAAAACAGGGTCTAGTTTTTCCTGTTTTTGGATCGCGGTGTGCGATCACCACAGGACGCGATGCCCCGAACAGTTTATCCGGGCACCGAGAGGGTCATACAGGCTTCGCGTAGGAATTTACAGAATCGAAATCGGAGATACAGGGTGCAAGATACGAGTACCTGAAGGGGACCCAAAAAATAGGGGTTCGAGCTGTGTCCGACACGTGTCGGACACCTAAATCGAAAGCTAGGGTTAGGGTTAGAGCTCACTAGCCGGCGGCGGGGAAGGCGGCTTAGGAGGCGCTGAGGCGGAGGAGGCCGGGGGCTCGGGCGGCTCTGGCGACGTTGGCCGGAGGCGGCGGCTGGGCAGCTGGCCGGAGGGAGCTGCGGGGGGGCTGTGAGGAGGCTGGGGCTCGGGGTTCTATCGGGGGAGAAGGAGGGGAAAGGGGAGGAGATGGCCGGAGGGTGCTGCGGGGGCTGGGCAGCTGGGCGGTGGTGGCGCAGGGGGCTGAGGGTGCTGGGGTTAGGGTTCCGGTGTCGGGGACGTTGGCGGAGCGGGGAAGGTGACCGGAGAAGAGAACTTGGGGGGGGGGATTTATAAGGGGAGCCGGCGGAGGGGTGAGGCCGAGGGAGACGGGTCGAGGAGAGGTCGTGGGGGCGTGGGGGATGAGGCCGGGCGGTTCTCCGGCGACGTGGCCGAAGAACGCGGCGGAAACCGCGGGGAGGGTCTGCGTGGGGGAGAAGGGAGTCCGGGTCGGGTCGGGCGCGGATCCGGGTCTGGCCGACCCGCCCGACCCGCTAAGGCGACCGGGCTGGGTTGGGTGCTAATGGGCTCGGCCCACTGGGCCGGGCCGGGCCAAAAAACTAAAAACAGTAATAAATAATAATAATAAAAAAAATAGAATCCTTTAATTAATTAATTTAATTAGAAAAAAAGTTTTTAGGCTTTTAAAAATAGGTCTGAGGCCCAAATAAATCTAAAAAAATTACCCTAAGTCCGGTTTTCTATTTTACACCATAAAATCATATTTTCATTTCTTTTTAAGGTTAGTTATTAGCAATTAAAAATCCTACAATCACCACAGCACATATTGTAAATTCCTAAAAATTGCATATAAATTCCCAAACATAATTTTTTAAAAATATCTGAAAATTTAGGATGTTTACAATCTACCCCCCTTAAGAGGATTGCGTCCTCGCAATCGAAGGGTAAACTATAAAGGCAAGATTTTACAGAATTAAAGAATGCTTAGGTTTTACCTGTATCAGCAAATAAGTGTGGATAACGCTGGCGCATAACATCCTCTCGTTCCCAGGTCGATTCGCCAGGAGAGTGCTGTTTCCAAGCTACTCGAACCAGTCTGATTGTCTGCCCTCGCAGTGTCTTCTCGCTGGTGTCGAGTATACCCACTGGCTGCTCTTCGTATCTCAGGCTAGGTCCCACCGAAATCTCAGAATGGTCAACTATATGACTCGGGTCCATCACATATCTCCTCAGTTGTGAGACGTGGAATACATCATGCACTCTCTCTAAGGATGGAGGTAATGCAAGACGGTAAGCCACCTCACCAATGCGCTCCAAGATATCAAATGGCCCAATGTACCTTGGACTTAACTTGCCTCTGCTGCCGAATCTGATAGTACCTCTAGTGGGCGAGATCCTCAAAAATACATGCTCTCCTTCCTTGAACTCCAGGGGTCGTCTGTGTACATCGGCCCAATGCTTCTGTCTATCCTGGGCTGCACGGAGATGGTTCTGAATCTGCTTTACTTTCTCCACTGTCTCCGTTACCAACTCTGGACCCAGTATTTGACGTTCGCCAACGTCGCTCCAGCATATTGGCGATCTGCACTTCCTTCCGTACAACGCCTCGAAAGGTGCCATCTGAATGCTTGCCTGATAGATGTTGTTGTAGGAGAACTCCACTAAGTGCAGGTGATCTTCCCAAGATCCTCCGAAGTCCAGTATACATTAACGCAGCATGTCTTCCAAGATCTGAATTGTGCGCTCTGATTGGCCATCTGTCTGGGGATGATAGGCAGTACTGAATTTGAGCCTGGTGCCGAGACTCTCTTGCATGCTTCGCCAGAAGTGAGATATAAATTTGATTGGCCGAGACTCTCTTGCATGCTTCGCCAGAAGACATGAACGCAACATGTCTTCCAAGATCTGAATTGTGCGCTCTGATTGGCCATCTGTCTGGGGATGATAGGCAGTACTGAATTTGAGCCTGGTGCCGAGACTCTCTTGCATGCTTCGCCAGAAGTGAGATATAAATCTCGAGTCTCGATCTGATACAATACTAACCGGCACTCCATGTAATTTTACGATCTGTCGCATATACATGTCGGCTAGTACTTCCGTGGATTGTCCGACTCTGAACGGCAAGAAGTGAGCCGACTTAGTGAGCCGATCCACGATGACCCATACTGCATCCTTTCCACTAGGGCTTCTTGGAAATCCAGTGACGAAGTCCATGGTAATATGCTCCCACTTCCATTCAGGGATGGGAAGTGGCTGCAACATACCTGCAGTCCTTTGGTGCTCGGCCTTCACCTGCTGGCAGACTAAGCATTTTGCCACAAATTGAGCAATCTCCCTTTTTATTCCATGCCACCAGTAATATTGTCTTAAGTTCCGGTACATCTTGGTCCCTCCTGGATGAATCGAGTATATGGAGCTATGTGCTTCTGTCATCAACTCCTGCCTTAATTCTCCATTCGGAACATATAGGCGATTTCCGCACATTAATATTCCGTCTTCGTGGATGTGAAGTCCCGTTTGCAAGCCTGCTTCGGTTCTCTCTTTCATCCTTCGGAATCTGGCATCATTAGGCAAAGCTTCCTTGATTCTCTCCACCAGCGATGACTTTACTTCGAGGTTAGCCAGCAAACCATTTTGTCCAGGTAGAACAACCTCTATCTGAAGGTCTTGCAAGTCTTGTAATAGCTGAGGCTGCTCCGTCAAGAAATAAGCCGAGGGTTTTCTGCTGAGGGCGTTGGCTACAACATTTGCTTTCCCCGGGTGGTACTGTAGATCGATGTCAAAGTCCAGCATCAACTCAAGCCAACGCCTTTGCCTCATGTTGAGTTCCTTCTGTGTATAAACATACTTCAAGCTCTTATGATCAGTGAATATCTCGACCTTCTCTCCATACAGATAATGTCTCCAGATCTTCAATGCAAAAATTACTGCAGCTAGCTCCAGGTCGTGCGTTGGATAATTCTTCTCGTGAACCTTCAGCTGCCTCGATGCATAAGCGATAACCTTGCCATGTTGCATCAAGACACAACCTAGTCCACTACCAGACGTATCACTATAAACAACAAAACCTCCTGACCCTGAGGGAAGAGTCAAGACTGGTGCTGTTGTTAGACGCCTCTTCAATTCTTCAAAGGCATTCTGGCATTCTTCCGTCCATATGAAATCCTAATCCTTCCGTGTTAGCTTAGTCATAGGCTCTGCGATCCTTGAAAATTTTTCTACGAACCGCCGATAATACCCAGCAAGTCCAAGAAAACTTCTTACTTCTGCAACAGAGGTAGGGGTAGGCCAGGTTTCTATAGCAGTGACCTTTTTTGGGTCCACAGACAGTCCTTCACCTGAGATAATATGCCCTAAGAATGGCACCTTGTCCATACAGAACTCACATTTGCTGAGTTTGGCATATAGCTTCTCCCTTCTCAAAGTTTCTAGCACAATTCTAAGGTGTTCCTCGTGCTCTTCGTGGTTCTTGGAGTAGACTAGGATATCATCAATGAATACCACCACGAACTTATCCAAGTACTGATGGAAGACCCCGTTCATCAAACTCATAAATACGGCGGGTGCGTTGGTTAAACCAAACGGCATTACTAGGAACTCATAATGTCCATACTTAGTTCTGAAGGCCGTCTTTGGGATATCTTCCTTCTTCACCCTAATCTGGTGATAACCGGATCTAAGGTCAATCTTTGAGAATATCTTAGCACCACTTAATTGGTCAAACAAATCATCAATGCATGGTAATGGGTACCGGTTCTTAATAGTTACAGCATTAAGGGCTCTGTAATCAATGCACAACCGTACAGATCCATCCTTCTTGGGTATAAAAAGTATAGGTGCTCCCCATGGTGAAACACTGGGCCGGATAAATCCTTTCTCCAGAAGGTCGTCAACTTGTGCTTTCAACTACACTAACTCCTTAGGTGCTAGCCGATATACCGATGAAGTGATAGGTTCGGCTCCTGGAGTTAGGTCTATTGTGAATTCTATTTCCCGATCAGGTGGTAAACCTGGAAGATCGTCGAAAAATACATCCACAAATTCCGTTATGACTCTTGGGTAACCTGAATCTTCTTCTACAGTCAATACCCTAAGAGTTGGCTGGACCCCTTGTTCTACAGCTCCTCGAAGAAATTCAAACTCAGGAAGGCTAGGGGGTCTAAATATCACCTTTCCAAGCCGGCAATCCAGTGTCGCATGGTACTGACTTAACCAGTCCATACCAAGTACAACATCGTAATCAGGCATAGAAAAGATCAGGAATTGGGCTTGCATTTTTCGGCCACAGACTACTACCGAACATGATCTACAGGTATCACTAATCGGGATAATTTTACCTCCCGTTGGAATTCTCTTCATCTTCGAGAGAGGTGCGGTAGCTATTCTATGTGTGGCTACGAAGCTAGCAGCAATAAATGAATACGAGGCTCCAGAATCAAATAATGCTACAGCAGGAATTGAAGCTACTAATATGGTACCTGCTATCACTTCGCCTGCAATAGCTTCCTCAGTGACTGCTAGTGCATATGCCTGACCTCGTCCCTGAGTGGGACCCCTTTGCTGACGAGCTTGCTGGAACAATGCTGCCTAAGGTGGTAGAGGTGGCCTGGCTCCTCCAGGCCCTGTCTGTGTTGCTCCCCCAGCTGGAAGAACTGCAGGTGGAGCTGGTCGATTCGGAACTCCCTCTCGACGTTCCGAGCAGTCCTTTGAGAAGTGTTGTCCAGATCCGCAAACCAAGCAGAGCCCCAACTTGCGTCTACATTCTTTTTTAATATGTCCTACCTTGCTGCAGTAATGGCAAGTAGGCAGGTTCTTAGTTGTTGCTCTTGGAGGCGGGCTCTTCTGGGGCCGTTTAGCAGATTCTCCTGGTGATGACTTGGACGGTGCTGAGGAGAAGGGACGTTTCAGGCTTGATTCCCTCCGAGTAACGAGCTCCAGCCGACGTGCTGCAGCTAGGACGTCGGTGTAAGAGGTGGACGCGACCGATCCGATTAACTTCTGAAGCTCGAACCTGAGCCCATCAAAGAACTTCTCCGCCTTCTCCTCTTCGGTAGGAATTAGCGAAGGGGCGAAGCGGCTTAGGCGAATGAATTCGGCGTTATATTCCTCCACCGTCATGTTGCCCTGGATCAGGCGGTTGAATCTGTCTCGGAGTTCTGACCGAGCCACAGCAGGGATGTACATTTCCTGGAAGAGTCTAGAGAACTCCTCCCAGGTAACCTGATCATGTCCGTGCCTTCTTTCTTCGGACAGCCACCAATGATGCGCATTGTCCGTCAGTTGCATCCTGACGGCAGTCATCCATTTGTCCCTTAGTAGTTCAGCGGCCTCCAACTGATGCTGCGTGTTCGTAAGCCATTCATGCACTTCAGTTGGTCTTTCCTTGCACGAGAAGGTACGGGGCTTGAGTTGGCAGAAATCTGTGATGGATCCCGTTTCTGGCCGCCTATTTGGTGGATTTGCATGCTCCAACGCTGCGACTAGGCTGTTCCTTAGGTTCTCGGCCTCTCGGCGTTGGGCCTCCTGCTGGGTCAGCTGTTGGGCCTGCATCATTGCGTAGAACATCTGGAACATCTGCTGGCCGTCCATTGCCTGTCCTGGGGGAAAGACAGGCATCGTAGGAGGGAACTGGGGAGGAGGCGGGATGTCATCACGCCTGAACCTGGAACTTGGCTGGCCAGTTTGATTGCTCTGAGAGGCTTGTCCTCTGGTATCTGGCGTCGTTCCAGCTTCACAGGTAAACCCCGCTTCAGGCGGTGTACCCAAGGGGGTCTCGTTACCACTTCTGGGATCCATAACTCTGCATCAAAAGGAAACAATGAGAACGCACAGAGGAATCAAAACAGGATGCAATTCAAGCAATTAAATGGAATTCGACATAGAGTTCAACAATGATTCAATCAATGGACGAGATCCTATAACCTATCCTATCTTGTTGCAGGCCTGTCTGGTCCCTAAGTTGAAACCGAACAATTTAGTTTCGACCTGCATGGGCCACCACAAAAACCATGTCACGCCCCAGTCCCAAAATATCGAGGGACTGGACACGTGGCAACGGCCAGCAGTACGCACCGATGGATAACCCAATTTAATGGAGCCATCAGGGCGTACTTAAGCTGTAAATAAGTTCTACTACAACAAGTCACACTAATCTCATCCATAAAGATAAAGAAATAACTGCATGATGAAATAGAAATAAGTAGCAACAATAATCACAGCAAGTCAGTCGGAGAACAATCCGACTTAAGTCTGAATAACTGGCTCTATAGGCCAGGAACAAAAGAGGTAAACATAAAATAGTACTGAGTACTGGAACAGGCACTCAGGAGAAGTCCTCGGCAGTCACCTCGTCTTCAGTGTTCGGTTCTATTCCAGCAATAGCTTCAGCTCCGGTCCCGTATACCTCGGGGTACTGCTCCTCTGCTAAACCTGGGGACATAATCCATTCCAGGTCCTCAGTGGACATAGCAAGGCACAAATAATACAAGCCAAATGAATAAGCAGTGCAATAAATAAATGAACAGCAGGGTAAACTAAGTAACCATCTAGGTGATATGCAAATGAGAGCAACACTAGTACTCAGGCTGAGACCGCTACAAGCTCTGTGTCGGGGAGCCGGTAGCAGCAGTAACACGTAAAGGGTCTAGCTCTGCTGGAGAGTCTACAACCTCACAATAATAGTAGATATATATATAGAACAGCCTGTAGCCTGTGTGTCTCTCCCCACCCAATGTAATCACGCAAGCCATGACCATAACGTCTCATGTCCATGTCAGCGGGATTATAGCTAATGCAACAAGTCATACTGTCTATAACTAAAATAACTCTGTCAAGTCCTGTATCCTATACAGAATCACCACGAATATCTCAGGAAGATTCTGTCCATGATAGTGTCAAGTGTCCTCGGTTGTAGGGTACTTGATAGGTCAAGTACAAGAGTAAGGGGATCGTAAATCCATCTCTAAATGACGAACCCAACACCGCGTACGGTGTCGGCACCCGACTATGATCGGACACTAGGTACATCATACGTTCCCTAGGTTAAGTAGTTTAAATGAGTTTATATGAATTTACACAAGACATCCAGCAGAGTATTTTTACAGATAATATGAAAATAATGACTGCAAGTTTAGCAAGGTGCACTTGCCTGAGGTTTGAATTCCACTTAGGTCCTGGTTTCGAAAATTTCCAGAGATATCTCCGAAAGCTGAAATAAACAGTACCATCATGCTCAGAAGGTGTCAAACAGTTAGGAACGCCTGTCCTTGGGTCTAATTTGGAGACAAGGGCAAAAATGGCAATTTCGGACCAAAATGGGGTCCACCGGTGGGCCCGCTTTGCACCAAATACGTGTCGGGGTCAATGGTCTACAAATTTACCAAACTTAGTGTCAACAGGTCAGGAACGCTGATACGAACCCAACGGAACTTTCAGATTTGAGTTCCGATGAGCCGATCACAAAATCGCCCGTCGAGCGGGGCCTGTGGGACCCACGACACGCGATTTCGTCAACGTTCTCAGAATCGAACCAAACATGACCCACAGGACCAGCGTATCGCTACGAGTCCGATGGCGTAAGTTTCGTCTCGATCTGACGTGTGTGCACGAAGTTAGGGTGAATTGCAGAAAAGGCGGATACGGGGCGATGTCCGCGGATACGCGTTGATTTCGGTGTGCACGCACACCTGAATCAGCTTCCGCAAAATCCCACACGTCCGTATCGACGAGGCACACGTATCTGTGAAGACCGCATGCGACCAAGTCGTCCCGTTTGGCCGGGCGCACTCAGTTCCGGGGTGAAACAGGGTCTGGTTTTTCCTATTTTTGGATCGCGGTGTGCGATCACCACAGGACGCGATGCCCCGAGCGGTTTGTCCGGGCACCGAGAGGGTCATACAGGCTTCGCGTAGGAATTTACAGAATCGAAATCGGAGATACAGGGTGCAAGATACGAGTACCTGAAGGGGACCCAAAAAACCGGGGTTCGAGCTGTGTCCGATACGTGTCGGACACCTAAATCGAAAGCTAGGGTTAGGGTTAGAGCTCACTGGCCGGCGGCGGGGACGGCGGCTGGGGAGGCGCTGAGGCGGAGGAGGCCGGGGGCTTGGGCGGCTCTGGCGACGTTGGCCGGAGGCGGCGGCTGGGCAGCGGGCCGGAGGGAGCTGCGGGGGGGCTGTGAGGAGGCTGGGGCTCGGGGTGCTGTCGGGGGAGAAGGAGGAGAAAGGGGAGGAGATGGCCGGAGGGTGCTGCGGGGGCTGGGCAGCTGGGCGGTGGCGGCGCAGGGGGCTGAGGGTGCTGGGGTTAGGGTTCCGGTGTCGGGGACGTTGGCGGAGCGGGGAAGGTGACCGGAGAAGAGAACTTGGGGGGGATTTATAAGGGGAGCCGGCGGAGGGGTGAGGCCGAGGGAGACGGGTCGAGGATAGGTCGTGGGGGCGTAGGGGATGAGGCCGGGCGGTTCTCCGACGACGTGGCCGGAGAACGCGGCGGAAACCGCGGGGAGGGTCTGCGTGGGGGAGAAGGGAGTCCGGGTCGGGTCGGGCGCGGATCCGGGTCTGGCCGACCCGCCCGACCCGCTAAGGCGACCGGGCTGGGTTGGGTGCTAACGGGCTCAGCCCACTGGGCCGGGCCGGGCCCAAAAACTAAAAACAGTAATAAATAATAATAATAAAAAAAATAGAATCCTTTAATTAATTAATTTAATTAGAAAAATAATTTTTAGGCTTTTAAAAATAGGTCTGAGGCCCAAATAAATCCAGAAAAATTATCCTAAGTCCGGTTTTCTATTTTACACCATAAAATCATATTTTCATTTCTTTTTAAGGTGAGTTATTAGCAATTAAAAATCCTACAATCACCACAGCACATATTATAAATTCCTGAAAAATTGCATATAAATTCCCAAACATGATTTTTTAAAAATATCTGAAAATTTAGGGTGTTTACAAGATGGAGGGCTGCTCGTCGGGGTCGTGCTGGGGGTACAGTGAATGGCTAAGGAGAGCCCAGGAAGTGGAGGAGGAGATCAGGGCGGGATCTGCGGTTGTCACGGTGGCTGTTGTGAGCGACGGTGGATGTCGAACAGGCGGTGCTCAGGGTTACTGTTGGCGGAGATGAAGTCGTGTAGAGGTGGTCGAGGTGTTAATGGTGGCGGGGTCGGGGGTGACTGGCAGCGGGTCGACGAGAGATGTCGGGCTCGGGATGGCTGCTGTACTGTTCGACGAGGAAGTCGAGAACAGAGGAGAACGGGGAGGGAGACTGTGAACGGTGGTATTGGTGGTGGTTTATGAAGTTGGGAGGGAAGTCGGCGTCATGGTAGAGACGGTGTATCGACGGGCTACTGATGGTCGACGGTGGAGTCGGGTGGAAGGAGGTCGGGTTCAGGCGAGTTGGGAATGGTAGGAGTGGGGATGGCCGGGGAAGAGAATGGAAGTCGGCTGCTGGTCGGGTGAACGGGGACGGTGGTCAATGGAGGACTGACTGGGAGGTCATTGTGGTGGAGGGAGTTAGTGATTAGCCACGGCATCCAGGCGGTGATGGGTGGTCGGGAACGATGGGGAGGCTGTTATGCCGTGGGGTAGTCGACTGTTGCAGAGGAGTCAGGGTGGAAGGCTCAGGTGGGCTCCGGCGGATGATCACTAGAGTTCAGGTGGAGGGAAGAGGGTGATGATAAATAGTTTACGGTTGAGTTTAGGGTATTATATTTTTTTGTGATGGTGATAAAAATAATACAATGGGGAGGATGATGGTTTTTGTATGAGGAAGAAGAGATAACTACCTAGGGATTAGGGCCGGCCATGTGCCTTGGGATGGGGTTGGCATTCAGAAAGGGTTAGGATGGTTGATTATATATATATATATATATATATATATATATATATATATATATATATATATATATATATATATATATAAAAGGGTGTTGTGTGGTTGAGGATGTTGCTCCATTTAAATGGATGGCCTAGATTTAATATGAAGGGGAGTGTACAACCAAAAAGGGGAGAGAAAGAGAGTTGACCGGTCAATGAGAGAGGGGGTTGGTTCTTCATGTGCCTTGACCAATAGGATGGTGACACCTCATTGTATTTTTGCATAAAAGTCCTCAACAATTGGAAAATTGCACAAAAGTGGGTTTTTGAGATTTAATGAGGAAAAACACCATATTTGTTGTGATGTAGTGGTTAAAAAGGGTGTGTGGTGTTTAATATGAAGCTTGAGGGTGTAAATGGGGGTTTGGTTTGGTGTTGGGTCTAGTTTGGGTTAATTTGGATCCTTACACCAATTTAATTAAAATTAATATAAATGGTGCTCTAAAATTAATTGGATGTACATAGGACTAAAATTAGGTGGGACATAAGTGTCATAGACGTAGTAGACTCAGAATAGAATATTGTCATAATTTGGGTTGCACAAAACGGGTCAAGATTGTGTCTCCAATTTTTATTGGAACGCACAAAGATACAAAATCGAATTTATTTGGAATTAAAAATAAACGTCTGGGACGAATATTGTGTGACTAAAATGAATCACAAGAAAGTATATTTATGAGTTACACAAGGGTCAGAATGGAAGGCTGGCACGTCTAGGACAAGGGTGTAAAATTTTTGGAAGGCAAAAGCTAATGTAGCACTCCCAATATTGAAGCAACGGTAAGGTACAACAATTAAATAAAATTACCGTAATAAATTATAACCTTAAATAATTAATCCTGAAATAATACAAATTAAATTCATAACCCTATATTTGGTTAGGGGTTCATCTAGTGGGCTTCTAGGTCAAGTCCACTAACTCATGCATTAAAGAACACTATATATATAATGTATATATACACATATCATGCAATTATAAATACACACAACACTTATAATATATAAAATGAAAAAATTATCCCTATTTCAGGATGTGGTAGTGACACATACTAATATATATATATATATATATATATATATATATATATATATATATAAGGTTCCTTCCCAGAACACCTCTGGTGGCGATGATGATGGACCTAAATTTTGGGATCTACGGGCTTCTCCCTCTCATGGTCGGTCAGAAGCCCTTGATCGAGAATCCCACTTAGAGAAAAGGAAGGCGAGTGGGTGGACAACCCTTAAAAGACGTCGACGTCCACTAAATTCCAACATGAGAAATTTGTTCCCCTCTAATGTTGGATGTCGACATCAATATTTTACGGCCACGGCGGGAAGAAGAATGAAGCAAATGGAGGAAGAAGCAGGATACTCCGGTACTATGTGGCGGGCTACACCGTCTTTCTCTAAGAATACATCCAATGCTTAGATTTAGACATATAATTATCATCCAATGGTGATGAAAAAGCAAAGTCAACTTGAAATTTAGAGGAGGCAGGGGAATAGCCAACTCACAGCAACCAATACCCCGATCGTCCCTCCGGTTAGTGTAGAGAAAAAGTAGAATAGACTGGGAGAACTTGGGCAGAGATGTGTCGAGCAATCAATCATAACTCAAATCTTGATATGCAATATGTAGAGTCTATTAAAATTGATGGACGTCCGCTAGCTACACAAGGAAGAATATGAAAGAAAAAGATTACTATTGGAAAAATACCTTGGTGATGTATGTGCTAGGTGACAAGTCTTTTTATGGTCGGATTAAAGCCTACGCTAATCGGGTACGACATCTGAAGAAGCATAAGTATGTGTGCATCAAATAAATGGCACAATTTTCTATAAATAAACCAAATAGTAGAAGAATGACACACTTTCTACTTATTCTAGAAGAAAGATGCGCATTCTCTTACTTTGGCGCACTTTTTATTATTTTCAAAGGAAGGCACACTATTCAGAGAGCAAAAAAGTGGCCCACTTTCTTAATATTATGAAAGATGGCGCACAAATAATCTTCTCTCTCTCAATATTTAATATAGTAGACTGACAGCTGACAGATGTAGAAACTGCAGAGTCATAAGTCATCATTATAGCGGAGCTACGGCACTCAGACCCAAGTTTTCGTTTAGCGACCCAACTGCATTGACATTATATTCAAAAGTGCACCACAGCGCCATTCTCTTCAAAAGTTTACCACAGTGCCATTCTCTTCAAAAGTGTGTCGCAGTGCCATTCTCTTCAAAAGTGCGCCGCAGTACCATTGTTTTCAAAAGTGTGCTGCAGTGTCATTCTCTTCAAAAGTGCGTCGCAGTGCCAATCTCTTCAAAAGTGCACCACTATGCTAATAACTTCAAAAGTGCGTCGATGTGCCAATTTTTTCAAAAGTGTACCACAATGTCATTCTCTTCAAAATTGTATCGCAATGTCATTCCTTCAAAAGTGCACCATAGTGCCAACTCCCTCAAAAATGAGCCGTTGTGACAATCTTACTAAAAATGTGCCATTCTCTAGATGACTTCTAAAGTGAGCATACTATCCTAACCGAAAGTGAGCAGTTACGAATGCGTTTCTTACATGTTGTACTTCTCCTAAAAGGTGTATAAATAACTGTCCTCCATGACCTATGTTTTCTACTTATAGGAAGCTACATGTCAAGCAGGCAACAAGTTGTGCACCCACTCATGCAGAACGTAGGGTGTTAATCCTCCAAAAGTGCGTACATAATAGTAAAATATTGATGACTATCCATAGTATGCGCAAACTCCCATAACCACTCCTAAACTCTATAAATATAGGGGCACAAGCAGCGGCTACCAGAAGAATACACATAGAGATGAGCACATACAGATAGATAGAGAAAAATATGATAGATTTTTTATTTCTTTTAAATTCAAGGACAAAGTGAGAGAAATAGAGGCTTCTCTTACCATTGTGCCAGAGCTTTCTTATTGTTCAACTCTCCAAGTTGTTCGCAGCATTTTTTAAGTCTTTGAAATTCAAGAGCAGGGTGAAAGAAATAGAAGCTTTCTGTGTCATTGTGCTAGCGCTTTCTTATTGTTCAACTCTCCAAGTTATTCACAATATTCTATATATTTCTTCGTCTTCGTATGCAGTTCTCTGTTGTTGTGTGTATTGCTTCATCGTCGAGTGATCCTAGGATAAAGTGATCATATGCAGATTAGATCTCTATAGCTATACTTCCCTAGAATTAATTATACTTAGATTCCTGTTTTTGATCTTTTTGTACTTTTCTTTCTTTTCAACAGTTTGTAATAGAAAATTTTTGTATAAACTTTTCTTCACAAACAAAGATGGCGAATCTGCTGGAGACTTCCTTCTTCTCTGACGAGAAGGTGATAGCTCAACTCAACACTACTTCGGTCGGATTGATGCAAAAGTCCGTGGTCGTAAAGTTCGACAAACAGGAATATAAAGAAATGCTCCATTCTGGGGGTAGTGCTCACCCCTCATCCGAACTCAAGTCAAGGAAAATCGCAAAGTATGGGTGGCCAAACCTCATCATGCATATCCCAAAGTTGTTGCCAACAAGGAAAAGAGCATTCTGATTAACGATAGTTTCCCTGTCAATTTTGTTCAGATCAATGACTTGGAGGATAATTACTTTATGTTAAATAAGGGATACAATTCATGCAACTCATGCAATTTTAAGCAAAGGGTGATCCACACCTAAGCTTCTAAATCCCTTGTATTAAACAAGGAATTCAATTCGCTCAACTCACGTAATTACGAGCAAAGGGTGTCCAAACCAACTAGCAAACAAATTAAGTGTTTGTGAGGGATAATCATTTCCAAATATCTTGATTACACGCACAATAGAGGAAAATTATACACCACTCGTGTGCCTGGTCAAGACCTTCGTACAAAATAAAATACGTGTAGATCAACTGTGCTCACTTTGTCTGCGCCAAAGAATGTACACCAAACAGGAGTAATCTCTACACAATATGCTATTTGTGCATGTGTGCTCAAGAGGATTATCAAAGACAACTTACGCTCCTCCCTAGAGAGAAAACACATGAGATATGACAAATCACTTGCCAATAAAGCCAACACATCACTCTATACACAAGGGACCAAAAATTTGTACAAAATTTTTAATATATCCCTTGTAAAGTGGCAGAGTCTGCCCTCTTCCTCCTCTTCTCTTTTCTTTTTTGATTTACTTGAGCTTATTGTACAAAAACGTAAAAAGAGGGGCACTTCTGATACTACAACGGTATTTTCTAATGAACATCGTTATAATTGTCATAGAGTTATAATCGAATGTTTTTGTGCATCAGCAAAACTGTAAACTCCCTCGACCAAATTTAGGTCTACCTGGTTAGATAGAGATACTAGGGTTAGTTTGAAGCCATTTAGAATTAGAACATAGTGGTTTAGATTAATGTACACAATATTTGTATCACTTTGTGCACCTTACCGTTGCTTCGATATTTGGAGCGCTACACTAGCATTTTGTTTCAAACAAATTTTATACGCTTTTCCTAGATGTGTCAGTCTTTCATTCTGACCCTTGTGTAAGTCATAAATACCCCCTTTTGTGCTTTATTTTAGTCACACAATATTCGTTAGAAACGTCCATTCTTAAATACAAATAAATTTAATTTTGCAACCTTGTCCGTTTTAATCGAAATTGGAGACACAATCTCGACTCATTTTGTATAACCCAATTTCTAACAATATTCTATTCTGAGTCTACTACATTCATGACACTAGTATCCCATCCAATTTTAACTCTATGTACTTCCAATTTATTAAAGAATACCCTTTACACTAATTTTAATTAAATTGGTGTAAGGACCCAACCTAACCCAAAACTAGACCCAACACCAACCTAAACCCCCACTCACACCCTCAAGGTTCATACTAAATACCACATACCATTTTAACCTACTACATAACAGCAAATATGATATTTTCCTCATCCAATCTCAATTTACATTGTTTGTACAATTTTTAATTGTTAGGGAATTTTGTGCAAAAATATAATGAGGTGTCCACCTCCCACTGGATCAAATCCGTGAAGAAACTTATCCCCCCTCTTTGACCAGTCGACCCAAATTCCCCCCCCATTGGTTGTACTATATGCAACTTTTTTCCTTTACATCATCCACCCTCCATTCAAATCAAAGCCATCCTAGCCCTCCATTTATTCATGTAAAACCTCCCCCCATCCCTAGAAAATGCGCATGGCCGACCCTAATTCCAATGCAAGCCTCCTCTTTCTCTCCTACTTAAAACTACCTCCTTCTTTTCTTCATTCTTTATGCACAACACCACCATAACCTTCACCAAATCGAAACTCTAAAACTACACACCTCTCCTCCTTCACCTGGCCACCTCTCTCTCCTAACTCCGACTGCCTCCTCCTCCGAGCATCCCCCTCCGCCACATTACCGCCTGCTTCCTCTTCCGACGACCAACCCGCCACCACCAGCGGCCGCCTCCGCTTCCGCAGCCGCCACAGCAGCCCCTCTCTTCTCCCCCAAACCGACTCCTTCTTTCCCGAATTCCCCTGACCTCTTCTTCCCCTAGTCACCCCCACCGCCGCCATAGCCACCCACCTCTACGGCCACCATCATCACCGTCACTGGCACGTCACCACGACCGGCCAATATTATTACCATCACCGTCACATCACCATGACCGGTCATCTCATTTCCAACACCACCACCGCCAATACCACCATCACTAACACCATTATCATCACCACCCTCGCCTCCACGACCATCGTCTTCACCATCCATCCGGAGACCCGATCCACCGCCACCATTATCACCATCACCAACATCACCCTCACCTCCATGACTTCCACCGTCGTCATCCCTACCACCATCATCTCCGTGTGCCACCGCCACCAGCAACCCGCGTCAACAAAACTGCCACCATCATTAAACCTACTGTTGCGCCGCCGTGAGCCACCGTATTCTGGCCCAGCGAGCTGCCGCATCCAGGCCCTGCACCGCCATATTCTGGCCTAGCGAGCTGTCGCGTCCAGGCCATGCGCCGTCGATTGCCACCGCCGCAACAAACGATGTTGTTGCTGTGTCTACTACTGCTGTGCTATACCTACTGTTGTCGTGTTTGGCCGGATCAAACCGCCGAGCATCCCCCCCCCACTACCGGCAACACCCCCAAGGGCTCCCCCTCCCCTTCTCCAAACCGCCGCTGCGATTGCGAACGCTGCTGCCGCTACTGTTCTTTTTCTTCTTCAAATAAGCTGATCCGAGCCTCAACCAACACCCTTTACGGCGCAATTACACCTCCGTCCCTCGACCATTTTGTGAGCCACCTTCGCAGGTGTGTTCACTATATGACCCTCATGATATATGTTCGATTAGAATAATTTTTTTTTATTTCTATTGATAGTTAATTGAGTTCCAAATCGAAGAAAAATATTTATTTTATAAAATATTAAAATTTGGATATGCGTGCACACCGGAATCAACGCATATCGATCGAAAAGTACCGTATCGGCATGTTCTGACACTCGTCCAAATTTTGTGTGTACCTGTCATTTCATAACAAAACTTACGGCATCGAATTCGCAGTATTACGCTGGTCCAGTGACCCAAGTTTGGTTTGATTCTAATAACGTTGACGAAACGTCATTTCGTGGGTCCTACGATTCCACATAACGGACGATTTCGTGATTGGCCCATCGAAACCCAGTTCTTAATATTTCGTTGGATGCGTATCATCGTTCTGGTCTCGTAGACACTAAGTTTGATGAATTTGGAGAACCCTATTTCTGGCACATTTTTTGGTGCAAGGCGGCCCACGTGTCGACCCCGTATTGACTAAAAACTATATTTTTGCCTATGTGTCCAAATTGGACGTATGTATATGCTTTTCTGAGTATCTCACTCACTCCGGGACTATTGGTGATATTTGTGACAACAACCGGGGATATTAACTCCAGTTTCCATTGTTGCGCTGCTACTCCCATGGCGGGTTCGTATTTGAATCTTCACCTGACTTCTAGGAAAGTATACCTTGCCTTGTTGTACTATTTAAATTCATTTATTATTAGTTGCATATTTTTTTTTAATATTATATAACTGTGCACGTCCGAGAAAGACTCGGGTGCAGTCAATGAAGGCGTTGGCGTTAAGACGTTAGGACTTGTGTCTGACCTAGTGTCTAGTGAACACACATAAAGTTGAGGAGTTATCAATATGACTCCCTAGGCCTTAAGACGTATCATTACATGTCACAGAGTGAGTTCGTGTAGGGATGCGTGCTTCATGCTTGACTGGCCATCGGTATGAGCAGCACTTGTGACGGTATTTAGCTTAGTTGTATATTTCTTTAGTGACTAGCATTTATAGTACGAGATATCCATGTCGTATTCGCGATATGTACATTGGCATTGGACGGGGAGGACAACTGGTAGACGTATGGGATACACACATTAGAATCCGTAGTATCCAGAGGAGCCACGGATCCAGTGATTTCCTTTATACAGATACTGCGTTCTTCGGAGCGATACGGACATATATATTTGCAGATATCTTATTCTTCGAAATGATGGATATTACATGTACAGATACTGCACTCTTCGGAGTATGGATATTATGTCTACACCTACCCATACGTACCAAGGTTGTCCTCATATTGCATTCACTTAGATGGTTAGCGCACCCCCTTTATTTATTCAGTATTTATATTATGGCATGTACTTTTTGTATCTTGTTGCGTTCCTCTGAGGACCTGGTTCCCTTCCAGGTTATTTGTGCAGTTTGTATGATGTTTGATCTAGTGGATCGTGGACATCATTGCAGGTATCTTTATATTTTTAGCTATTACAGTCATGTACTACTTTCCATTTTTTATTCTGCTTTTATAGTCTAATATTTATAGGCCGATGTTGTTCTTTTGGTATATTCGAACGGATATATTATTGGGCTGCAGACTGATGATGTGTATCATTCTTTCTTGAGATTATTTACCATAGATTAAGATTTATTTTAGTTGTTGCATGTTAGAATTGGATTATTAGCTGTATCACTTGACCATGGACAACGTAAGTGTACTTTGTCGTGTCCATTAAATTGGAAAGCCCTACGGAGTCTTACCAGCTGGCCATTGCCACGTGTCTGGTCCTACGTGTTTTGGGACTGGGGCATGATATGGTTTTAGTGGTCGCCCATGCAGGTCAGAGCATAACGTTTTGGTTACTTACTGTGCCGAACGAGCCTGCAACATAGGATTAATGTTGAATAAGATTTCAATCCATAACTGATTTTAAAACTTCTCTTGTATTCGATTGTCGCCCTTGGACTTTATTACTGTATTCGTTCATTTACCGTCGATATCGTTATTATTGTTTCTCATCTTTCTCTAGGAGCAGATCCTCGTCAAGACAAAGAAGGCATATTTGATAGGGTGTTTGAGTAGATGGTTAACCATGGTAGAGAAGGTCGATAAGTTCTTTCTTGTTACTAGAGTTAGTATAGACTGTTGGCGTAAGAATTAGACATAGAAGTAGAGAATTAAAACTAGACCCTACCCTTACTTATGGTAGCCATGATTTGTAAGTATTAGAAGCTAGAAAGATTGTTTGATTCTAAGGTCCTAGAATAATTTGGGGAAGACATAGCTAGATACTAGGATTAGTTGTAGCCCCGTGATAATGATACAAGGAATTAGTTGTAGTCTTATGGCAGTGATACAA
This sequence comes from Iris macrosiphon, assembly GCA_036927795.1. Lineage (NCBI taxonomy): Eukaryota > Viridiplantae > Streptophyta > Magnoliopsida > Asparagales > Iridaceae > Iris > Iris macrosiphon. The sequence continues at coordinate 30,713,639 of JAYESA010000012.1, forward strand.
GGAACGACATTATGAACTTGACAAGACATAATTTTAGACTCACATCTAGAAGAAGATTATCAGATACTAATAAAAATAGGATATAAAATAGCACTTTATGTAGCAAACCATAGTGGTTAATCTCTAGTTGCCTTGTGACTTACAGTACCATACCTAGAAAATTTTCCACCCTTTAGATAATGATGACTATATAACTAAGCTAAAACAAATAGGTAGATTGCTAGACGTAGATAGTTTGATCCAATATTTGGATGATGAGATAACTTGAGTACTACAGTATAGCTTCAAATTAGATTAGATATACTTGACTTATTTCGGTTATCAGTGTCTATTAGGCTCGTGTTTCACATTTGATAACTCGATTAGTTGAGTTAGTATCTGAAATAGAGCAATTAGATTGAAGGATGAGAGTATCGACAGATGTTATAGCCTTGAGTTGGATATCGTGAACTACCTATAATGGATGGCTAGTAATAAACAAGATGGTACCCATATAGTTTGGGTGAAGGGTACGCATGGAGTAAACTAGAAGAAACCTCAGGTTCGAGGTAAAAAGGTAGAGTGGCAACAAGATGAGATTCACGACAAGTACCTGTCCTCGAGTTTCTTTTAAAATTTAGAGAAGGACTTGAACCGGAGACAAAGACGTTGGCTCGAGGTGATGACATACTTTGAGATTGAGCTATTGTACCATCAGAGAAAGGCCAATGTGGTAGCTGACGCATTAAACATGAGGCCCAGGACATTCTTTTGACTACCCAGCAAGACCTATTGAGAGATTTGGAGAAGTAGAGTATAGAGGTCATTATGCCCAGAGCAGATGACCAGTTATTGAGTTTTTAGGTAAAATCGACATTGGTTGAGAGGATCAAGGCTCCCTTGCCAACAGATGCCAGATTCTAGAGACTTCGACAGAGGACAAAGGCCGGGATGCAGACAGGATGGCGCATACACGAGGACGGAACTTTGAGATATGGAGATTGTTTCTATGTTCCAAACGAAGAACTTCGTCAGGAGCTGATATCGGAGGCACACAGTTCAGCATGCTCTATTCATCTAGGAGGCACAAGATGTACAGAGATTTGAGGCAGTACTATTGGTGTCATAGAATTAAGAAAGAGATAGCCTACTTTGTGGCAAAGTGTCTGGTGTGTCAGCGGGTCAAGGCTGAGCATCAGAGGTCTGCAGGTTTACTTAAATCCACTCCCGATACCTGAGTGAAAATGGGAGCACATCACTATGGACTTCGTTACGGGCTTTCCGAGGAGTCCCAGTGGTCGCAATACGGTATGGGTGATCATGGATCGACTCACCAAGACCTCTTACTTTTTACCTTTCAGAGTTGGACATTCTACGGAGGTCTTATTTCAAGGAACGAAATACAAGTTTAGATCAAATGCTGACTCATTGGTCGATTGGTAGAGGATTACCACTAGACTCTTTGATTATATATTAGCACGTGGGTATGGGGTATAAATGGAAGATAGAAGTCTAACATGAATGGTAGCTGAATATTGTAGATTATACATAAACTAATTAGGGATAGAGATTTAGACTTTTGACTAATAGGACATGAGCTTGCTGAACCTAATCCTTAGTTGTAGGTAGTTATATGGGAACATGTTTTCAAATTACCCTAGCCGGTGGATTTTTAGATTTTAGGATTAGTATTCTTATTATTATTGAGTACATTTTATTCTAGGATATTTAGAATGATTGAATAGATATTTATTACATAATTTCTATATATTATTATTACTATGTATTGAGTAAAGACTTATATTGTATTTTATTACATATACTTCTCCTAGAAATTGTTCGAGTTGAGCTTCTAGACTAGGTATGACTAACTAGCTAGATTAGTCTTGTTGCTGCTAAAAGCGATTGTAAGAAGTTAGGATGCAGGATTTCAATAGGGATATTATAGGATGATGATATTATACCTATGAAAGAATATTGAGATATTAACCGTCCTAGTTGCAGAAGAAGGTTAGGACAATATTTGAGGAGCGGATCGAACCAATATCACGCTCAGGAGTGTTTCTAGTATGTCAATAGAGCCCAGCAGATAGTACAAAGGCCACCTCCACTGGTCGTAGGTATGTCCGTAGCATTGCTTGATAATTTATAGTTTATTATGTGTTTATTTTAATTTTGAGGACGAAATTCTTATAAGTTGGGTAGATTGTAAATTTTCTCGACCAAATTTAGGTCTACCTGGCTTAGATAGAGAGACTAGGGTTAGTTTGAAGCCATTTAGAATTAGAACATAGTATTTTAGATTAATGTACACAATATTTGTATCACTTTGTGCACCTTACTGTTGTTTCGATATTTGAAATTCTATGCTAGCATTGCATTCAAACAAATTTCATACACTATTCCTAGACGTGCCAGCCTTTCATTCTGACCCTTGTGTAACTCATAAATACCCCCTCTTGTGCTTTATTTTAGTCGCACAATATTCCTTACAAACGTCCATTCTTAAATTCAAATAAATCCAACTTTGCATCCTTGTTCGTTCCAATCAAAATTGGAGACACAACCTCGACCCATTTTGTATAACCCAATTTATGACAATATTCTTTTCTGCGTCTACTACATCCATGATACTTGTGTCCCACCCAATTTTTACCCTATGCACTTCCAATTTATTAAAGAATACCCTTTATACTAATTTTAATTAAATTAGTGTAAGGATCCAACCTAACCCAAAACTAGACCCAACACCAACCCAAACCCCCACTCACACCCACAAGGTTCATACTAAATACCACACACTATTTTAACCAACTACATCACACCAAATATGGTATTTTTCTCATCTAATCTTAATTTACATTATTTGTGCAATTTTTTAATTGTTTGGAACTTTTGTGCAAAAATGTAATGAGGTGTCCACCTCCCATTGGATCCAAGCCATGAAGAAACTTATCCCCCCTCTTTGACCGGTCCACCCAAATTTCTTTCCCATTGGTTGTACTATATGCAACTTTTCCCCCTACATCATCCACCCTCCATTCAAATCAAATCCATCCTAGCCCTCCATCCTTTCATGTAGAACCTCCCCCCCTCCCTAGAAAATGCACATGGCCAGCCCTAATCCCAATGCAAGCCTTCTCTCTTTCTCCTACATAAAACTACCTCCTTCCTCTCTCCATTCTTCATGCACAACACCACCATCACCTTCACCAAACCGAAACCTTAAAACTACACACCTCTTCTCCTTCACCCGGCCACCTCCCTCTCCGAACTCCGACTGTCTCCTCCGCCGAGCATCCCCTATTGCCAAAGCACCGCCTGCTCCCACTCCCGACGACCAACCCGCCACCACCAGCGGCCGCCTCCTCCTCCGCAGCCGCCACAGCAGCCCCTCTCTTCTCCCCCAACTCGATTCCTTCTTCCCCGACTTTACCCAACCTCTTCTTCCCCCAGTCACCCCCACCGCCGCCATAGCAACCAACCTCCACGGCCACCATCATCACCATCATCGGCACATCACCACGATCGGCCACTATCATCACCATCATCGGCATATCACCATGACCGTCCATCTCCTTCCCACCACCACCACCGCCAACACCACCATCACCAACACCATTATCATCAGCACCCTTGCCTCCACGACCACCGTCTCCACTATCCAGCCGGAGACCCAAGCCACGTCCACCATTATCACCATCACCAACACCACCCTCGCCTCCATGACTTCCACCGTCGTCATCCCTACCACCATCGTCTCCACGTGCCACCGCCACCAGCAACCCTCGTTAACAAAACTGCTGCTGCGATCGCATATGCTGCTGAAGCTGCTGCTACTGCTGCGCCGCAGCGAGCCACCGTGTTCTAGCCCAACAAGCCTCTACGAGCCCCCGCGTCCAGGCATTGTGCCGCCGTATGCCACCGCCGCAGCAAACTCTCCTGTTGCTGTATCTACTACTGCTATGTTACGCCTACTGCTGCCGTGTTTGGCTGGAGCAAACCGCCGAGCATCCCCCCTCCCCGACAATCGCTGAGCACCCCTCGACATTCGACGACACCCCCAGGGCTCCCCCTCTCCTTCTCCTCCTCCAAACTGCTGCTGCGACTACGAACGCTACTGCCACTACTGTTCTTCTTCTTCTTCTTCTTCTTCTTCTTCTTCTTTAAATCAGCTGATCTGAGCCTCAACCAACCCCCTTTACGGCATAATTACACCTCTGTCCCTCGACCATTTTATGATACACCTTCGCAGGTGTGTTCACCATATGACCCTCATGATATATGTTCGATTAGAATAATTTTGTTTGATTTCTATTGATAGTTATTTGAGTTCCAAATCGAAGAAAAAAATTTGTTTTATAAAACATTGAAATTTTTTGATACGGCGTTGGTCTCGTCAATCCGGAAAACCTTGTCGAGTAGCGACTGCACCAAAAAGCACGTATCATCAACGTGGACGTATGGGCTTTCGCGGAACTTAATTTGGATGTGCGTGTACACCGGAATCAACGCGTATCCGTTGAAAAGTACCCTATTGGCCTGTTCTGACACTCGTCCAAATTTTATGTGTGCCTTTCATTTCATAACAAAACCTGCGCCATCAGATTCGCAGCGTTACGTTGGTCTTGTGACCCAAGTTTGGTTCAATTCTGAGAATGTTGACACAATATCATTTTGTAGGCCCTACGTTTCCACATGACGGGCAATTTTATGATCGGCCCATCGGAACCCAGTTCTTAACATTCTGTTGGGTTCGTATCATCGTTTTGGACTCGTTGACACTAAGTTTGATGAAATTGGAGAACCCTGTCTCTAGCACATTTTTTGGTGCAAGACGGGCCCACGTGTGGACCCTGTGCTGACCAAATACTGTATTTTTGCCCCTGTGTCCAAATTGGACGTATATATATATATGCTTTTCTGAGTATCTCACTCATTTTGGGACAGTTGGTGATATTTATTACAGCATCCGGGGATATCATCTCAAATTTCCATTATTGTGCTACTACTCCTATGGCGGGTTCGTGTTCGAATCTTCGTCTGACTTCCAGTCAGGTATACCTTACCTAGTTGTACTATTTAAATTCAGTTATTATTAGTTGTATATTTTATTATTTTAATATTATATAACTGTGCGCATCCGAGAAAGACTTGGGTGCAGTTAATGAAGGCATTGACGTTAGGACTTGTGTCTGACCTAGTGTCTAGTGGACGCACCTAAAGTTGAGAAGTTATCAATATGACTCTCCAGGCCTCGACACATATCATTGCACGTCACAGAGTGAGTTCATATAGGGATGCATCATTTATCTATTTAGATTGATGAGAATTATGATTAAATATTATCTATTTAGATTGATGGATTATTGTTATCATAGACAGCGTACTACCGCCGATGTTGCAGCATAGGCTGGGCTTGGCCAAGTACTCGTAATCTCAAAAGTGGGAGCAGATCGTGACAATAGCCACTTGAGTCATAACTTTGGTCCATAGGCCATTGTCGAGCAGTAGTCCAACCCTATAACAAAATAAGAAAAATGTTTGAACCACTATGCCAGGGTGGTCTATGTTCCTAGGCTACTAACAGATGAGATAGGATAAAAGCAACTATTTACAAAATTGACCATTCAATATCTACGGCTTAGTTATGTGATATCTGGGTTACCCCAGTAACATAATGATATATAGGAATTCTCAAATCATGCTATGTCCAAGTAGGACTAGCCGAGCCAATGATATATAAGTAAGAGTAGGTAAGATGCACTAGTCCTTCGTAAGGCCACTGCGCTAAATATATTATTAACAGTTCTAGCTCTCCTATAGGAAGATGTTGGCTTAGCATATGATAGTATTCATATACTACACAATACTAGTGCGGATGATTCATAGTATCAGTTGGTTGCCAGCCTTTTACTCCATAACGAATATATGGGGGTGGTTGGCGTGCACGATCTTGGGATTTTGTTCCCTCCGAATATAATTACTAGTTTTTTGTTACCTAGATTAACCCTATGGTTATATAGATTATCATGTCATGGTCACATGATCATCCTCCTAAATGTCGTACCTCGCTATGGGTACGCTAAGTACAAACCCAGATTGATTCTCAAGGGTCTCAATCTTGATTTATTCTAAACATAAAACAATAACCAATCAAACAATCATATCCATGTTATGGCTCCTGACTAGATACAAGAAGGTCCATGCAATGAATCAGGAATATACTATACATAACAAGAATTTTACGATCAAGTAGCACCTTAGTGCAATATCAGGAACATATGGCACCTCAGTGCATAATATCAAGCAGTAGGGTATCAAGAAGTATCAGTACTGATACAAGTAGTCAAGTCAAGATACAGGATATATTAGTTATTTATTATTATTCAAGCATATATCAGGTCAGGTGTACAGTCAGTGAATTTACTATAATAGTCTTTCAAGTATACCGATAGAGACTACAGTCTACCATTAAATCTCTCGAACAATAATTATAATTTAATTACTATAAATAATATAAGTCATCAAGTTGAAACTCACAATCATTTTATACAAGGCCAAGAAATTCCTATGTACTATCACTAAAACATAGTATAGTGTCACTAAACATCATAGGAGAAGATTTGGAAGTCATTAGGTTTATAAAACTACCCAAACTACACTTGGGAACACAATCCGGAAGGTCCGATGGTATTTCACAAAATTTTGACAGATCATCCATTCTCTCCCAACAAGTTTTCACGATAACCATTCAGAAGAACCGACTGTATTCTGCAGAATTTTAACAGATCATCCATTCGCTCACAGTAAGTATTTCCTAGAATTTGTCAAAATATTGCAAAATTTTGACAAAATTCTAGTCTAATCTAAAACTTAAATTTTTGAGTTTCTATCTCTTCAAACTTCCAACCCAAACTCTTTCAACAAGTTTTAATACTACCCATACATCACATAGGTCATTCTAGACTAGATCCACCAAAGAAATCACAAAAATTACAAGTCCTTCGTTAATAAACCCAAAAATCCAAAGTAACCCTAGATCCCCAGTACGTGTATGAAGACCAGTCAATGGATAGGTAATCTTTAATAAAATACTATCGCAAAGAGGAGAAGGGACAATATAACTTCAATCAAATGGCTAGGAAGCTTGTAAGAATAGCTGGACGTGATATGGCATGAAGAGCTTAGAAGTGATAACTCTTAAAGGATTGGGCCTAATTATAATCTATGTCATCCTCATCCAAGAAAAGCTCGTTATTTTTTCTCTCAGAGATACAAACCTATACCTTAGCGTCATCAACAATGGTACGAGTTCTCACCTTCTCCTAAATATTGTTTAGATTAGTGAGCATATAATCAGTCCAAGCTTGATGCCTGTTTATACTACCTTGAGCAATTGTGACATTGAACAAACATAAAAATGACACATCAGTTCCCTAACAGTCTTATATAGAGTGTTGTCTTTCTCTAGTTGCAAAATTAATAGGACTAAAATACGTAGCAATGGCTAGCTACGCATCAAGTGAACTCTAATCCAAATTAATTATGTGTACAATATCCAGAGCATGTCAAATAATTCAAAATATCTACGCAAATACATCCTCAACTCTATATATGAGAATATAAACTACATAACAAAATATAACTACCAAAACTATGAAGAAGGCATCGACTAGTAATACCTGAGCCCTGAAGAAACAATTTCAATAATCCTGCTATAGAAGCTCCGGAATAACCTGGAAGGAAACTAGTCCTCAAAGGGACGCATCAAGATACATAATATGTATGTCATAAATGATAACTAATAAATATCAACCAAGGAAATAACAAGTAACTCATGAATAATTACTCATAAATAATCTATATAAACATGCACTTGAGGACATAGTTCGCACGTAGGGGCTCTACTAAAAAATTAATAATACATGGGCAACAAGTAGCGCTCATCCGAGTCACTAGAGGCTAACAAGTAAACAAAAAATAGTAGCCCCTAGGTCTAGTATTCGGGTCATCTCCATGATACATCTAGTAATTCTCTGATAGATAACAAGGCCAGTACAATCAGATACAAAGGTAAAATACAAGTCATCTAGCAGATAATTCAATAGAAATTCCTATATCTCGACTAATACGTGTCAACAAAAATAACATGTAAGAAATAATATGATACAATAGTAATAGTACAACGAGATCATGATTGAGAAGACATAAAAAAATATGTAAATACTGTAAATCAAATAGTTAAGGTATATTTGCCTTGAGTTCGTCCAATCATGTTGAGTTTGCGAGACCAAAGTCTAGCCAAGTCTAACCACAGACTAACAAGCAATAATCCACATGAAATCTAATGAGCTCAATAACAAACAACCACATATTACACATAAATATATATGCATTCAATAAACTTCTAACTAGGAAATTTGGTTCAGTCTAGGTCGCCTATTACCTAGGTCATCTATATTGTTTATTGGCTATAACATATAGTTATTGGCTATAACATATAGATATAAGTTATCCTAGTCTCTATAAATAATATTTAATCATTTAAATTATGATTTACAAGTTTTAAATTCATTATACCACATATATGTCTTATAATTCGTAAAGTAAAATCTACTGCACATAAATCGAGACAATAGTCAAATATAAGGCTAATAATCTTATTTTGGTGATTCGTACTGTCACATTATCAGTTTTAGTGATACGAGATCACTGGAATTGACAAATCTTAATTTTGTTGTACAAATTTTGAAATACGAATATAATACCAATTAGTTACATAAACCAAGGTAGCACAAAAAGAAAAATGTGAACCGACGTCATTAGATGATGATATAAACATCATTAACACATCAGGAATGGGTGAGATACTCCAAAAAGTTTACTTATAAATCCAATTTGGATACAGGACAAAAATAAGAAATTTTAGGTTCGAGGACCGCTTATGGCTCATAGATTATCATGTTTAGGTCAACATATACCAATTTTGGCTAGCATCTAAATGGTTCAAGTTATATATGTCAAATAAGGGCTAAATAATGATACAATCTCAACGGTATATCTCTTAATACAAGATTTTCCAAGGTATATTAGGGCATATAATATTCTAATTACCCCTAATGAATCAAAAAGTAGTCGAGGCCAAGCTAGACCACATAAAACTTATGTCAAGGCACTTTTGTTACCGCTTGCAAGCTAACTGGAAACTTTAAAAGGTTTGTATACTGGGGGAAGACTTATGCAAGTACACACACCTCCCACTTTTGAAATCATAACCAACTCATTATGGATCTTCAATTTTTTTGAAAGGGGACTTGTTAACACTTAAAAAGACAATTCTCGGACAATTTGTTAACCGGTTCACACATCGCCAGACTTATACAAGTACATTGCGGGAAGAATGGTCATTCGGACACAATGGACCCATCTAAGCGCAAAATCGATCAAGTATGCGTAAGATAAGCCAAATTTTCCATATATGCAAAATTTAATAGCTAGCATTGTCGTAGAAGTGAGCTTCCAACCAAGCAGGTTAGCTTCACCATGTAGGTAACTTTCAGCCAAACATGTAAGCTTCGTGGTGCAGACAAGCTTCAAACATGCAAGCTTCAAACATGCATATATGCTTTCTATATAAAAGACTAACTTGGTCACTTAGGCTATCTTTAAGCCAAAAAGGCTAGTATTGCCATACATGCAATTGTTTAGCTACATCGTAGGCTTAGTTTTTCCATACAGTGTTGTATAAGTGTCATTGGACCCTAACCCCTTTATAATGGTAATGGTTTCGGTTATTCCACAAGTGACATCTTAGGATCATGATCCTTACTGAATAAGATATTATAATTATCTATAATTGATTAAGATATGATTAAATCCATAATTAATGGGACATCACTAAATCCATGAGGGGATATCATTACATCTCCAAAAAAATGATATATGAAATTGTAACCTTCATATTCCAAAATCTAAAATTTAGATATTATTTTGGTAAACTAGTTTATTTTGATAAATATAATTACTAGTTAAACTTTTCTCTTCCAAATTCAAATCTAAATCTTGGAGAAATGCTAGAAGAGGAGCTCAAAATTGGTAGAGAAGATTGGACCCTCCATTTGGGTCAAATTTATTGGATCTTCATGCATGGGAATTCAACCTTCAAAAGGTAACCTTTGATTCTTCTCTCAATTTTTAGATTAAATTCTAATAAGAACATGTAGGGACCAATAAATATGAATTTCTATCCCTTAGAGAAATAGATTAGGTTAGAGAAGACTAATTCTAATGATTATTAATTCCCATTTATATAGATTATATAGATACATGTGTCTGTGTCCATCAAGTGTTTTTGATAATGTCCCAAAGGGTTTTGTGTCTAATTTTGGTATGAGTTTGTGTTCTTATGTTCTAAATAGGATACATAGTATTTGTGTCAAGACACTTTAGGATACGCATGGTTCAATTTGGATATTCATGGGCAAAGGTGTTCATAAGTGTCAAATTAGGATACTTGTTAATTAGATATATACTTTAAAATTATATGTCAATTATTCTATATAAATATATTGTTATATATATTCCTTATGTGTATGTGGCATACTACCATATGTTCTTGTGTGAATATTTATGTGTACCATGGGACGCCAAGGGGTATCATAAACTTGAGGATTTTTACATGTGAATGTGTGTACCATGAGTATCATGGGAGATGTATTGTTGTGGTGGTATTTGTGTATATATGAGATATGTTTGAGTAGGAGACTTGTGTATCAATGGAGAGTTGACTATCCTCTAACTTGGTATCCTATTTTAGGGTGTGCATTGAATTCTTGAAGAAATATGCACATATTGAGTAAAATTTAACATTTCATAAGTAATTCAGCATTTCATAAGAAGTTTAGCATAAGAAGCAGTAGCAGCAATGCAATAAGCAGCAGCAACAGCAGCAGCGATACAATAAGCAGCAGCAGCAACAATAAGTTGCAATAAGCATCAGCATCAATAATAAGCTGCAATAAATAGCAGCAAGAGTAGTAGTCAAATAGATATTTGTGATATTAGGATACCCTTTTCTCCGTTGACGGCCTCACACAATGTATAGGGCTTCGGTTGACAAGGACAATTTCTTTTCGGATGCTTCAGAACTTGGTTTGAAGAAAACTTTTGTATGCTTCTGTAGGGAAGCTCTCTCTCTTTACTACAACGGCTGTCTGCACAATATCTCTTTACTACAACAGCCCATGTGGGCGATAGTTGTCTTAAACAAAGAAATATTACTTTTTTTAAAAGTAGTATACTTTTCAAAGTTTAAGACATTGTCAGTCACTTGACTTCTTTGTTAGTGATTTAAAGAATTATTATTTCGGAGCTCAAGGTGCTCATACATTGGCAGAGTCGTCAGCATAATTAATATTGATTGGTCAGTATGATACCATCATTAGTGGATTAAATATTAATGGGTCAGTATGACAACATTATTAGTTCATTTAACAAGCAGGATCTCTGACGAGGTTGATTTCTGCGAGATTGCTAAATTCTATGGGGCTTCAGCACAATTCTGCGAGAAATTTTCTCCTTAGTTGCTTCATTATGCAAAATAGTTTTCTGTGAGGTTCCATTTTTGCGAGGCTCAATGTTTAAGTAGTATTCTACGAGAATGATTTTTATGAGTTTGTGTCTTTGAGAATTGTGCAAGGCTTGATTTCTGCGAGATCGGAATATTGTGAAACCAAGGATGATTTCTATGAGGTTTATTATTCCGCAAGATCAGAATTCTACGTGAGCAGAATCCAGCGAGGATGATTTTTATGAGACTAGAATTATGCAAGACCAAGGATGATTTATTTTTTCACCTCAGATGGGAGCTTTATGTCCCCTTATCGAGCACTTTGCACCACTTGTCGGGAGATATATCGTGAGAGATCTAGATTGCAGGACTAAAACTTTGCTATTATTTATTAAAAATACGTGCGCTCTGATACCATGACTTGAGCGCGGCACGGAAGCGTTTGCCAACTGACCTGAGATGACCAACCAAATCTACGAATACCAAGCACAGATGAACACAAGTATATGACGGTGACTACGTCACCTGGATAAATTCCAACCTTTATAACTCAGATAAAATTATAAGACTGCAAAAACTAATGTTGAAACTCTTTGCCCTAATAGGTTCAACCCCCTCCCCATACTCAAGAAGAAAAACAGAATATTATAATTAAAATCACTCACCAACCCGTAGCAATCTTCTTAACCGAAGTTGATGACTCCTCGATTAGATCTCATTTTTCTTCTGTCTTGGATGGCGAAGTCTTAAGAGCAAAGCACGGGCATTCTCTTAGATTTTCTGCAGACGAGCACCCCAAATCTCTAACTTGTGCTTCTTCTTTGTGCCTCCACCCTCCTCCCTATTTATAGGATGAGAAACCTATTTTAGGGTCAGAAAATCCTAACATTAACCAACCATAAGATCCAGCTGTCCACTAGCATCCAACGGTCCAAAAAATAATATAAAACTCCAAAACCCGAGCAGTCACCGTCGACACTGAACTCGGACCGAGTTTGGTTCGATCTTGAAAGAATGATTCATAAAATACCACACCGAGTTTGGCCCGAACTCTGCCAGGGACCGAGTTCGGACCAAACTCTGCCCCCTTTCAGCATACTTGATTTTCAATAATCTTCTCCTCCAGTCTAATGAGAGGTGTCGGCTCCATGGCTCCTCAACTAGGCTCCATGTCTCTCGCCCCGCGACAGAAATCCTGCTTCCCCATACCACTGATCTACGATCCCCTGAGTTAATTTGCCTCTTCCGTCATCTCTAGCTCCTCGACCATTACGTTGATGCTAGCTACCATGCGTAGCACCTTCTGTACTTCTAGGATCCTGTCGATATCGATGACACGGCCAAGACCAAAGTCCCTGACAACCAGTCTCATCGTGAGTCTTGGCTGCATGTCCCCAACTTTCGTCTTTCACCGAAACGTATTAATGTTCCGACGAGCTTCTTCACCCTTGGCAGGCACAACCAAGCGAACTGTGCATTTCTTCCAAGATTTGAACTCCTAAATCTACCCACCTTCATGTCCAAACTTGAAGCTCCCCCATACACATGCGTTCTCGAGCAGAACATCACGCACTGTACATGCCTTCGATGACCCACAACTTTCCATGAACTGTGTGAATGATGATGCTCCTACCTCAGATTGAGTTTGCTGTAAATCTTGATCTCCTCCATGGCCTCGAACTGTTGAAACCAATATCGATCTGTGAAGTTTTTTCAAACCACCAGTCTCCAAAATCAGATCTGTGGAACAACCTCCACCGGGAGACTGACCAGCTGTCATGGGATCGATAGACTGACCCTTAATCTTTGACTCATCACCATTTGTTGCTTTGTCTCGATGAACTGATTCCTTTGTATCCCTCAAAGTATCTTGAAGACCCTCCAAGATGAGTTTTCGATGATCCACCTCCTATCGAATGCCCCTCGAGCCTCCATCCGGTGTCTGTGGCATGCCTGTATACTTCGGTGGCTTGAGCCTGTACATGATACAACACAAATCTCCTCGAGCCAGCTGCTGGGAACCCTTCGTAAGCATCCAGTCTTTGTCCCCAAACAAACTGCGATAGCCATAATCCACCAGCCTCCCTACCAAAATCAAGTTATACGCAAACTCGGTACATGTCGCACATCCTTGAGAACGAGCTTATCACCAAGCTACGTTGTCAAGTGCACATCACCGATGCCTACAACTACAACCGTCCCTTTAGTATCCATCTTCACACGTCCAAACCTTCTGTCACGGTATGATGTGAAGATCCTCCTATATAGAGTGGTGTGATACGATGCCACCGTGTCCATGACCCAGTCGTCATCATGATACATGCCACAAGGTTCCTCTATATCGGTTGTTACGATGATGAGATCTTCCATAGCCGTGAGATCCTCCTGATCATCCTTGCCTTTGGTCTTCTAAGCTTTGAGCTTCATACAGTTCCTCTTGATATGACCACTTTCGCCATATTGATAGCAGCCCTCCTTGCGGTCCATAGTCGCAAGATCCCGAGAACTCTCTCATGTCCTTTCTTGTGACTTGGGTCTTCCCTTTCCGTAGGAAGCCACCAAAGTGGACTCCTGCGATAATTTTACTTGCTTATGCTTGTCGTGACCCGCACCCGGTGTAGGGACGCGAGTAGTGAACAACGTCCAGCCAACACCAAAATATCGATAGTAGAACGCTATTTTGGTAAACTATCTATATAGCAATAATGACATCAAGGTATAGAATGCCACCAATGAAGTATAAATACTCAATCACAGATCTATAAGATGGACAATCGGATGAATATGATATAAAGAACAAAAGATTCAATTATAACTCACAAGACAAATAATATCTAATGAGTCATCTAATGATAATAAGAATACTGATAACAAAATGCTGGAGACAAATTCAGTACAAATAAATCTATCTATTGAGCTACAGGTATTAGGTCATCTGTCTCAACCAGGATAAGGCCCTCATGAGTCAAAGTCTCTGACTCTAAGCCAACTACATCCTGAGGCTCATAGTGAGTGGGATACCACTCCTCAGTGTCATCTGGAAAAAAAATATACAGTCAAGAAAGGAGAAAAGTACACCTCTAACAGCAGTTCCAATGAATGATATAAACTATTTAATAGTAAATAGAGTAAATATACAAGATGCAAGATATAAGTACAAGAGATATACAAAATAGGAACACTAGAATTAAATACAAGAAATGAGCATCATGGAATTGAGTAAGAATACTACTATTATGTGAGTGAGTATCAGCTTCAACATGTGATCGGCTTGGAAACTTGTACAAGGATTAGGGCCTGGTTAATTATACATGTGGTGTATGATCAACACTCACAATGACATGCACAAGGAGGGTATGATCATATATCTACACTAACACTCCCCGCCCGACTGGTACAGTAGATTCAACCATGGTACGTTATGACACTGGATTCACTGGATAGGTAGCTAGTCTTCCCAAGAATCGATGTTTGTACATGTACAAGAAGAACGAGGAATAAGGCTTGTATAAGATACACCATAACTACCAAGGAATAACATCTCATGACGAGATCCGGATATACCAATCCGTGTAACCATTGTATAAAAAAATTAAGGATATCTACACTAAATACAAGAAACATAGGGAATATCATAAATAAAAAACTATCAGATAATGTACTTGCCTAAAATTCGGTGAACAGTATCAAGGATGTCCGAAACGATACCTCAGAGACCTAAATATGGAATATTACATCAATACAAGATTTTGGAATGAAAATAAGTTAAACCAGTCAAATTCTAGGTCATATAGCTATGTCTAGGTCAAAATAGTCAAACTAGGTCAACTCTAGGTCAAACTAGTCAAACTTGGTCAAACTAGTTATTTCTAGGTTGTATGAGTCGATCTCTAGGATATTGGATCCATATGCTATATAACTAGGCTATACTAGCTATGTTAGGATACTAGGATACCAACACTATACCGTATCATAAGATACGTAAAATATTAGATATAAAAATATAATAATATATATATATACAAGATAAAAATATATAGTATCCCTAGCTAAACTAATACTAAGTGGATACCATAGCTTTGAGCCAATACGGTATCATACCACCTACACCCCCTCTTGATACACAACCCAATACCTTGAGGATAAGCCAATATCTTGATATTACCTTGGTGTATCACAAGGTAATTCAAGAACTAGCTTCAACCTATACTAATATATATTCTATCTAGTGTATAACTATATACTAACTTATTATAACTACTAATCATGATACTCTAACTAAATACTAATATGAGTATCTAACAGTTAATATCTAGAGCTAGCATCATCTAATACTAACATGCACTTATACTCATAACATATATCAATACTATACTAAACTAACATAACTAGCATACCCATGCTTCTAACATGTACTAAATAAATTAGTAACTAAACACTAATATATAACCACTAAACTACTAACTAGCAAATACAAACCTATTAACAGTGGCATCTAACCAACACTTAACTTCCAACCTACAAACCTGATCCCTCTTAGCCTTATTGCTATTGTTGCTGCCCATACGGTTGCATTGGCTGCTGCTGCTTCCTCTAGCATTTGTTGTTATTCTCAGCATGTTGCTGCTGCTGCTGTTCACTATGTTATTGCTGCAGCTGTTGTTCACTATTTGCACAGCCCGAGTCCCCTCTCCTCTACCTTTCCTCACACAATCACACAAATACACACACACACACACACACACACACACATACTATAACTCCTATGTACATACATATATATATATATATTAACTTACACATATTAATACTAATAGTTCACATGAACTCCCTACACTCCATATGACAACCAATACACTCAAATAAAATAGAAACATATATATATATATATATATATATATATATATATATATATATATATATATATATAAATATATATATATATATATATAACAACTACAAATACAATACTCTAATAGCTATAACAAAGGTAAATTAAATTAGAATGCAAAGTATTCAACACGTGGCGTGCACTGCACTCGTATCACACTCAATCTATGATACGCTTGTAATACGGCTCCACCACACCACCAAACATATCTTGAAGGATACGAGAAAGTCTAGAATCACAATTAGAAGTACTACGAAGATCTAGTTACTCAACTACGTTCCCATATCAAAATGTGACATGCTCAAACCCCCGTGTCGAAAGAAAAACCACCAAATCAATATGTATCACCAAATTATCGTGATACGACCTACATGTATCCAATTATGGATACGACACTAGTCTCACACAACCAAACACATGTCAATTTTATCTAATTGACCGATTGACAAATACAAGATATGCCAAGCTCGGAATTTCCCTAAATTTGATACAAAATACCACATAACTTCCTCCATAGGCCTCCTATGAACCTAATTCCACTTCCTATAGGTAGTATTAGTACATGGAAGGGTTTCTAATGATTAAACTACCAATTTAGAGTCTAATTAGAGGGCAAAACTTAATTATACCTATTGGGAGTTGGATTCCCAATGCAAGTCTCCAAATGAGTGTTAAGAGCCTTCAACTTATGCTCATTCTTCCTCCTTGTAGATCCTTGCCTCCTTCTTATTCCAATAGCCTCCAATGGTGAGTAGAGAAGGAATTAGGAGAGAATTTAGGTAAGGATTGGTGTAGGGATAAAGGAATTTGGAAGAGAGAAATTCTAGATTTAGAATTGATAGGAATGGATGAAGAGAGAGAGTCTCTCTCCTCCCCCTCTTATGGCCAGCCTTGCCCCTACTCCAAGTTACTTTGAAAAGTCAACAATACCCCTTGGGGCTTGTCATGAAGGAATTAATTAAGGAAGAAAGGTTCTAATCCAATTATTTTAACTAATTAAGCCATCCTCCTAATGAATGGACTAACGATTGGGCTTGTTTGTTGGGCTCAATCTAACTAGAATTAATGTTGATCCATGAGCCTAGTCTAAGCTTGTTAGGTCCACTAACACAAGTATAAAATAAAATATAACATCTAACAATAAATAAATATTCAACTAGCATATAAAATATGAAATAACCAAAATACCCTTCCTAGAAAATATGGTAGTGACAAGTCTACCCCCCCTTAAAATAATTTTGTCCTCAAAATTCAAAGACAAAACTACCCCCAAAAATATAAAAAAATCAGGAAAGAACATACCTCAAGGTACAAACAGATATGGGTATCGCTCTCGCATTTCATCCTCCCTCTCCCAGGTAGACTCACCCGGAGAGTGATGCCTCCATACGACGCGTACCAAGGGAATGGTCTGGTTCCTCAGTACCTTCTCTCTCCGATCCAGAATCTTAACTAGTTGCTCTGGATAGCTAAGAGTAGGGCCTACCTCTATCTCCAAGTGATCCAATACGTGATTAGGATCCACCACGTACCGTCTCAACTGTGACACATAAAATACGTTGTTCACTCCTTCTAATGAAGGTGGCAAGTCTAGTCTGTAAGCAATTACACCGACCCTTTCGAGAATACTGAAGGGTCCGATGAATCGCGGACTAAGTTTTTTGCCTCCACTAAAATGAATCGTGCCTCGTATCGAAGAACACCAGACCACCAACCAAGAACAAAACAAAATCTTAAGAACTTAATTTATAACAAACAACAAATATCAAGCACAAAAATCTAAAACTATACCTCAAACTCTAAAGGTCTTCGGTGGT
Source organism: Iris macrosiphon (assembly GCA_036927795.1). Taxonomy (NCBI): domain Eukaryota; kingdom Viridiplantae; phylum Streptophyta; class Magnoliopsida; order Asparagales; family Iridaceae; genus Iris; species Iris macrosiphon. The sequence continues at coordinate 30,731,898 of JAYESA010000012.1, forward strand.
TAGCGGCCCAATACCGTTGTCTGTCCTGCCCTACTCGAAATATGTCTCTGATCAACTTAACCTTCTCTGCTACATCCACAACCATCTCTGGCCTCAATAAAGCTCTCTCTCCAACATCGTCCCATGACAAGGGAGTACGACATATTCGACCGTACAGAGCCTCAAATGGTGACATCTCTATACTAGCTTGGTAGCTGTTGTTGTAAGCAAACTCTATCAAATGGAGATGATCCGCCCAAGATCCCCCAAAATCTAGTACACAAGTGCGCAGCATATCCTCGAAAGTCTAAATGGTCCTATTTAACTGTCCATCTTTCTGGGGGTGATATGCAGTACTGAACTTGAGCTGGGTGCCCAAACTCGCCTGCAAACTCTTCCAGAAATGAGAAGTAAAATAACTATCTCGAACTGAGACTATGCTAACGGGAATCCCATGTATCCTGACGATCTGCCTCACATACAACTCTTCCAACTTCTCCATAGACAAACCCACCTTGAAAGGCAAAAAGTGGGCTGACTTGATCAACCTGTCAATGATGACCCAAATTGCATCTTTTTCTCCTGGAGATCGTGGAGGTCTGGACACAAAATTTATAGTATGCACCCACTTTAACTCTACAATGGGTAATGGCTGAAGTAATCCATATGGCCTCTGCCTCTCGTCTTTCACCTGCTGGCACACTAAGTTTCTAGATACATACTGTGCCACCTCCCTCTTCATGTCATACCATCATACACTCTCTCGCATATCCCAATATATCTTGTTTGCACCTGGATGCATGGACTATTGAGAGCGATGTGCTTCCTACAATATCTCCTCAAGCAGCTCCCTACTAAGCGCATATTATCTAGAACCATGCCGCAAAGAACCATCCTCAGCAATGGTGAAATCATTCTCCAATCATGCTCTCACCTGAGCTTTGATTCTCCTCAGAGATACATTCTCGTACTGGGCTGCCTTGATCCTGTCCATCAACTCTGAGTGTATCTACAACCCCCATATCTATATGGAAAAACCAGGGACTATCACCTCAATGCCCAAGCTTTCCAGATCCTCCAACAAATAACGATCTTGTGTCAAAAATATAGCTTTCGGATACCTGTTCAAGGCATCGACAACTACATTGGCTTTCCCCGGATGATACTGTAAGGATATGTCAAAATCCTTCATCAGTTCCAGCCACCGACGCTACCTTATGTTCAACTCCTTCTGAGTAAAAACGTACTTCAAGATCTTATGGTTTGTGAAGAGCTCTCCACGCTCTCTATACAAATAATATTTCCACAACTTTAAGGCAAAGATGACTGCTGCCAACTCCAAATTATGGGTAGGATAGTTCTTCTCATGAGGACGCAATTGCCTAGATGCATAGGCAATCACTTTTCTATTCTGCTGAAGAACATAACCCAGCTCTTTTCCTGATGTAACACTATAAATATTGAAACTTCCAGACCCTGATGGCAACGTCAAAATAGGAGCAGACGTCAACCTTATTTTCAATTTCTTAAAATTAGCCTGGCACTCCTCTGTCCAAACAAACTCTACATCCTTCCTGGTGAGTCTAGTCATCGCCTCAGCAATCCTCGAAAAATCTTGTACAAACTTTCTGTAGTAGCCTGCCAGACCCAAGAAACTTCTGATCTCTACCACTGAACTCGGGGTCTTCCAAGACTCCACTGCTGTGATCTTCTTCGGATCCACTAAAATTCTATCACTAGTTATAACATATCCTAAGAACTCTACCTTGTCCAGAAAGAACTCACACTTGGACAGCTTTTCATACAGCTTCTCCTTCCTCAACACATCCAACACAATCTACAGATGCTCCTCGTGTTCCTCTGGTGTCTTCGAGTATATGAGTATGTCATCGATGAATACCACCACGAACTTGTCAAGGTACTGGTCGAACACCTTGTTCATCAAAGTCATAAATACCGCCTGGGTATTAGTCAACCCAAACAGCATCACCATAAACTCATAATGGCCATACGGAGTCCTAAAAAGCAGTCTTCGAAATATCCTCCGGCTTCACTTTCACCTGGTAGTAGCCTGATCTCAAGTCTATCTTAAAAAATACCTTGGCGCCACTTAACTGATCGAACAGGTCATCAATCCGTGGCAACGGGTATTTTTTTTTATAGTGAGATTATTCAATGCCCTGTAATCGATGCACATGCTCACCGATCCATCATTCTTCAGTACAAACAATACCGGGGCTCTCTATGGTGAAGAATTGGATCTGATAAACCCCTTATCCTGCAATTCATCCACTTGCTTCTTCAGCTCAACCAGCTCATTATTGTTCACTCTATAGACATGCTGTAAAATTGGCTCTGTACCTAGCACCAAGTCTATAGAGAATTTAATATCTCGATCTGGCGGCAATCCTGGCAATTTCTCAGGAAATACATCCAACAACTCTACTATTAAAGGATGCGACAACTCCTTATCTTCCACCATAGCTCCACAGATAATGCCTTCTTTCTACTTTATAGCTCCTCTAGCAAACTCAAACTCTGGCTCTCCTGGTGGGCTAAAAAAAACTCTACCTCCTCTGCTATCTATACTAGTATGGTGTCTACTCAACCAATCTATCCCGAGTACAATATTGTAGATCGGAAGTGGCATTACAAGTAAACACGCACTCAACTTTCGGACTCCCAGAGTAACTCTTCGATTCTTGCAAATATCACTAACCAGGATAATGCCTCCCCCGGTCATGATCTTGTAAGTCCTAAGAAAATTCTCAACTCCCAAATGATGCTTTAAAGCAAAAGAAACAAATACAAAACTATGGGAAGCACCACTATCAAATAATGCTAAAGCTAGAATAGAATCAAGAAAAACAGAACCTGCAATGACATCTTCGGTAGGCTCGGCCTCCTCGACCGTCACAGAAAATGCTCGTCCCTGATGTGCATCCCCTTGATGCTGGTACTGGGCATAATGCTGCTACTGGGTCAGAAGCAGCAGTCCCCTCGGCTGTACTACAAGTGGCCTTGCCTGTCTTCTCGGAGTTGGAGCTGATCCTTGAACTGCACGACGAGGGTTGGAAGGACAATCCCTCAGCTGATGCCCCTCGGTACCACAATATAGACAAACTCTCAACCTCTTCCTGCAAACTTTCCAGATATAGTCGGGCTTCTTGTTGTAGTGGCAGGAAGCTTGTTGTGACTGTCTCTACTGCTGCTATGGTGCCTGGACCGGTACCCTAGCTGTAGTCTGGTGCTGTTGTGGCTTCTGAAAAGGCCTAGACTAGAAATGAGGACACTTAGTAGTCATTGTGTTGCTATTAGCCCCCAGAAAAGAATTGCGATCTCTCTTGGGTTTTAAGCCCAACTCTCGCTCAACCCTGCGTGTCTCCACAAGTATCTCTGAATATGTCTCATAGAAAGATGGAATGAGGATCTTCACTTGCCAGTTCAGACCCTCACGGAAGCGGATAGCCCGAACCTCTGGCTCCCTCACCAAATATTTCGTAAATCGGCTCAACCTACCGATCTTTGTGGCGTACTCCTCCACGGATATGCTCCCCTGAGTAAGGCCCTCAAACTACTTCCCTAAGTCCAATCTGTCCACCGGAGCAAAGAACTTCCTCATGAAGAGGTCCTCGAATACCTCCCAAGATTGTCCCGCATCAGCAAGAAGTGGCTCATTCCAGAACCAAGTGTAGACTATGTCGAACAACTGAAGTCCTACTGCCTCAACCTTCAGTTCCTCAGCAAGACGGGATACCCTCATGAGACGCTCGATATCCTCGAGCCAATCATCAGCGTAGATGATACCCTCAGTCCCCTTGAAGACCTGAGGTTCCAGCTTCTTGAAGTCCTAGATATTACCCGGCCGAAGCTGGGCAACCTGTTGCTAGACCAAATCTTCTCTCTCTATTACAGCAAGGGCAAGCTGATGAGCACTTTCAATACCCTGCCCTAACACGTCGGTCTACCTCTGGTGAGCCTCTGACTGGGCCTTGTGAGCCATCATTATCTCGTGAAACATTGCTAACACTTGAGTCACATATGTCGACACAGAAGGTGGAGGTGGAATCCCCTCAGACTGTCACGACCCGCACCCGGTGAAAGGGTATAGATCGAAAATAACGCCCAGCCTACACCGCAGAACCGGCGGTAGAATGCTGTCTGGGTAAACTATCTATCAATATAATGAACCACCAACAATAATAATATACTAAATCACGAATCTAAGATGGAACAAGCACGATTATGATAAAGAATAGAATAGTCACATACAACTCATGAGTCAAAAATAATATATCAATGAGTCTGAAAGAAGTACTAACTAATAAGCTGGAGACAAATTCAGTACAAAGAATACTAAGAAGCTACTAAACTCGGGTCATTTGTCTCAGTTGGGATAAGTTCCTCCTGAACCAGGGTCTCAGACTCTAAACCCACAATATCCTGAGGTCCATAATGTGTAGGGTACCAGTCCTCAGTGTCTTCTGAGAAAAATATATCCGGTCAGGAAAAAAGCAGAGTACAACTCTAACAGTAGTTCTAATCAATGGTAAAAACTATGTAACAGTAAATAGATATAAATATACAAGATGCACAATAGATACAAGAGATACACAATAAGGAAATACTGGAATAAACACAATAATGAACAATATGTCAATGAACAAGAATACTAATGTTTAAGTGTGTGAGTACTAGCTTAACATGTGATCGGCTTGGGAACTTGCACAAGAGTATAATGGCCTAGCTGATCATACGTGCGGTGTATGATCTACACTTACAAGGAACAAGACATGCACAAGGAGGTTCTGATCACATATCTATACTAAAATACTCTCCACCCTCGACTGTATAATAGATCTAACCATAGTATGCTATGGCACAAGATTCTCTAGGAAGGTAGCAAATTTCCCCGAGAATTAGTATCTGTACATGCACAAGATAATCAATAAAATAAGACTTGCACAAAATACACCATATACAAGGAATAACATCTCATGACGAGATCCAGATATACCAATTCGTGTAACAATCATGTCAAAAAATATGGATATCTACACTAGATACAATGAACATAGAGGATATCATAAACGAGAAACTATCAGAGAATGTACTCGCCTGAAGTCCAATGAATAGTCTTACAGATGTCAGATACGGTGCCTCAAAGACCTAGATATGGAATACAACATCAATACAAGGTTCTGGAAAGCAAATAAGTTAAACTAGTCAATTTCTAGGTCAACAAGTCAACTCTAAGTCAAAAGTTAAACTATGGTCAACTATGGTCAACTGCCTAATTCTAGATTGCAAAAGTCTAACACAAGGATATTGGGTTCAAATACTAAAGTCTAGGTCATAAAATCCATATCTTAAATACTAGGATACTGTGTCTCCGGATACGTAATCCAAAAGAAAATATCACATACAAATGCCAAAACAATATTATTAAATAAAATCTTAAAGACAAACATTAATTAGGTACCTTGGTTTTGAACCAACTTGGTATCACAACATAAACTCATAATCTTGATACCCAAAACCCAATACCTTGGGTATCCCCAATACCTTGGTACTTACCTTGGTATCTCAAGGTAATATCCAAATACTTGTTGTACTAAATACCCGTAAGTATATATATACTACACAAATTATTATACATATATTATAATACAATTAGCAAATTATTATACATATATTATAATACAATTAGCAATCTAATAATAGAAAATCTGCCAAACTGTCACTAAAGATCGATGTTGACTGTCGCTGAAATCTCTGATACACTGATATGTTGATAATTTAGCGACGGTTCTGCTGTTGTCGCTAAACTACTGTCGCTGCTGCTGCTGTATGTTCTTGATGCTGCTGCTTTGGCGATGGTTCTGTTGTCGCTAAACTGATATCGTTGCTGCTGTTGAATGCTACTGCTGATATGCTATTCTATTGCGACGCTGCTGTTGTTGTCGCCTTTGCTACTGCTGCTTGCTATAGCTGCTGCGGCAGTGCTGTTGTGACGTTGCTGTCGCTAAAACACTTATATATATATATATATATATATATATATATATATATATATATATATATATATATATATATATATATACATACAACTATATAATTATACTTACATCTATAATTACTAATATATGTAATTACTACATATGAACAATACATACACCCATACATATATACTAATATTTATATATAATTACATCTACATGCATATGTATATATAACCATAGGATAATATGCATACATGCATTATATAAGTATATACCTATAATATAACAACTTATATATATACATATACATAATTCATAACCTCAACATATGTATACTATAATATTTATACACATGCACTACATTATTAAAGAGCTCCTACATATGTAGAATAATAGCTACATACAATATACATAAATAGACACGTAGATCTAAGACACAAGAAACATAATTATATATATATCCACCACATACACATATACACACAACATCCACATATGTATATACTATAACTAGTAGATCTTGCATATGTAAAATAATGATTACACAATTATATAACACATATATATATATAATAGATATATAGATCTAATACATAAATATATATAATAACAATATATATATATATATATATATATATATATATATATATACAACACATATTATATATATATTCATACATATAATTATACAATCCAAGAATAAGAACACAAGAAAATAGATCTATCTATAAATTGCACAAACACATGAAACGTATCACTCCGTATCCCACTAGATCTAGAATACGCTTGCGACACGAGTCCACTACACATCCAAACGTACCCCGAAGGACACAAATAAGTCATATATATTATTTATGAACAATACGAAGAGTCAAATACAAATCTACATGTCCGTGTCAAAATTTAATATGATCAAAGTCCCGTGTCGGAGGGAAAACCCCCAAATCAATACATATCACCAAATTGTTGGGATACGACCTACACGTACCCAATTGTGGACATGACACTAGCCCCAAACATACAAGCACATGCCAAATTGATCTATAGGACCAATTGACACACACAACAAATGTCAATCTCGAAATTCTCCTAAAATTGACACAAAAAGTACCATAACTTTCACAATAGGCCTCCTATGAACACAAAACCAAATCCAATGGGTAGCCTATGCATATGGGTTAATTTTTTATGGTTAAATATCATATTTAGAACCTAATTTAAGGGGGAAAAAACTAAATTATACCTATTGGGAGATAGATTCCCAATGAAACCTCCAAATGTGATGAAGTTGGCCTCCAACTTGTAGATCCTTACTCCTCTTTGTAGATCCTTGCTTCCTCCTTCTAGATCCTTGCTCCACTAGTATCCAATGGTGATTTAGGAAGGAATTAGGATAAAATTTGGTAGGAAAATGAAGTGGGAATGAAGGAATTTGGTTGAGGGAAATTCTAGATCTAGTTTTGAAATAAAAAGAGGAGAGAGAAATCAATTCCCCCCTCTATAATAGGCCGGCCCCCCTTTCCCCTTTCTAAAGCTACTATGTAATATCCAATATACCTCTTGGGGCCTCTCATGAAGAAATAATTAAGGAGGGAAGCTTCTAGTCTAATGGTTTAATTAATTTAATCCATCTCCTAATCAATGGGCTTTCTAGTTGGGCTCAAATCTAACAATTAATACATGCTGGTCCATGAGCCTAAACTAAACTAGTTAGGTCTACTAACACAAGTCCAAAATAAATATCTAACATCTAGCAATAATTAAATAATACAACAAATAATTATTTATCAAGCACAATATTTAATTAAATATAAAATTACTGAAATACCCTTTACTAGAAAATGTGGTAGTGACAAGTCTACCCTCCTTAAAATAATTTTGTCCTCAAAATTCAAAGACGAAAATACCCCCAGAAAATAACAGATCATAACAAAATAACAAAACTAAGAACAGAATTAACTATGAAAGAATATAACATAATAAGGAAAGAACATACCTTAAGGCACAAACAAATATGGATAACGCTCTCGCATTTCATCCTCCCTCTCCCAGGTAGACTCTCCCGGAGAGTGATGCCTCCATGCGACGCGCACCAAAGGAATATTCTGGTTCCTCAGCACCTTCTCTCTCCGATCCAGAATCTCAACTGGCTACTCTGGATAGTTAAGAGTAGGGTCCACCTCTATCTCTGAGTGATCCAATTTATGACTAGGATCTGCCACGTACCATCTTAACTGCGATACATGAAAGACGTTGTGCACTTCCTCTAATACAGGTGGTAATTCTAGTATATAAGCAACTGTACCGACCCTCTCTAGAATAGTGAAGGGTATGATTAATTTGGAGGGGATGGTTTCCCCCAGGACCCCCCTTCGGACTAAGCTTTTTGCCTCCACCGAAGCGAATCGTGTCTCGTGTCGGAGAAATCCTCAGAAACACCAAACCACCCACCTAGAAAAAAACACAACCTTAAGAACTTAATCTATAACAAACAACCAATAGCAAGCATAAACGAAATCTAAACTATACCTCGAACTCCAAAGGTCTGCGGTGGCTATCGGCCCAATGCCGCTGTCTGTCCTGCGCCACACGAAGTCTATCTCTGATCAACTAAAACTTTTTTGTTGCATCCACAACCATATCTGGCCCAAGCAAAATGCTCTCTCCAATATCGTCCCATGACAAGGGAGTACGACACCTCCGACTGTACAGAGCTTCAAAAGGTGACATCTCTATACTAGCCTGGTAACTGTTGTTATAAGCAAACTCTACCAAATAGAGATGGTCCTCCCAAGAACCTCCGAAATTTAGTACACAAGTGCGCAACATATCCTCGAGAGTCTGAATAGTCCTCTCTGACTGTCCATCTGTCTGGAGATGATATGCAGTACTGAACTTGAGCTGCGTGCCCAAACTCTTGTGCAAACTCCTCCAGAAATAAGAAGTGAAACGACTATCCTGGTCCGAGGCTATGCTGACGGGAACTCTATGTATTCTAACGATCTGCCTTACATACATCTTTGCCAACTTCTCTGTAGACAAACCTACCTTAAAAGGCAAAAAGTGGGCTGACTTGGTCAACCTATCAACGATGACCCAAATCGCGTCTTTTCCTTCTGGAGATCGTGGAAGTCCGGACACAAAATCTATAGTAATATGCTCCCACTTCCACTCTGGAATGGTTAATGGCTGAAGTAAACCTCCTGGCCTCTGCCTCTCGGCTTTCACCTGCTAGCACACTAAGCATCTGGATACAAACTGTGCCACTTCCTTCTTTAAGCCATACCACCACACACTCTCTTGTATATCCTGATACATCTTGTTGGCACCTGGATGTATGAAATACTAAGAGCGATGTGCTTCCTGCAATACCTCCTCACGCAGCTTCCACTAGGCACACACAATCTAACTCCATGCCTCAAAGATCTATCCTCAGCAATGGTTAAATTATCCTCCAATCCTGCTCTCACCTGAGCTCTGATGCTCCTCAGAGATACATCCTTATACTGTGCTGCCTTGATCCTGTCTATCAAATCTGAATGTATCTGCAATCCCCACATCTGCATCGCATAACCAAAAATTATTATCTCAATGCCCAAGTTCTCCAAGTCCTCCAACAAATATCAATCCTACGTCATGAACATAGCTACCGGATACCTGCTCAAAGCATCGACAACTACATTAGCTTTTTTTGGATGATACTGCAAAGATATATCAAAATCCTTCATCAGTTCCAACCATTGATGCTCTCCGTACAAGTAATGTTTCCACAACTTCAGGGTGAAGATGACTGCTGCCAACTCTAAATCATGGGTATGATAGTTCTTTTCATGAGGTCGCAATTGCCTGGATGCATAGGCAATCACTTTTCTATTCTGCTAAAGAACACAACCCAAACCTTCCCCGATGCATCACTATAAATAGTGAAACCTCCAAATCCTGATGGCAACGTAAAAATAGGGGCTACGTCAACCTCTTCTTCAATTCCTCGAAAGGAACCTGGCAATCCTTCGTCCAAATAAACTCTATATCCTTCCTGGTGAGTCTGGTCATCGGTTCGGCAATCCTCGAAAAATCTTGCATAAACTTCCTATAGTAGCCTGCCAATCCCAAGAAACTCCTGATCTCTGCTACCGAACTCGGGGTCTTCCAAGATTCTACTGTTGCGATCTTCTTTCGATCCACTAAAATACCATCACCAGTCACAATATGCCCCAAGAATTTCACCTTGTCTAGGAAGAACTCACACTTGGACAGCTTCCCATACAGTTTCTCCTTCCTCAGCACATCCAACACAATCCTTAAATGCTCCTCATGCTCCTCCGGTGTCGTCGATGAACACCACCACAAACTTGTCAAGGTACTGATGGAACACCTTGTTCATCAAGTTCATAAATACCTCTGGTGCATTAGTCAACCCAAACGGCATCTCCATAAACTCGTACTGACCATACCGAGTTCTAAAAGCAGTCTTCGGTATGTCCTCCGACTTCACCTTCACCTGGTGGTAACCTGATCTCAAATCTATCTTAGAAAATACCTTGGCACCTCTCAACTGATCAAACAGATCATCAATCCATGGCAAAGGATACTTATTCTTGATAGTAAGATTATTCAAAGCCCTGTAATCAATACACATGCGCACCGATCCATCCTTCTTCGGTATAAACAATACCGACGCTCCCTACGGTGAAGAACTCGAACTGATAAACCCCTTATCCTGTAATTCGTCCACCTGCTTATTTAGCTCGACCAGCTTGTTGTTGTTTACTCTATAGACATGTTGCAAAATTGGTTCTACACTTGGCACCAAGTCTATAGAGAATTCAATATCTCGATCTGGCGGCAACCCTGGCAATTTCTCAGGAAACACATCCAAGAATTTTGCTATCAATGGATGCGGCAACTCCTTATCTTCCACCATAGCTCCACAAATAATGCCTTCTCCCTGCTCTGCATCTCCTCTAGCAAACTCAAACTCTGGCTCTCCTGGCGAACCAAACAAAACTCCACCTCCTCTACAATCTATACTAGCACGGTGCCTACTCAACCAATCTATCCCGAGTACAATATCGTAGCTCGAAAGTGCCATTACAAGTAGATACGTACTCAATTCCCGGCCTCCTATAATAACTCTTCGATCCTTGCAAATATCATTAATAAGGATAATGCCTCCCCCGGTCATGATCTTGCAAGTCCTAAGCAAAGACTCAGCTACCAAACCATGCTTCAGAGCAAAAAAAAAAACAGATACAAAACTATAGGAAGCACCACTATCAAACAAAGCTAAAGCTGGAATGGAATCAAGAAGAATAGAACCAGCAATGACATCTCCGGTAGGTTCGTCCTCCTCGATGGTCATAGCAAACGCTTGTCCCTGACATGCACCTCCTTGATGCTGAAGCTCGACATAACGCTGCTGCTGTATCAAAAGCGGTCCCCTCGGTTGTACTGTAGATGGTCTTGTCTGTGCCCTCAGAGCTGAAGCTACTCCCTGACCTGCACGACGAGGATTGGAAGGAAACTCTCTCAGCTGATGCCCTTCAGTACCATAATACAAACAAACTTCCAACCTCTTCCTGCAAAATTCTCAGATATAGCCGGGCTTTTTGCAGAAATGGCAGAAAGATTGCTGTAACTGTCTCTGCTGTTGTGGTGCCTGGTGAAAAGGTGCCTTAGCTGGAGTCTGGTGCCGCTGCGGCTGCTGGAAAGACCTGGACTGGAAATAAGGACATTTTGCAGATATTGTACTGCTATTGGCCCCCAGAAAAGAATCACGGTCTCTCTTGGGCTTCAAACCCAACTTCAGCTCAACCTTGCGTGCCTTCGCAAGTATCTCTGAGGATGTCTCATAAAAAGAAGGAATAAGGATCTTTACTTCCCAGTTTAGACCCTCACGAAAATGAATAGTCCGAACCTCCGGCTCTCTCACCAAATATACTACAAATCGGCTCAACCTACCGAACTCTGCAGCGTACTCCTCCACAGACATGCTCCCCTAAATAAGACTCTCAAACTGCCTCCCCAAGTCTAGCCTGTCTGCCCGAGCAAAAAACTTCTTCTTGAAGAGGTCCTTGAATACCTCCCAAGATTGTCCTGCGTCAACAAGAATCGGCTCATTCCTGAACCAAGTAGGAGCGACGTCGATCAGTTGAAGTCCTATCGCCTTAACCTTCAGATCCTCAAAAAGACGGGACACCCTCATAAGACGCTCAATGTCCTCGAGCCAATCATCGGCATAGACGATGCCCTCCGTCCCCTTGAAGATCCTAGGCTCCAGCTTCTTGAAGTCCTGAATGTTGCCTAGTCGAAGCTGAGCAACCTGAGGAACATCCTGCTGCTGGACCAGAACTCCTCTCTCGACTAGCTAGCTGATGATCACTCTCGGTGCCCTGCCATAAAATATTGGTTTCCCTCTGATGTGCCTCTGACTGAGCCCTCTGTGCCTCGAGCATCTTTTAAAATAGTGTAAACATCTACGTCACCTCTACTGGCACAGAAGATGGAGGTGGAAGCCCCTCAGATACTGCTGGCACAGTCCTCTGAGTAGGTAGTGGACCTCCGAAAGTAGCTGACACTCTAATCACCGGAGAAGTGACTGGTGCAGGCCGTCGGGATATCGCAGACCTCTCAGAAACTGCTCTCCCCTGCTGCGATCTAGTCTTAGGCGGCATCCTGTGACAAAGCGAAAGAAAGAATCAATATGGCACATGATGTAAGACACTCAAGGAAATGACAGATTAAGAGATCAAGTATCAATATCAAAGGAGAATAGCTGAATGAATCAAAAGAATTTTCCTAGGTGTTATTGAGTATTCTCAGCCTATAGCCTATGTCCTATATCCTAAATCAGGCTCGCAGTAGTACAACTAAGTCGTCGTACTACCACGATATCGCACAACTTACGAAGCCTGACCTGCATGGGACACCACTAAAAACGTGTCACAACCGGCACCCGGTGTAAGGGTATAAGTCAGAAATAACACCCAGCCTACGCCACAGAGTCGGCGGTAGAACGCTGTCTAGGTAAACTATCTATCAATATAATAAACCACCAACAATAACAATATACTCAATCACAAATCTAAGATGGAATGAGCACGAATATGATAAAGAATAGAATAGTCACATACAACACATGAGTCAAAAATAATACATCAATAAGTTTGAAAGAAGTACTAACAAATAAGCTGAAGACAAATCCAGTACAAAGAATACTAAGAAGCTACTAAACTCGGATCATCTGTCTCAGTTGGGATAAGTCCCTCATGAACCAGGGTCTCAGACTCTAAACCCACAACATCCTGAGGTCCATAATGTGTAGGGTACCAGTCCTCAGTGTCATTTGGGAAAAATATATTACATCTCTAACAGCAGTTCTAATCAATGATAAAAACTATGTAACAGTAAATAGATATGAATATACAAGATGCACAATAGATACAAGAGATACATAATAAGGAAATACTGGAATAAACACAATAATGAATAATATATCAATGAACAAGAATACTAATATCTAAGTGTGTGAGTACTAGCTTAACATGTGATCGTCTTGGAAACTTACACAAGAGTATAATGGCCTGGTTGTTCATACGTACAGTGTCTGATCAACACTCACAAGGAACAAGATATGTACAAGGAGGGTATGATCACATATCTATACTAAAATACTCTCCATCCCCGACTAGTATAATAGATCCAACCATGGCATGCTATGGTGTCACTACCACATTTCCACATTAGGACATTAGTGTAATTTCCCCTATTTAATTTTAATCATGTAAATATTTAATGTGATGAGTTTTATTTAATTGATTAGAGGTGTTCTTGATAATTAAGTTTTTAGGTTAAACCCTAGAAATCCTATTAGGTCTAACCCTAATAGCTAAACCCTAACTTGTAAGCTAGCATTAGGGAAACCCTAAATTTCAATTATAGGTTTAGAATCTCAAACCCTAGAAATGACTAAACCTTAGTTAATTAAGTTCTTCATGACTTAACATGGAGGATTAATTTAACCCTTGCATTAGGAACCCTAAACCTAGCCTATATAATAAAGGGGAGCCTCCCTCAACCATTTCTTCATGAAGAAAGAAAACCAAACCCTAGCCTCCATTTAAAAAATCATTCCCTCACCCCACAAATTTCAAAATTCAGCCCTAGGATCTCACTTTCCTCCTCCATCAAAGGGGAAACAAGGAGCTTGGACCAAGAAGACTTGGAGAAGGAGAATCTCCATTGGGAAACCATCTCCCAATAGGTAAAACCCAAATTTTAATACATTTAATTTCTGTTTTCATTTGTGTTGGCCATTAGGAGCCCACCTTGATGTTTATATTTCAATTTTTTAGGGATTATACATGAAGACCTAGGAGAGATTAGTGTTTTGGTGACCTACGGGTGTTTTCTCCCAATTTTTAGGAACCCTAACCCTAGGGGTTTGCTAGTGGACCGATTATATCTCCCACGTATGGTTTAGATCTCGGTTCTTAGGATTTTGGTTGAGGATTCATGGGTTCTTGAGTAAACCCGATTTTTTTGCACTCTTTGTATTTGTTGAAATGATTATTAGGGGTTTCTGTGAGCACTGTGCAGTCGGGATTAAACTAGCTGTGTTTGGTTTCCACTGTGCAGTGTGCAGTGTAGAGGAGAGGGTTTCTCTGTGCAGTTCTAAACTAAACAGTGTCTTGGTTTTGAGATTTATACCTTTGTCTGTGAATGTGTGTCCCTGTTTTGGGAGTGTCCCAGTACCTGTGTAGCATATACCTGTGTCAGTGTGTGAGCTCGAGTTTGTGTGTATCTGCAACAACTGTGGGTGAGTGTACCTAGTGAACCTAGGTGACAGTGTGCCTGAGAATGTGTGATACTGTGGGGAGTAGTTCCCTGTGTAGAGTCGAGTTTTCTGGGTTGTGTTGGTGTTCAGTGTTCAGTAGCAGTAGTTGGGGGAAAAGGGTATTATGTGTATAGATCTGTGTCTGAGAGTGTGTGAGCCATGTGTTGGTGCAGTGAGTATAGCTATGTGTGTGTATCAGTGAATACATGTGTGTGTGAGTTATCAGTGAGAACAGTGTGTAGCAGTGTATGGTGTCTGGAGAAATTATTCAGTATGTGTATCTGAAATATGTATCAATGGGGATAGGGTATACCCAGATTTTCCTTTTCAGTATCCCATTGTCTGTGATTGTGCAGACAGTTTCAGTCGAGTGGTGAGCAGTATGTGCAGAGTTGAATCAGTGTGTGTATGTGTAACCTACCGGTGTATCAGAAACCTGTGTGCCAGTGTGTATCTTGTGTTGTGCTGTGCCACTTTGTGTGCGTATCTTGTATTGTGCTGTGTGTAGTTGTTTATTTGTCAATGAACCTAGCTAGGTATCTGTGTGTGTATAACCCTGTGTCATAATGTGCCAGTGAGCTTTGGGTGAGTTCAGTGCATTAGGTATATGTGTGTAGGTGTAGGTCTGTGCCAGTAATGATTTTTCAGGTCCTAGTATCACTGTGTGAGTACCTGTGAGTGAGTGTTGTGTGTGAATCAGTGAGCTAAAATGTTTGGGATAGGAGGTACAAGGGTATCAGTTAGCAAATTAGGAAATGATATGTGGTATTGGTGTGGGTTAATATGTAGAGTTGTGGAGGTAGTATCCAAACTTGAGGAGTGGTACCAGAGTACCATGAGATAGAGGTAACTTAGTCTCAAGATACTAAGTTGAGTATAGGTATCATAGTACTAAAACTAAGATAATACTAGATGATAGATTTAATAATTATATTATAAGATATAGATGTCTAGTGTCACTTAGTATTAACTAGTGTGAGACTAGTATGGACCAGTAGACCTTAGTATGACCTAGAGGCCTCATATTTTTAATTAACTAAACATGTTATTTCCTTTAATTCAGTATTTGACATTTATATTCCACAATTAGGTCTTTGCGACTCCATTTTGGACATCGATCCTCACATATTCATCGGGACCACAGGCGAGTACATTCTCTGACAGTTTTCGCTTTTGTTGATTACTTCTATAAATCTAGTTGTATTACATACTTGATTTTGACACTGTGGATACACGAGTTAGCACCCTGGATACCCGTCATGAGGAGTCGTGATTGGAATCCATCGTGTTAGCTGGGGATGGGGAAACATTAGTAGATTATGTGATCATACCCAAACTCTACATGCATCATAGCTCACCCCACATCTCACGTCGGGTGTGGCCTGACCATTTACATGCTTCATAGTTGTTATATATGATTAGCCTGACCATTACATGCATCATAGCTAACCATATGGTTAGCCTGACCTACAAGAATCATAGCTAATCATATGTAACCAGCCTGATCTAGTCCCAAGCCGATCACAGAATAAACTGATATTTCAAACACTTAGCTAGATGTTATTCTTTATTTCAGATTTACTTGTTCTAGCATTCACTGTATATTGTTCATTGCTAGATGTTCTATTGCCTATTTCATATTCTCCAGGACTCTACATTTCCAGTATTTATTTCATCTTGTATTCCTTACACTGTTTTATAGTTTTTGTCAACATAAATGAAACTGCTGTTAGTGTTTGTGCTTCGCTCCAATCCTGACTGGATAACATTTTCAGAGAACCTGGAGAACTTTTGTCCCACCCATTATGGCCCGGGACTAGAGGGAGATTTCACTCCAGTATTCTCAAAGGAGTTGCCTATCCTGAAGGAGATCCTACCTGCCTGCACTTAGATTACTCTATTTCTTGTATTATTGTATTAGACTGAGATTGAGTTGTATTATTTTTTGTGACTTTTGAGGACATCTAGACTCAGGACTTGTGTACTTATTTGTGTTTGGCTTATGATAGGACTCTTTATTTCCCATTTCTCATTGTGCCAATTACTTTTATATAGCTTGTGATTGAGTATATTTATAGAACTATGGATTCATATTATCATTGTCCTCCGTACGGAGTTGAGACTATTGACAGGATGTATTATGTTTGAGACCTAGACAGCGTTCTACCGCCGATACTGCGGCGTAGGCTGGACGTACCCATGACTCATGCCCAAATTCCGGGTGCGGGTCGTGACACATTTTTAGTGGTGGCCCATGCAGGTCCTTGGCTCGCATTTAGAGCGATATCGTAGTGGTGCTCGCTTAGAGTATTGCTACGAGCCTGTTTTAGGAGATAGGAATTAGGCCGAGAATATGCTCAATCACAATTAGGAAATTTTTGATTCTTATAATACTACTCTTAATGATTATTTCCTTTAGAAATTTTACTGTCCTTCCTTGATGATATCGTGTCTATTGCCTTAATTAAATCTTTCGATCTGTCTTCAGGATGCCGCCAAGGACCAGGTCCCTGAGACTCGGAGCAGCAGAGTCAGAGAGGTCTGCCACCTCTCGCCCTGCTGGACAGACATCCGCAGCCTCTCCTATATCTCTCGTGCATGTGGGAGTGCCTGCACTATTCGGGGGTCCTCCTCCCCCACCTGTTCAGAGGGTTCCCATAGCTACGATGGAGCCTATTCCACCACCACCGACTCAGTATCCAGGAGGTGTGCCCGTCGATGGGGCACAGATGTTCGCATTGATCCAGGGCATGGTCGATGCCCAGAGGACGTCAGCAGAGGCCCAAAGAGTGCAGGCTGAGGTACACTAGGCCCAGATCGAGATGATGAGGATGAGCATGGAGAATGCTCATCAGGTGGATCTCCAGGCTGTGGAGAGAGTCGCTCAGCAGCAGCATCCTGGCCAGTACCACCAGAGGCCGGGCACCATTGTGGACTTCAGAGGATGATGCCTCGGGAGTTCAAAGGGACAGAGGGGATACTCTATGCCGATGATTGGTTAGATAACATCGAGAGGAACTTGCGCTTGGCGCAGCTTCCGGAGGCCCTTCAGATCGAGGCCGCCGGCAGCCAGATGTTCGATATCGCCCTGATGTGGTTTCGCACGGAGCCGAGACTCTTTGACGGGGGACTCACTTGGGAGGCTTTCAGGGAGCTCTTCAAGGAGAAGTTCTTTCCTGATGTTGCCCTCGGAGCCTTGGAGAGTCAGTTCCATGACTTAGTCCAGGGGAGCTCGTCCATTGATGAGTATGTCGCAGAGTTTTGCCGCCTGAGCCGCTTTGTGCCGTCGATGATTAGAGATCCAGGAGACAGGGCCCGGAAGTTCAGAAAGGGGCTGGCAAGGGAGATCAAGTCTCGCACGTCGGGACGTTGCACCGCTACCTTCGAGGGCATATTGATGGATACCCAGATAGCCGAGGACGACTTGGACCTTAGGCCCAAGAGGGGACACGATGTTTCAGGAGGAGCAAACAGTAGTGCAGGACCGGGCAAGCGTCCACACTTCCAGCAGCAGCAGAGGCCCTATCAGCAGCAGTGCCAGCAACACCAGGCACCAGACCGAGGACAAGTCCAGCATCAGCAACAGAGGCAGACTCAGCCCGCCATCCAGTGTACGTACTGCGGGAACGTAGGACACACTAGAGAGATCTGCAGGAAGAGGTTGGGCACATATCTGTCCTGCGGATCGACGACACATCAGCTGAGGGATTTCCCTACCATCCAGACTCGTCCAGGTCAGGGTGGAGCAGTCGCCCAGAGAGGACCAGATAGGGTACCTACAGTACCAGGAGGCCAACAACAGAGGGGACCACTTCCATCGCAATATCAGAGGTTTGCTCAGCACCAGTAGCAGAGAGGTGCACCCTAGGGGCGAGCATACGCCATGGCAGTCGAGGAGGTCGAGCCAGTAGGAGACTTGATTACAGGTTCAGTTCTTCTCGATTGTATTCCCGTATTTACCTTATTCGACTCTAGCGCTTCCCATAGTTTTGTGTCTGTATCATATGCACTTCGACATCATTTAGAGACAGAACCATTAGCTAGGACTTGCAAGATCATGACTGGTGGAGGTATTATCCTAGTCAGTGATTATTGCAAGGACCGAAGGGTGTCAGTAGGAGGCCGAGAGTTGAGCGTGTGCTTACTCGTCATGCCACTTCCGAGGTACGATATTATACTCGGAATGGACTGGTTGAGTAGGTATCATGCTACTATAGATTGTCATAGAGGTAGAGTATTATTTAGACCACCAGGAGAGTCGGAGTTTGAGGTCGCCAGAGGAGCAGTGGAACAGAGCAGGAGCACATTTTCTGGAGCCAGGGTGGAAGAAGAGGAGTTGCCACATCCCCTGATAGCGGAGTTCCTGGATGTATTTCCAGAGGAGTTGCCAGGCTTGCCGCCAGACAAAGATGTTGAATTCTCTATAGACTTGGTTCCAGGAGCGGAGCCCATCTCACAACATGTCTATAGAGTCAACAACAGCGAGCTGGCAGAACTGAAGAAGCAAGTTGAGGAGTTGCAGGACAAAGGCTTCATCAAATCCAGTTCATCACCATGGGAAGCTCCGGTATTGTTCGTACCGAAGAAGGACGGCACGGTGCGCATGTGCATTGATTATAGAGCTTTGAACAACCTCACTATCAAGAACAAATACCCGCTGCCGAGGATAGATGATCTTTTCGATCAGTTGAGCGGGGCGACGGTATTTTCGAAGATAGATTTGAGGTCAGGCTATCACCAGGTGAAGGTGAAGAGAGAAGACACGCCGAAGATAACCTTTCAGACCAGATACGGCCAGTTTGAGTTCATGGTAATGCCATTTGGTTTAACCAATGCAGCAGCAGTATTCATGAACCTGATGAACAAGGTGCTCCACCAGTACCTTGACAAGTTCGTGGTGGTGTTCATCGACGATATTCTTGTGTATTCCAAGACCCCGGAGGAGCACGAAGAGCACCTGAGGTTGGTCTTAGAGACTCTAAGGAGGGAGGAGCTGTACGGGAAACTCTCAAAGTGTGAATTCTTCCTTGACAAGGTTAAATTTCTTGGGCATGTGGTGTCGGGTGACGAAATCTTAGTTAACCCAACGAAGATCGAGGCAGAGGACTCGTGGACTACCCCCAGTTCGGTAGCTGAGATCAGGAGTTTTCTCGGGCTAGCAGGATACTACAGGAGGTTTGTACAGGACTTCTCCAGGATTGCAGCGCCAATGACCAGGCTGACCAGGAAGGATGTGGATTTTGTCTGGACGGAGGATTGCAAGGCAGCATTTGATGAGCTGAAGAAGAGGTTGACGACAGCTCCAGTTTTGACGTTGCCAGCGGGGACAGGTGGATTCACCATCTACAGTGATGCTTCAGGGAAGGGTCTGGGATGTGTTCTTCAGCAGCATGGGAAGGTAATTGCCTATGCTTCCAGACAGTTATGCCCTCATGAAAAGAACTACCCCACCCACGATTTGGAGTTGGCAGCGGTTATCTTCGCTCTAAAGCTGTGGAAACATTACCTGTACGGAGAGCATATGGAGATCTTCACAGACCACAAGAGCTTGAAGTACGTGTTCACACAGAAGGAGCTGAACATGAGGCAGAGGAGGTAGTTGGAGTTGATGAAGGACTTTGACATCTCATTGCAGTACCACCCAGGGAAGGCCAACGTAGTCGCCGATGCCTTGAGCAGGTATCCGATGGCTATGTACTTGACGACAGATAGATATTTGTTGGCTGATCTGGAAAGCTTGGAGGTTGAGGTGCTAGTCTCCGGAGCTGAGATTCAGATGTGGGATTGCAGATACAGTCCGAGCTGATGGACAGGATCAGAGCTGCGCAGTATGATGATGAGGCTCTGAGGAGTATCAGGGCACAGGTTCGGACAAGATTGTCGAACGACTTTACTATCGCAGATGATGGTTCTTTACGGCACGGCACGAGGATGTGTGTGCCGAGCGGGGAGCTGCGCGAGGAGGTTTTGCAGGAGGCACACCGCTCTCAGTACTCGATGCATCCCGGTGCCGACAAGATGTATCGAGACTTGAGGGAGCACGTATGGTGGTATGGAATAAAGCGCGAGGTAGCACGCTTTGTATCCCGGTGTCTAGTGTGCCAGCAGGTAAAGGCGGATCGGCAGAGGCCAGGTGGATTGCTTCAACCTTTACCTATCCCAGAGTGGAAGTGGGAGCACGTGACCATGGATTTCGTTTTAGGGCTTCCGCGTTCTCTAGGAGGGAAGGACGCGATTTGGGTCATCGTGGACAGGTTGACCAAATCAGCCCACTTTATACCTTTCAAGGTGGGCACGTCGACAGAGAGGCTACCAGAGATATACGTGCGACAGATCATTAGGCTTCATGGAGTTCCTATGAGCATCGCCTCAGATCGGGATAATCATTTCACTTCCCACTTCTGGAGGAGTCTGCAGGCTAGCTTGGGCACTCAGCTCAAGTTCAGTACCTCATACCACCCCCAGACAGACGGGCAGTCTGAAAGGACTATTCAGACTCTCAAGGATATATTATGTACTTGCGTTTTAGATCTCGGAGGTTATTGGGAGGATCATCTGCACCTTGTAGAGTTTGCTTATAACTACAGCTACCAGGCCAGCATCGAGATGTCGTACACCGTTATCTTGGGACGACGTTGGAGAGAGAGCCTTGCTAGAACCAGAAATGGTCGTGGATGCAGCAGAAAAGGTGAAACTCATCAGAGATAGACTGCGAGTGGCGCAGGACAGACAGCGACATTAGGCCGACAGCCATAGTAGACCCCTTGAGTTTCAGGTATAGATTGTCATTTTTTGCTTGTGATTGTTTTTTTAGACTGCGTGTTGAGACTGTTTTATTTTAGGTTGGCGATCTAGTATTCCTACGGATTTCTCCGACGCGTGGCATGATTCATTTTGGTAGAGGTGGGAAGCTTAGCCCATGCTACATTAGACCCTTCGATATTCTTGCGAGGGTAGGTGCAGTGGCGTATAGACTAGACTTGCCGCCTGCACTAGAGGGAGTGCATGACGTGTTCCACGTGTCACAGCTGAGGCGGTACTTGGCAGACCCTAGTCACGTACTTGATCACTCGGAGATCGAGGTTGGTCCGACTCTCAGCTACCCTGAGCAGCCCGTAGAGATCTTGGATCGTAGAGAGAAGTGTTGCGAAACCAGACTATTTCTTTGGTTCATGTTGTATGGAGACATCACTCTCCAGGGGAGTCGACCTGGGAGAGGGAGGACGAAATGCGCGAGCAATACCCATATCTCTTTGAGACTTGAAGTATAATTCATTTTCTGATTTCGTTCTTGTTCTAGTTCAATCCAATTTCGAGGACGAAATTTTTTTTAGGAGGGTAGACTTGTCACTACCACATTTTCATATTAGGGCATTAGTGTAATTTCCCTTGTTTAATTTTAATCATGTAAATATTTAATGTGATGAGTTTTATTTAGTTGATTAGAGGTGTTCTTGATAATTAAGTTTTTAGGTTAAACCCTAGAAATCCCATTAGGTCTAACCCTAATAGCTAAACCCTAACTTGTAAGCTAGCATTAGGGAAACCCTAAATTTCAATTATAGGTTTAGAATCTCAAACCCTAGAAATGACTAAACCTTAGTTAATTAAGTTCTTCATGACTTAACATGGAGGATTAATTTAACCCTTGCATTAGGAACCCTAAACCTAGCCTATATAATAAAGGGGAGCCTCCCTCAACCATTCCTTCATGAAGAAAGAAAACCAAACCCTAGCCTCCATTTGAAAAACCATTCCCTCACCCCACAAATTTTAGAATTCAGCCCTAGGATCTCACTTTTCTCCTCCATCAAAGGGGAAACAAGGAGCTTGGACCAAGAAGACTTGGAGAAGGAGAATCTCCATTGGGAAACCATCTCCCAATAGGTAAAACCCAAATTTTAATCCATTTAATTTCTTTTTTCATTTGTGTTGGCCATTAGGAGCCCACCTTGATGTTTAGATTTTGATTTTTTAGGGATTATACATGAAGACCTAGGAGAGATTAATGTTTTGGTGACCTACGGGTGTTTTCCCCTAATTTTCAGGAACCCTAACCCTAGGGGTTTGCTAGTGGACTGATTACATCTCCCACGTACGGGTTTAGATCTCGGTTCTTAGGATTTTGGTTGAGGATTCATGGGTTCTTGAGTAAACCCGATTTTTTTGCACTCTTTGTGTTTGTTGAAATAATTATTAGGGGTTTCTGTGAGCACTGTGGAGTCGGGATTGAACTAGCTGTGTTTGGTTTCCACTGTGCAGTGTGCAGTGTAGAGGAGAGGGTTTCTCTTTGCAGTTCTAAACTGAACAGTGTCTTGGTTTTGAGATTTATACCTGTGTTTGTGAATGTGTGTCCCTGTTTTGGGAGTGTCCCAGTACCTGTGTAGCATATACCTGTGTCAGTGTGTGAGCTCAAGTTTGTGTGTATCTGCAACAACTGTGGGTGAGTGTACCTAGTGAAACTAGGTGACAGTGTGCCTGAGAATGTGTGATACTGTGGGGAGTAGTTCCCTGTGTAGAGTCGAGTTTTCTGGGTTGTGTCGGTGTTCAGTGTTCAGTAGCAGTAGTTGGGGGAAAAGGGTATTTTGTGTGTAGACCTGTGTCTGAGAGTGTGTGAGCTGTGTGTTGGTGCAGTGCGTATAGCTATGTGTGTGTATCAGTGAATACATGTGTGTGTGAGTTATCAGTGAGAATAATGTGTAGCAGTGTGTGGTGTCTGGAGAAATTATTCAGTATGTGTATCTAAAATGTGTATCAATGGGGATAGGGTGTACCCAGATTTTCCTTTTCAGAGTCCCATTGTCTGTGATTGTGCAGACAGTTTCAGTCGAGTGGTGAGCAGTATGTGCAGAGTTGAATCAGTGTGTGTATATGTAACCTATCGGTGTGTCAGAAACCTGTGTGCCAGTGTGTATCTTGTGTTGTGCTGTGTCAGTTTGTGTGTGTATCTTGTGTTGTGCTATGTGTAGTTGTTTATGTGTAAATGAACCTAGCTAGGTATCTGTGTGTATATGACCCTGTGTCATAATGTGCCAGTGAGCTTTGGGTGAGTTCAGTGCATTAGGTATATGTGTGTACGTATAGGTCTGTGCCAGTAATGATTTTCCAGGTCCTATGTATCTCTGTGTGAGTACCTGTGAGTGAGTGCTGTGTGTGAATCAGTGAGCTAAAATGTTTGGGATAGGAGGTACAAGGGTATCAGTTAGCAAATTAGGAAATGATATGGGGGTATTGGTGTGGGTTAATATATAGAGTTGTGGAGGTAGTGTCCAAACTTGAGGAGTGGTACCAGAGTACCATGAGATAGAGATAACTTAGTCTCAAGATACTGAGTTGAGTATAGGTATCAAAGTACTAAAACTAAGATAATACTAGATAATAGATTTAACAATTATATTATAAGATATAGATGTCTAGTGTCACTTAGTATTAACTAGTGTGAGACTAGTATGGACCAGTAGACCTTAGTATGACCTAGAGGCCTCATATTTTTAATTAACTAAACATGTTATTTCCTTTAATTCAGTATTCGACATTTATATTCCACAATTAGGTCTTTGCGACTCTATTTTGGACATCGATCCTCACATATTCATCGGGACCATAGGCGAGTACATTCTCTGACAGTTTTTGCTTTTGTTGATTATTTCTATAAATCTAGTTGTATTATATACTTGATTCTGACACTGTGGATACACGGGTTAGCACTCTAGATACCCGTCATGAGGAGTCATGATTGGAATCCATCGTGCTAGCTGGGGATGGGGAAACATTAGTAGTTTATGTGATCATACCCAAACTCTACATGCATCATAGCTCACCCCACATCTCACGTCGGGTGCGGCCTGACCATTTACATGCTTCATAGTTGTTATATATGATTAGCCTGACCATTACATGCATCATAGCTAACCATATGGTTAGCCTGACCTACAAGAATCATAGTTAATCATATGTAACCAGCCTGATCTAGTCCCAAGTCGATCACATAATAAACTGATATTTTAAACACTTAGCTAGTTGTTATTCTTTATTTCAGATTCACTTGTTCTAGCATTCACTATATATTGTTCATTTCTAGATATTTTATTGCCTATTTCATATTCTCCAGTACTCTACATTTCCAGTATTTATTTCATCTTGTATTCCTTACACTGTTTTATAGTTTTTGTCAACATAAATAAAACTGCTGTTAGTGTTTGTGCTTCGCTCCAATCCTGACTGGATAACATTTTCAGAGGACCTGGAGAACTTTTGCCCCACCTATTACGGCCCGGGACTAGAGGGAGATTTCACTCCAGTATTCCCAGGGGAGTTGCCTATCCTAGAGGAGATCCTACCTGCCTGCACTTAGATTACCCTATTTCTTGTATTATTGTATTAGACTGAGATTGAGTTGTATTATTATTTGTGACTTTTGAGGACATCTAGACTCAGGACTTGTGATGTACTTATTTGTGTTTGGCTTATGATAGAACTCTTTATTTCCTATTTCTCATCGTGCCAATTACTTTCATATAGCTTGTGATTGAGTATATTTATAGAACTGTGGATTTATATTGTCATTGTCCTCCGTACGGAGTTGAGACTATTGACAGGATGTATTATGTTTGAGACCTAGACAGCGTTCTACCGCCGATACTGCGGCGTAGGCTGGACGTACCCACGGCTCATGCCCAAATTTCGGGTGCCGGTCGTGACATATGGCACGGAATTCTCTAGGAAGGTAGCAAATCTTCTCGAGAATCAGTGTCTGTATATGCACAAGATAATCAATGAAATAAGACTTACACAAGATACACCATATACAAGGAATAACATCTCATGACGAGATCCGGATATACCAATCCGTGTAACCATTGTGTCAACAAATATGGATATCTACACTAGATACAATGAACATAGAGGATATCATAAACAAAAAACTATCAAATAATGTACTTGCCTGAAGTCTAATGAATAGTCTCACAGATGTCTGATACGGTGCCTCGAAGACCTAGATATAGAATACAAAATCAATACAAGATTATGGAAAGCAAATAAGTTAAACTAGTCAATTTCTAGGTCAACAAGTCAACTCTAAGTCAAAAGTCAAACTATGGTCAACTATAAGGTCAACTATAGTCAACTGCCTGATTCTAGATTGCAAAAGTCTAACACAAGGATATTGGATTCAAATACTATATTCTAGGTCACAAAATCCATATCTTAAATACTTGGATAACATATCTCCGGATACGTAATCCAAAAGAAAACATCACATACAAATGCCAAAACAATATTATTAAATAAAATCTTAAAGACAAACATTAATTAGGTACCTTGGCTTTGAACCAACTTGGTATCACAACATAAACCCATAATCTTAATACCCCAAACCCAATACCTTGGGTATCCCCAATTGTAAACCCCCTCTATTTATTCTGTAGATAGTTAGGATGGATTTGGAAATTTTTGGTTTTGGTAGCAGATATCGAGGTTTAGAGTGGAGATAAGTTTATCTGGTATTTAATTTATTTAATTAAAACCCTTGGCGCGCCCTATCATTGTTAAATTAATCGGAGCCCAATATCAGCCCATAAATTCCATCGGACTATTGTACTTCTGACTTGACTCGCCAAATTAGGCACTGGACTTTTCCGTCACTCAAAATCAGATTTTTGTTGTGCTCTAAATTAATTGCACAATTTTCTGAAACCGTAATCCATATTTAATTCCGTGTCGGACACCTGTGTCATTACCCTAAATTTTGAGATACATACTTAATCCGTTGAGCCGGACCAACAAAAGGGTCCAAGACTGACTCCAAGCCCCCACCATTTTTGACCTTTGCGTCATTTCCAGATTTTGATCCCAAGTGCCCCCATTTAATTTAAAAGCCCGGGACACTTTAATTCTATTTAAATCGAGGATACCAATTTTTCTTAATCCTATTTTAATCCTTAATTAATCCCGTTGGCTATTAAATTAAACCCGTGCCAAACCCCCAATACCCCCTCGCCATACAAATCAACAACCGTATTTTTTTCCCCACAATTTTGGCATTATTTTATGTGTTCGTGCAATTTCTCGAATTTAAGGGGCTAAGTTGCAATTTAGTGATTTTATGTGCCCTCACCCAATTGGCCAAAACCAAATGGAGATGTCACAAAATTGGGTCCTATTACACTTATCCATTCACCACTCCTCATGAAGAAACTATTTTTCTTCATGACAAATCCTATCCCTCTATTTTGAATAGGAGCATCTCCACCCTCCATCCACTCACCACTCCCTATAAAACATCACATCACCCCACCCTCATAACTCACCACCGGCCCTAATCCCAAACTAAAAGAAAACCCCCTCTCTCTTTCCTCACTCCTCCATTTATTTTCTCCATGCAAAGAAACTCCTACCACCATTCTTCTTCTTCTTCTTCTTCCCTTAACTCTTCTTCCTCCTGAAGACCGGCCGGCCGACCAACTCGGCTCCGGCCAGTCAGCCCCGCCGACCGATCCCTGTGTACCCCGCCCGGTTGCACACTACTTCCCCGCTCCGGCCGGACTGTCCAGCGACCCGACAGCAGCTCCACGGCCCGACTCCACGGCCGGACAGCAGCTCCACAACCCGACTCCAGTTTCAGCCGACTCCGGCCCGACTCCAGCTTCAGCCTTCCCCGACCGGCTGCCCTCACCCAGCAGTGCTTTCCCGACCGGCCGTGCTCTTCCCGCACGGACTGAACTATAGCGTCGACCGGATTGTGCACTGCTCTCGACCATCCCGCGGTGCAGCAGTCCCCGCTCCGGCCTGCACATCTCTGGCCGACTGTCCGGCCCTCTCCACCCTTCCAGTCATCACTACTACCAACCCCGCGGCCACTCCCACCGGCCGTACTCCATCGACATCGGCTAGGTCGACTCTCCCCCTCTCTTGTTTTTAATTCCAGAATTTAATATCTATTTAAATAGGATGATATATGGTTGTGTATATATGAACTAGGGATGTATTTATATCATGTTGATATATATGGATAGTGTAGCATAAAAAAAATCATATGTTAACTATGGGATTAAGGTTTATGTTGGCTAAGGCTAATGAGGATTAATGTGCCTGTAGATTTTAAATAACTTGAGGTTGGGTTTAATGAGGGTTAATATGTTTTTAGGGTTTATGGTTACATAAATTAAAATAGATTTAAATGATTTGCATGAAGGTTTAGGATTTGAATTTTAATAAGATATTATGAATATTATGGAAGTGAATGATTTTAGATTTAGTTTAAGGTTTAAATATGGTTTGTTGAGTTTGAGGTTGAATGCATCAAGATTTAGAGTATATTACGTTGTTTTTACATGTATGTTAATTATCCTTGAAGAGCAGGTAATTTATGGTGAAGGGGTGGTGATATCATTAAGATGCTCATTATTTTGAGGACTTGATAACTAGTGATAAAAAAATCGATTGAGGAATACGAATATGTAATTGTGTACCATACATAGTGAGAAGGGTTGGAATACTTGAGTAATGTTCGTGAGGGTTTGATAGACAATGATTATTAGATGAGAGATGGCTTATAATAAAGAGTTGATTGAAGAGTAGTTCATATGGTAAAGTGGTAATGAAGGTTATAAAGGAAGGCCTAATAATTAAGGAATAATTATTTTTGAAGAAGACATAATTAAACGTGATGCTAATGTCTATAAAGACCAGAAGAGACTGAGGATTGGATCAGGGTTTGATTAATTGAATATCGTGATTGAGATTGGGTTGATGATATTGTACAGGGGATTAGTTGAGTAGATGTATCGTACTCCGAGTCAACCTTAGTCAACCTCCTAGTGTCTTGTCCCTATGAGTCGTAGATGAGACTGAGTTTAGGTGTAGATGTATGTCGCATCCCTATCTATCGTGGAATAGATTATTAATTATTGGTTGTATCTCATTTCTAGGTACTGCGGGACCTGAGGACTTGGACGCGGTACCGGGACCCCGTCATCAGCAGCCTCACGCAGGCAAGTGTACCTTGCCACCCTGTATTTCAGATTACAGATACTTATTGTTCTTTATGTACATTGTGCACATATTTATGTTGTCGTTCGATACCTCGCGTCCGGATCACAACCGGGTGCTGACGTTCATCGTAACATCTTAGAATAATTGTTGGATGCTTTGTAGTACCTTGATGCACGTACCTGAGTACATCGATACCCCAGGACACAATCATACACTGTGATCGTTCCAGATTCCTGTATCCTGATACTGACATCATGACCAGAGACTGGGACGACCTTAGGGTCGCGTATGTTGAGTTCTTTCCGTGTGTCGAGACTGCAGTTAGAGGTTCAGGTTCAACGCACAATCGTTGACCGCTTGGGAAGGGGAAGACAGTTACTAGACGCTTGGGCTCCTCTGCACGCGCTTATATATTTATGTAGTATTTATATTGTGATCCTGTATCTAGTATAATGGTTTCACCCGTGTGACTCTTTGCCTAGAGCTGCGGTACGTGCCGTGTGTTTCTGTGTCCGGAGCTACAGTTTTATTTTGGACAGCCCACGCGTCGAACATTGTCTTTAAACTGTGTCACACTTGTTTGGTTATGATAGAGTACCCTGTCGTGCACTTGTATTTTCTGTTTACTTGGCATGTTGCATATTTGTACCTTGTTACGTCCCTCTGAGGACCTGGTTCCCTGCCAGTTTTGCAGCATAGATGATTACGGAGCATTTGGAGTTGCTGTTGGAGACGCATATCTGGCGAGCATGGTACCAGGTACTCACATCTTATCTACCGGCATTATGTTTATTGTACATTGATTATTCATTTGCTGTTGTAGCCTAGTTTTATAGAATCATACTTCTTCTCGAGTCTATTCGAGTTAGTGTGTTATGGGGCGGCCGACTCTAGCACATATAGCTCTTTCTTGTATACTTCTGTACATTATGGATTGAGACATAGAGGTTTACACTTATGGGATATCTAGTTAGTGCCCTTTATATTTTACAGCTTATACGTATTCTAGTCAGACCAGAGTCTGGTCGAATGCGTAGCTGGCGTGTCACGTATTCCTGGTCCTACGTATTTTGGGACTGGGGCGTGACACCAATACCTTGGTACTTACCTTGGTATCTCAAGGTAATACCCAAATACTTGTTATACTAACTACCCGTAAGTATATATATGCTACACTAATTATAATACATATATTATAATGCAATTAGCAATTTAGGAATATATTTACTTATATATTAAATACCAAAGATATATATATATATATATATAATAGGAAATTTGCCAAACTGTCACTAAAGACCGATGTTGACTGTCGCTGAAATCTCCGATACTCTGATACGCGGCCGATTTAGCGACGGTTCTGCTGTTGTCGCTAAACTGTTGTCGCTGCTGCTGCTGTATGTTCTTGCTGCTGTATATTTATATACAACTATATAATTATACTTACATCTATAATATAAGTATATACAACTATATAATTATATACATATATTTATATACATCTATAATATAAGTATGTACAACTATATATTTATATATATATTTATATACAACTATATAATTATACTTACATCAATAATTACTAATATATGTAATTACTATATATGAACAATAGATACACCCATACATATATACAAATATTTATATATAATTACATCTAAATGCATATGTATATATAACCATAGGATAATATGCATACATGCATTATATAAGTATATACCTATAATATAATAACTTTTATATATATATATATACATAATTCATAACCTCAACATATGTATACTATAATATTTATACACATGCACTACATTATTAAAGAGCTCCTACATATGTATAATAATAGCTACAGGCAATATACATAAAAAGACACATAGATCTAAGACACAAGAAACATAATTATATATATATCCACCACATACACATATACACACAACAACCACATATGTATATACTATAACTAGTAGATCTTACATATATAGAATAATGATTACACAATTATATAACACACACACACACACACACACACACACACACACACACATATATATATATATATATATATATATATATATATATATATATATATAAATATATATATATATATAATAGATATATAGATCTAATACATAAATATATGTAACAACAATATATATATATATATATATATATATATATATATATATATATATATATATATATATATATATATTCATATATATTCATATATATAATTACACAATCCAAGAATAAGAACACAAGAAAATAGATCTATCTAGAAATTGCACAAACACATGAAACGTATCACTCCGTATCCCACTAGATCTAGGATACGCTTGCGACACAAGTCCACCACACATCCAAACGTACCCCGAAGGACACGAACAAGCCATATATATTATTTATAAACAATACGAAGAGTCAAATACAAATTTACGTGTCTGTGTCAAAATATGACATGCTCAAAGTCCCATGTCGGAGGAAAAACCCCCAAATTAACACGTATTACCAAATTGTTGGGATACGACCTACACGTACCCAATTATGGATACGATACTAGCCCTAAACACACAAGCACATGCCAAATTGATCTATAGGACCAATTGATATACACAACAAATATTAATCTCGGAATTTCCTCAAAATTGACACAAAAAGTACCATAACTTTCACAATAGGCCTCCTATGAACACAAAACCAAATCCTATGGGTAGCCTAGGCATATGGGTTAATTTCTCATGGTTAAATATTATATTTAGAACCTAATTTAAGTAGAAAACTAAATTGTACCTATTGAAAGATGGATTCCCAATAAAACCTTCAAATATGATGAAGTTGGCCTCCAACTTGTAGATCCTTGCTCCTCTTTATAGATCCTTGCTTTCTTCTTCTAGATCCTTGTTCCACTAGTATCCAATGGTGATTTGGGAAGGAACAGGGATAAAATTTGGTAGGAAAATAAAGTAAAAATGAAGGAATTTGGTTGAGCAAAATTCTAGATCTAGTTTTGAAATAAAAAGAGGAGAAAGAAATCAATTCCCCCCACTTTAATAGGCCGACTCCCCTTTCCCCTTCCTCAAGCTACTATGTAATATCCAATATACCCCTTGGGGCCTCTCATAAAGAAATAATTAAGGAGGGAAGATTCTAGTCTAATGGTTTAATTAATTTAATCCATCTCCTAATCCATGGACTTTTTAGTTGGGCTCAAATCTTACAATTAATACATGTTGGTCCATGAGTCTAAACTAAACTAGTTAGGTCCACTAACATAAGTCCAAAATAAATAACTAATATCTAACAATAATTAAATAATACAACAAATAATTATTTATCAAGCATAATAGTTAATTAAATATGAAATTACTGAAATACCCTTTCCTAGAAAATATGGTAGTGACACAAACACAGTTGGAACAGTCCTTTGAGCTGGAGGTAGACCCCGAACGCAGCTGATATGCCTTTCACCGAAGAAGTGACTGGTACAAGCCTTCGAAAAGTCGCAGATCTCTCAGAAACTGCTTCCCTCTGCTGTGATCGAGTCTTAGGCGGCATCCTAAGGCAAAACGACCGGAAGAATCAAAATGGCATATGATATAATATATTCAAAGAAGGACAGTTAAAGCTCAATTATCAAATATCAATATCAAGGAAGAACAGTTAAAATGAACAATAGAGTTTTTCCTAGATGTGATTGAGTATAATCAGCCTAGAGCCTATATCTTATATCCTAAAATATGCTCGTAATAGCACTCAAATTAGAGCACTACTACGAATAACACTAATTACGACCTCGAAGACCTGCATGGGCCACCACTAAAAATGTGTCAAGACCTGCACCCAGTGTAGGGACGCGAGTAGTGAACAAAGTCCAGCCTAAGCCGCAACATCGGCGGTAGAACGTTGTTTGGATAAACTATTTATCTAGCAATAATGATCATCAAGATATATAATGCCACCAATAAAGTATAAATACTCAATCACATATCTAGAAGATGGACAATCGCACGAATATGTTATAAAGAACTGAAGAGTCAAATACAACTAATAAGACAAATAATATCCAATGAGTCATCTAATAATAATAATAATACTGATAACAAAATTCTGGAGACAAATCCAGTACAAATAAATCTATCTACTGACCTACAAGTACTGGGTCGTCTGTCTCAACCAGGATAAGATCCTCCTGAGTCAAAGTCTCTGACTCTAAGCCAACTACATCCTGAGGCCCGTAGTGAGTGGGATACCACTCCTTAGTGTCATCTGGGAAAAATATTTTCAATCAGGAAAGGAGTAATGTACACCACTAACAGCAGTTCCAATGAATAACATAAACTATGTAACAGTAAATAGAGTGAATATATAAGATGCAAGAAACAAGTATAAGAGATATACAAAATAGGAATACTGAAAATAAATACAAGAAATGAGCATCATGGAATTTAGCAAGAATACTACTACTGAGTGAGTACCAGCTTCAATATATGATCAACTTGGAAACTTGCACAAGGATTAGGGCCTGGTTAATCATACGTGTGGTGTATAATTAACACTCACAATGACATGTATAAGGTGTGTATGATCACATATCTATACTAACACTCCCCGCCTCGACTGGTATAGTGGATCCAACCATGGTACGTTATGACACAGAATTCACTACGTAGGTAGCTAGTCTCCCCAAGAATTTATATATATACATGTACAAGAAGAACAAGGAACAAGGCTTGCACAAGATACACCATAACTACCAAGTAATAATATCTCATGACATGATCCGAATATACTAATTTGTGTAACCATCATGTCAAGAAATTAAAGATATATACATTAAATACAAGAAACATAGGAGATATCATAAATAAGAAACTATCAGAGAATATACTTGCCTGGAATTCGGTGAACGGTATCAAAGATGTCCGAAATGGTTCATTGGAGGCCTAAATATAGATTATTACATCAATACAAGATTTTAGAATAAAAATAAGTTAAATAAGTCAAATTCTAGGTCATAAAGTCATTTATAGGTCAAACTAGGTCAACTCTAGGTCAAACTAGTCAAACTTGGTCAAACTAGCTATTTTTAGGTTGTATGAGTCCATCTCTAGGATATTGGGTCCATACGCTATGTAGCTAGGCTATACTAGCTATGTTAGGATACTAGGATACCAACACTATACCATATCATAAGATACGTAAAATATTAGATATAAAATACAATAATATATATATAAGATGTCACGCCCAGTCCCAAAATACACGGGACCAGGCCACAGGGCAATGGCCAGCTAATACGACTCCAAGGGATTACCCAATTTAATGGACCCGACGAAGCATACTACGCTGTCCTAAAATACTAACAAGTCTAATACTAACATACATAAGGTAAATGTCTAATCTCATCCACAATATAAATAAGAAGTACTAAAATAAATACTGGATAAAAAGTGCGGAGTCTGAAATATCATAGTACAATCCAGATATGTCTGATGGGAACAAACCCACTACAATGATGAAATAAGAGTACTGAAAGATAGATAAGAGAGTGCGACTAGAGCATCGGCTAACTAGATAAGGATGCTCCAGCCCTAGGCGAAAGGCCTATCAGTGATCAAGGGAACTCTGATGGTAGCACCTCAAGCTACTCCTCGGACGCGTACCTCGTCTTCTGCCCAGGCCCGTATATGGTAGGATAGTATGCCTCATCCAAATCTGGAAGGGAACCAGGTCCTCAGAGGGACGTAACAAGATACAAAAATATATGCCATATATAAATACTAAATAAAATAAAGGGGTATGATAACCATCTAAGTGAATGCAATATGAGGACAACCTTGGTACGTATGGGTAGGTGTAGGCATAACGTCCATACTCTGAAGAGCGTGGTATCTGTACATGTAATATCCATAGTTCCGAAGAACGAGGTATCTACAAATATATACGTCAGTATCGCTCTGATAAACGTGGTATCTATCTACAAATATATCCATGTAACGTCCTCTGGATACTACGGATTCCAATATGTGTATCCCATATGCCTACCAGTTATCCTCCCCGTCCAATGCAGATATACAAGTCGAATACACGACGTACATACCACGCAACTACATGCAAAGTCTCAACTAATTAGATAACCTTGATTACGTACTAAACCGTGATACATGTCACACGCACCGATAGCTAGTCGGATACGCGAACCCACATCCCAACATGAGTTTGTCATCGTAATGCGTGTAAAAGTGTCAGGGTCTAGGAAGATATCAAAATATTCTCACAATGGTAGGTGAGTCTGCTAGTAACTAAGTCAATAATCTACACATCGACGCATTCGTCGACTGCACCCGAGTCGTTCTCAGACGCACACAGTTATGTAATATTACAACAAGATATCATACAATATTTTATATTTTAGATTAAACAGTAAATCAAGCAAGGTATACTTGCCTGGGTTCTGAAGATGTGAGTACCAAAATCATGCTCCCGAAGTATCGCCCGAACGATCCAGCGACCCTATACATATAATATAATAATATGATCATCAGTCATTACACTAGTATGCACTGAAACACAACTATGCTGCACTTAGAAACTGACGCAAGCGGGTCACAACTGGTCAACTAGCAGGGTCGATTATGCACGCAGCTAAAACGTACAAGTATCTAATCCTCAAATACCGTCCATAGCAAGAATACGAGTTACCAAAATACGCTAAAATACCAAATAATGTATAACACAAAAATATAAGTCCTAGCTAACATGGTATGTGCACAACGTCAGCCTTAGTCTAAACAGCCTTAGTCTAAACACCTAGGTCAACATAAGTATAACACATTAAATAATCAACTTCTATGAGGTATTTACTAACACTAATATTATTCTAAAATATGCACACATATACACATGCACTAGGGTTCACAAATACATAGGCCTAAGCAACAACACATGAAGAAGGAGATAAAAAAGTCCTAACCTAGGCGTTCTCGTGGCCAATGGAGGGTGATGTCTGCGGCTCGCGGACGGCCTGCCTCCGGCGGCGGAGGCGGTGCTCCGGCCAGTACTGTAGCAACAGTAACACTGGCAGTAGCTGCGGTAATGGCAGCAGCTTGCAGGGACAACGGCAGCGGCTGGGTCGGCGGTGGAGGGTTGCTGGAGGCAAGGGAATGGCCGTGGGATGATTATGGCTAAGATGGTAGTAGTTTACCGCTGATGGACGGCGGTACTAATGAGGTACGGGTGATGGTGATGATGGTGTTGGTGAGGGTGATGTTGGTGACGGTGATAGGAGTGGTGGATACGACGGTGCTTAGGTGGTGGCGGTGGTTGTTGATGGTGGTAGAGACGGAGAGGTGGGGATGATGGTGGTGGAGATGTCCGGGGTCGCTGTTGTGGAGGTGGGGTGATTGTGGAAAAAGGGTAGTCGGGGAAGAAGGGTGCTGGTGATGATGATGGTGTTGGTGATGGTGGTTGTGACGATGTTGGCAGTGGTGATGGTGATGAAGGTGGCGGTGGAGATGGTAATGATGGTGGAGGTGGAGATGGTGATGAGGGTGGCCGTGGAGGTGGTTGGTTATGGTGGTAGTGGGGGTGACTGGGGAAGAAGGGGAGCCGGGGAAGAAGAAGAAGCTGGGGGAGGAGAAGAGGTCGGGTTGGGTCGTGGGCTGCTGTGGCGGCGGCTGAGGCGGAGGCGGCTGCTGGTGGCAGGTTGGTTGTGGTCGATGTCGAGGGAGAAGGCGGAGGAGGAAGGTAGTCAGAGTTGGAGAGGGAGGCTGCTGCAGGAGGTGGTCGGGGAAGAAGGGAATTAGAGTTTTAGGGTTTCGGCTAGGGATGGCTGTAGGTTTTCTTTGGAGAGAGTGGGGTGGGTGTTTAAGTTGGAGAGAGATAGAGAGGGGGTGCTTACCTTGGGATTAGGGCCGTCTATGGGTTCCTTCTAGGGATGAGGGAAGCCTCTACATGAAGAGTGTATGGCTAGGATGATGTGGGTTTGAATGGAGGATGGAGATACAAGGAAAAAAAGTTGCATGAAGTAGAACAAATGGAGGGGAAATTTGGGTGGACCGGTCAAAGGGGGGAGAATAATTTTTTCATGACTTGGATCCAATGGGGGGTGGACACCTCATTGTATTTTTTTATAAAGGTCCCTAATAATTGGAAAATTGTACAAATAATGGAATTTGGGATTGGATGAGGCAAAACACCATATCTGTATGATATAATGGGTTAAAATGGTGTGTGTTGTTTAGTATGAACCTTGAGGGTGTGAATGGGGGTTTGGGTTGGAGTTGGGTCTAGTTTTGGGTTAGATTGGGTTCTTACATAAATTTAATTAAAATTAGTGTAAGTGGTGCTCTTTAATTAATTAGAAATATATAGGGTTAAAATTGGGTGAGACACAAGTGTCATAGACGTAGTAGGCTCATAATAGAATATTATCATAATTCGGGTTGCACAAAATAGGTCGAGATTGTGTCTCCAATTTCAATTAGAACGGACAAAGATGCAAAGTTAGATTTATTTGGATTTAAAAATGTACGTTTGTAACGAATATTGTGTGACTAAAATGAAGCACAAGAGAGAGTATTTATAAGTTACACAAGGGTCGGAAAGGAAGGTTGGCACGTCTAAAAAAATTGTGTGAACTTTGTTTGAAAGCAAATGCTAGTGTAGCACTCCAAATATCAAAGCAACGATAAGGTGCACTAAATGATACAAATATTGCACAATAAATCTAAAACGCTGTGTTCTAATTATAATTGGCTTCAACTAACCCTAGTCTTCTCTATCTAAGCTAAGTAGACCTAAATTTGGTCGAGGGGGTTTATAATCTACCTTCCTTAGAGTATTTTGTCCTCAAAATTAAAACAGACATATGGTAAAAACTATTGACTGAAATTAAAAGCTACTACATACCTAGGCCTTCGAAGAGATAGAGGAAACTCTGCCGATTATCATCCTTTCGTTCCCATGTCGACTCACCTAGTGCATGATGCCTCCATGCGATACAAACTAAAAGGATAGTCTGACATTGCAATACCTTCTTGCTTCGGTCCAGAATCTCTACTGGCTCCTCTTGATATGATAAACTCTGTCCGACAGTGATCTCTGAGTGGTCAAGCATATGACTCAAATTTGGCATGTACCTCTTTAGCTGAGATACATGAAAGACGTCATAAATTCCTTCTAATGTCTGTGGCAATGCTAATCTATAAGCAACCTCTCTGATGCGCTCCAACACATTGAATGGTCTGATGTACCTCGGACTCAGCTTTTCTCTGCCTCCAAACCTGATGGTTCCTCAGGTAGGCAAGATTTTCAGAAATACATGATCTCCAACCTGAAACTCTAGGGGTCGTCGATGCGCATTTGCCCAATTCTTATGTCTGTCCTGTGCTGCTTGCAGGTGCCCTTGGATCTTCTTTACCTTCTCTACTGTACGAATAACCAACTCTGGTCCAAGAATCTGCCTCTCGCCCATATCACTCCAGCACACTGGGGAACGATACTTTCTGTCATACAATGCTTTATAGGGAGCCATCTAAATGTTCGCTTGATAGCTATTATTGTAGAAAAATCTGACCAAATATAAATGGTCCTCCCATGATCCACTGAAATCAAGCATGCACGCCCTTAATATGTACTCTAGCGTCTGAATGGTGCGCTCAGACTGGCCATCTGTCTGCGGGTGATACGATGTGCTAAACTTCAGGCGGATACCGAGACTCTTTTGCATACTCCGCTAAAAGTAAGTTGTGAACCTCGTATCCCTGTCAGACACTATATTGACTGGGACTCCATGCAGTCGCACAATCTTCCATATATACATATCTACTAAGACCTCTGTAGACTGCCCAACTCTGAAAGGTAAAAAGTGAGCGGACTTGGTTAGTCGATCCACGATCATACATACCGTATTGTAACCACTAGGACTCCTCGGAAAGCCCATAAAAAAGTCAATAGTAATCTGCTCTCATTTCCACTCAG
Source organism: Iris macrosiphon (assembly GCA_036927795.1). Classification (NCBI taxonomy): domain Eukaryota; kingdom Viridiplantae; phylum Streptophyta; class Magnoliopsida; order Asparagales; family Iridaceae; genus Iris; species Iris macrosiphon. The sequence continues at coordinate 30,770,688 of JAYESA010000012.1, forward strand.
GTATCGGGAGCAGCTGAAGTAAATCTGCAGACCTCTGATGCTCAGCCTTGACTTGCTGACACACCAGGCACTTCACCAAAAATCAGGCTATCTCCCTCTTCATTCTATGCCACCAAAGTAATGCCTCAAGTCTCTGTACATCTTTGTGCCTTCTAGATAAATAGAGTATTCTAAACTGTGCATCTCTGACATCAGCTCCTGACAAAGTTCTCTATTTGGAACATAGAGACGATCTCCACATCTCAAAGTCTCGTCCTCGTGTATGCACAATTCTATCTGCATCCCGGCCTTTGTCCTCTGTCGAAGCCTCTAGAATATAGCATATGTTGGCAAGGAAGCCTTGATCTTCTCAACCAATATCGATTGCACCTGAAAAATTGACAACTGGCCATCTACTCCGGGCATAATGACCTCTATACCCAACTGCTCTAGATCTCTCAACAAATGTTACTGGGTAGTCAAAAATAATGCCATGGACCTTCTGCTCAATGCGTTAGCTACCACGTTGGCCTTTCCTGGATGGTACTGTAGCTCAATCTCAAACTCTATTATTACCTCGAGCCAACGTCTTTGTCTCTAGTTCAGGTCCTTTTGAGTATTGATGTACTTCAGGCTTTTATGATCTATGAATATTTCTAATCGCTCTCCGTATAGATAGTGCCTCCAAAGCTTCAGGGCAAAGATTACTACGGCAAGCTCCAAGTCGTGAGTGGGATAGTTATTCTCAAGGGTCCTCAGCTGCCTAGAGGCATAGGCCACAACCTTCCCATGCTGCATCAAGACGTACATAATCCCTTCCCAGACGCATCACTGTAGATCACGAATCCTCCGGGTCCAGAAGGTATAGTCAAGATAGGTGCCATAGTCAGACGTTTCTTCATCTCATCGAACGTCGTCTGACACTCCTCTATCCAAATAAACTCCTGCTCCTTGCGGGTCAAGCGGGTCATCGGCTCTGCGATTCTTGCAAAGTTCTCTATGAACCTCTGGTAATATCCGGCAAGTCCTAGGAAACTCCTCACCTCCGAGACGTTGTTAGGGATCGGCCACGTCTCTACTTATAAAATCTTTGCTAGATCTACCGAAATACCATCTCCTGAGATAACGTGTCCAAAAAAAGAGACACAGCCTAGGAGGAACTCACACTTGCTCAGCTTGGCATAGAGCCTCTCACGACTCAGCGTTTCCAACACTAATCTCAAGTGCTCTCCGTGCTCCTCGTGGCTCTTTGAATTCACCAAGATGTCGTCGATGAAGACTACCCTGAACTGGTCCAAATATTTGTGGAAGAATCTGTTCATCTGGTTTATAAATACTGTAGGCGCATTCGTTAGTACAAAAGGCATCACCAAGAACTCATAGTAATCATAACGAGTCATCGTCTTTAGAATATCTTCTCTTCGTACCTTTACCTGATGATCACCTGATCTTAAATTGATCTTCATAAATACTACTGCTCATGTCAGCTGGTCAAAAAAATCATCAATCCGCGGCAGGGGGTACTTGTTCTTGATAGTCAAAGCATTAAGGGCTCTGTAATTAATGCACATACGGAATATCCCATTCTTCTTTGGTACAAACAACACTGGTGCTCCCCAGGGCGATGCACTAGGATGGACAAATCCCTTGATCTGTAACTCCTCTAACTGTTGCTTCAGCTCATCCAGTTCTTTCTTCGCCAACAGGTACACATTCGAAGATACCGGCGCTGCTCCGGGTACCAACTCAATAGTGAATTCCACCTCGCTATCCGGCGGTAGGCCTGGCAACTCCTCCGGGAAAACATCCTCGAACTCTGTAACTATCGGTGGGGGTGCCATCTCCATGGCCATGTAAGCTCCAGCTATCTATCCTACTCCTTGCTCGATGGTGCCCCGCATGTACTCGAACTCCGGGTGATATGGCGGTCTAAAAATGACGCTACCCCTCCGACAATCCAGTTGGCATTGTACTGGCTCAACAAGTCCATGCCTAGCACAACGTCAAAGTTTGGCATCGAGAATACTAAAAATTGTGCTCTCATCTCCCGACCACACAAGACTATCGAGCACGTTCTAATAGTGCTGGTAACCGGTACGATGCCTCCTCTGTCACTACCCAATTCTAAAAATAGAATTTTCTTTTTATTTCAATTTAGTAAATTGTGTATTGATCATAAATAATTATATTTATATTTAATTAGTTGGATATATTTATTTTTATTGGTTGTTTTAGGATTTTGGCTAGTTTGGACCCATGTCAGACCCTAGTGGACCGATGTCAGATCCAACCAACACCCTTGTCAGACTTATTTATTGGTATAGAATAGTTATTTATATTTTAATTAGTTAGTTGGAATATTTTAGATTAGTTAGAATGCATTTAAGAAACCCTAAACCTAAATCCTAGTTTGGATGACTTGATTTAAGGGTATTTTGGTCTTTGTGCTTAAGCATCAAACCCTAACCCCACTTTTCCCTACATGCCCCCTCCCCCTCCCTCCCTTCCTTTTTATTTCTTCTTCTTCATTTTCTTTTTCCCACTTCATTCTTCCACTATCCATTCTCCTTCTTCACCACTTCCCTTTAATTTTCTCTATTCCAAGTGTATACAGCCTAAATTTGGTGTAGAAGCTTGGTTTGGAGGCTTGGGGGCTTGGGAGCTTGGTGTGAAGAATTCTAGGGTTTTTGGAGACTTTGGCCTTAGGATTCCAATTCCCAAGAGGTAAACCCTAACTATCCTCTTAGTGATTACTCTAATATAGTATAATTAGTAGTTTAGAACCTTTCTAGACCTTAGAGCTACCCATGGGAGGACGTTAGAAATTGTTTGGATGTGTTTGGAGACTTTGGCATAGGATTTTGTGTCAATTTTAGGTAAAATCCGAGAATGGCCCAATTTTGGATATTGCCCTAGGTTAGACGGACCTAGGTAGACGTGCTTGGGTGTCTAAAGGGTAAGTACATGTCCCCGTTCGGACATGTGAGGTCGTATCGCAGAGATTTGGATATTTCGGGCGATTTAGGGATTTTTCCTTCATCGTGGGTTCCACGTGTATGTGAAATTTTGTCATGGACCTTGTTTGATGATAAACAAAAGAATAAAACTAGGTTTATACGAAACCCTTTCTTTGTTTACAAAAAAAAAGAGTACAATTAATCCTATACGAGGATGTTAAATACAAAAAAATAATTCTGGAGAAATATTGCTATAGGAGTCTGATCTGCGGTCGATCACTTTGTCCCTTGGACCACACGATGATGGAGAAGTGTTGTAGAAGAAGAAGAAGCTTCAAAGATTGCAGGAGGGATTGAACTCTCATTGCCAAAGTTATCAATCAACACTCTCTGTATGTGCTCTCTTTCGACCTTTTTCCCGACTTTTGCTCTCGCTGACCCTTTCTCCTGTGACTGGAAATCTCTATTTATAGAGATCAGTCACCGTAACTGATCAGGTAATGTAGAAGTCAATTAGTGGAGAGAGTTGCACCTTTTACACGGCGGTTATAATAACTGCTACCCACGTGTGAATGATCTCCTGAATCCGCGTGTGACACGTGTCCCATTATGAGGTGACGCATATAACTGCTTCTCGAAGACCACGACATGCAGTCCACGTAGGTAACTGCCCCTTGCGTAAGGATGGTCGGCATAAAAGCCAAATAACTGCCTCGTTGGCGTAAAAGCCAAATAGTTATCTTGTTGGCGTAAAAGCCCAATAGTTGTCTCATTGGCATAAAAGCCAAGTAGCTGTCTTGTTGGCATAAAAGACCAATAGCTGTCTCGTTGGCGTAAAAGCCAAGTAGCTGTCTTGTTGGCGTAAAAGCAAAATTCTGCGTAAAGCTTGATGTTGCATAGGTAATAGGTAACCAGCGTAAACTAGCCAATTATCCTTCCTGACTGAGGTCTTGAGCGTATTCTGGGCCAAATAGCCTTATCATGTACCATACAAATATAGCATGAGTTGGCGTATTTTGAGAAGATAGCATACGGCGTGCTCCTATAGTTGAAAATAGCCTGGTTTGGCGTAATATGCAGGAATAATAATGTGAGCATATTAGCCCTAATTTTAGCTCTCCCAGTCATTAAAAGTAGAACCAAATCTCATGCATTAAATGCAGAGATCTTCCCCCATCTCGCGCATTAACTGCAGAGACGTGCCTCGAGTTCTGTATGAAGAACAGCTTTTAACGTGGCGTTTGATTTTATCTCATCTTGAGTGTAAAGGCTCATTTCTGCCTGTGTAAAAATAGGCAGCGTGTTCCTTGAACGTGTAAAAACGACTTATATCAAGGATTTGCCACTAAACGACAGTCTGGGTCTCTATGCCGAATCATCATTACAACCGTCCTCTCGATCGTCGTGTAGTACTCTTTGTTAGGAGTCAGGTTCACTGTTCTATCTGACAGGTTCATTCGAGGAATACGAAGAGTTCTTCATACAACTTTACGCTGCATTAAAAGCAGACGTAGTTTACGCCGGAGGGGCGATGTAGCAACCTTTTACGCCAAAACAGGCTTGGAGCGCTGCTTTATGCTGACATCTCTGAAGTCATGTTTTACGCGTATAGTTCTGGAGCTTCTATTTTACGCATGTGTTTGATAATAAATGGAAGAAATAAAACTAGGTTTATACAAAACCCTTTCTTAGGTTTATAAACAAGAAGTACTATTAATCCTATACAAGGATGTTAAGTACAAATTTTAATCTGGGTAAATATTACTACAGGAGTCTGATCTGCAGTCGATCACTTTGTCCCTTGGACCATACGATGACGAAGAAGTGCCGTAGAAGAAGGAGATGCTTCAAAGATTGCAGAAGGGAGTGGATACTTGATGCCAAAATCGTCGATCACTACTCTCTATCTGTACTCTAGATTCTTCTCTCTCAAAAAATCAATTTCCGACCTTTCGACCCTGGACCTCTATCCATAGAGGTCTCTATTTATAGGGTTTTAGTGACAGTAACCGTCCAGTCGACGTAAAAGCCGAACAGTGGAGAGTATGACACTTTTTATACGGTTGTTATAATAACTGCCACCCACGTATAAATGATCTTCTGAATAAGCGTGTGACGCGTATCCCATGATGAGAAAATGCGTATAACTGCTGCGAAGATCACGGCATGAGAGCTACGTAGGTAACTGCCCCTCGAGTAGAAAAGGTTGGCGTAGAAGCCAATAACTGTCACCATGGCGTAGAAGCCAAATAGTTGTCAGGTTGGCGTAGAAGCCAAATAGGCGTAGAAGCCTGATGCTGTATGGATAGGTAGCTAGCGTAAAAGATAGTTGTTCCTCCTTCTTTGACTGAGGCCTTGAGCATATTCTGGGCAAAATAGCCTTTATCACGCGCAAATGCAAATATAGCCTGAGTTGGCGTATTTCAAGGAGATAGCGTACAGTGTGCTCCTTATAGCTGAAAATAGCCCGGTGGCGTAATACACAGGGTTGTGATGTGGACGTATTAGCCGTAATTATGGCTTGCCCAGTCTTTGGAGATATAATCAAATCTCTTGCATTAAATGCAGAGATTTGCCCCATCCTGCGCATTAAATACAGAGGCGTGTCTCGAAGATCTGCCACCATTCTGAGCATTAAATGCAGAGACGTGCCTCGAGGATCTGCCACTATTCTGAGCATTAAATGCAGAGACATGACTCGAGCTCTGTACGAAGAGCAGCTTTTGATGTAGCAGTCTGTTTGTCTTCTGTGGAGCGTAAAAAGCTCATATCTGCCTGTGTAAAACTGGGCCGCGTATTCTCTTGTATGCATAAAAGCACTTTGTATCAGGGAACCGTCACTAAACGACGGTTTGGGTCGCTGTGTCGTACTATCATTACAGCCGTCGTCTGGATAGTCGTGCAGTACTCTTTGTCAGGAGTCAGACGCCAGGTTCACTGCATGATCTGACAGATTCATTCGAGAAATACGAAGCGTTCCTCGTACACTTCCATGATGCATTAAAAGTGGATGAGTTTTACGCCATAGAGGCGGTATAATACCCTTTTTACGCTGAAGCAGCCTGAAAATATTGTATTATGCGGACTGTCCTTGAGATTATATTTTACGCTATACTAGCGACAAAGCTCTGTTGTACGCTGATGGCTTTTAAGTCATATTTTATGCAGCCCAGCACTAAAATGCTGCGTATAACTCTTCGGCATATTTTTCATGCTTCTACAAGACCCCATTCAAAGTTTTCAAATTCTTCGTAATTTAAAACACTTTGAATGAAGCATGAAACGGTCAAGTCTGACTCGTTCTTTGAGGCTGATTTCTTGGCAGATTTTTAGGGATTTGTTGGGATTCGGTGTGTTCTCTTTTGCCTATATAAAGGCTGAGGAGTTAACCTATTCTTCTAAGATTTCTTTTACCACACAGAGATGATTGCCGGAGTTCGTCAGGTCAACTTGAGGAAGAAGAAGATCATGTTCTTCCAGCATGTAAGAAGCCGAAAAAGGAGGCGTCTTTGAGCAACTGTCCTCTGCAACGATGGATCATGGAAGGATATCATAGCTTCCTTTGCTCGGGATAATCAGCAACTTCATATGGCGATTCGTCCAGGAGAGAGGAAGAGTCACATTCGACCACACAGCTTGCAAGCTGTATTTTTTCACATTGTTCATGGACGAGAGCAGAAAAACTAGCCCTGTCTTCCAGTATTGAGTTGGGTCTAAAACCTTAACTCAATCTATCATGGTGTATGGAGGATGGGCTTGCGTAATTGATACATGCCCAATTTTGTATCCTCCCGCTATTAATCATTTTCTTGTTCATCGATTGTGGAAGTCGATGAACTGCTGCAGAAGACGGATAAAGATATCCCCCAATGCGAGAACCTGGCAGAACAGATTTTGGGTGTGATCTTTAAATGAGGATGAGAAACCCTTTGTAGACGGGATTTCTCTCATATGTTGAAGATGACAAAAACCTTTTGTAGACTGGATTTCCCTCATATGTAATCATGATTTAATAAAATCGTCTTCTTTTGCGCATCTAATTATTTGCCATTTTTTTCTGTGATGAAGTCTGAATATGTGTAGCTTCAACACGTTTTGAAGACTTTACGCCGACTCTGATAAAAAGAGTATTTGGTCCCGTCCTGTCTTTTACGCATAACTGAAGATGCGCAGAAAGCTTGTTTAGCATTTAAGTCGAAAATTTGAACTGTCCTGCTGTTAGAAATGAGGAACTATATAGAATTCTGAACTGTCACTTCTGATAAGAAGAATTTTTGTTCAGACCATCATCTTCAAGAATGATTTCCCAAAAATCCCTTAAAATAGGGCAAGAAATGGCCGTCAAAACTGAGTCGCTATCTTGAACTATAGAGGAAATATTCAGACTGGATTCTGGATAAAACTCCAGTCGACCCAAGAAGAAGAGTCATTTTCCATGCTGAACTCTGTATACTTTGGGTACTTGGGATATTTTGAGGTCAAAGAGGAGCATCTTCTGCGTGAACCCTTGCAATTGACCGCCTTGAGATTTGTTCAGATATACGCATATTCTGGCTTGTGTATTTTCAGATATGCGGAAAGTCATAGATCTGTAATATAGATGAGCATAAAATCGTAAGTTTGTAGCCTCTCGAGCGTAAAAGCTGCTGAGCGTAAGAGCATCCGGGCGTAAAACTGTAGATCTGTAGCCTCTGTAAAGAAAACTTCCAAGCGTGAAGTCGTAGATTTGTCGCCGTTGAGCGTAAAAAAGCTTCTGAGCATGAAATCATAGATTTGTAGCCTCTGAGTGTGAAGTCGTAGGTTTGTAGCCTCTCGAGCGTAAAAGCTACCGAGCATAAAAGCATCCGGGCATAAAACTATAGACTTATAGCCTCTGAGCGTAAAACCGTAGATTTGTAGCTGCCGAGCGTAAAAAGCTCCTTGGCGTAAAACCACGAATCTGCTTTGCACGAAAACTTTTTGAATTCGCTGACTGTCCGCCTTCCCTAAGTAATAGGTTGACGTAGTCCCCAATCATAATCGAATATTAAATATCGGATTTGGTTAGGGATTTGAGGAGTCCATCTGAACTCTATATATATCCCAAGGCTTTCAGAGAGAAGACTCTTCACCTATGTTTTGCAAAAGAAAACTTTCGTCTCTTTGAGTTCTCTCCTTCGTTTCCTCTCTGGGCATTCTGAGTTTTTAGCAATGGCACCAAAACAAATTTCTTCCTCTAAGGGAAAGAAGGCTGACTCCTCTTCTCGCTCATTTGCCCAAGCAAGAGGGACTCCCGTCGGGTAGGGCGAACCTCGCACTGAACGAAGTGTCCCACCGACGAGCTGTGCACCGGGCGTTATAGGTAAAGTTTTTTGGGATGCCAAGAACGAAGAAAACCCTTCGCACACGTTGTACGTGAACGCGCTAGGTCATCTCCTGTGCTGATAGCCTCTTTGAGGAAGATGATGCACAGAGATGTTTCATCTTTTACGCCCACATTTCTAATGTGTCAGCGTAAAAACTCCACATTTTCACAGTCTGGCGTAAAAAGCTTTGACTGTCAAAAATTGGCGTATACTACAAACTTTGAGTGTTACGCTCTGGATGAGAATTCCGGCATAATAACTCAAACTTTGGCAATCTGGCATAAAACACAGACTGTCAGATTTTTGTGTATACTGCCAATCTTGAATTTTACGCCTTGTAATGAGATTCCAGCGTAAAAAGTCAAGTTCTTACAGTCTTGGCGTAAAAGCCCAGATTGTTGCTTTTTGACATAAGTTGCAAGATTATGAGGTCTAGTATAGAAACTGACGTATTTTTCTTGCACTTTGTAGTTAACTTGCATGCATCTCCGTTTGCTGAGGTGATAGGTTCTGCTGCTGGGATGCTGTATTCCAATTACCTGGAGGATTTGTCCCATGTGACATTTCTTATTTCTGGACCCCAATATCCTGAAGGAAGGGGAATCCTGATATCGTCTCAAGGAGAGCGAATGCTGTTGAGCATGATCAACGGAGAGCCCCTGGCGTATATAGACGGGGCACAATATATAAAACCGGCTTTTCTTTTCGGGGATATGACTAACAATCCCAGACGAAGCCCAAGAAAGAAAACTGGGTTTTTCCTGCCGGGGGCTTGGTCCTGTATCTGCCCAGGATGCTGAGAGATTATCCTATCTTGGCATTCTTCCATGCCACACATCCCAGGAGGATGTCGTGGACCCTGACTCCCAATCTTCACGGCCAGCCGGGGAAGATATTTTACCAGAAAGGATCCGACCAAGGGTCATTTATAAGCCGTCCTTACGGCTCGGTCATGCCGTTCAGGGGATTGTATCCGGGCAGTGTCCCGAGTGAAGACACTTCGCTGCTCCAAGCAATTCAATTGCCGACTTTCTGCAATGACTTCATGGGTCATGGAGGAGTATACCCCAAGGTTAATCCTCGGACCAATGGGTGGGTTACCCCTACAAATCTTCGTTGGGCTCATTTAGCTGACTGGGCCCTGAAGCATTTTTAGACTGAGTTGGAGAGCATTGGTCTGTACTTGATTGTGAATGCCACCAGTGTTGGGTTACCTCTCAACCCCAACCTGTTTCTGGCTTTGATGGAGCGATATATCTCGTTCACGGGGACTTTCGCCACTCCACTAGGGGAGTTGGGATTGGCCTTCACGAAATGGTAAAGATTTCAAGACTGCCAATGGGAGATATTCCTTATGAAGAGTATGTTCCCACAAACTGGGAGCTAGAGGATACAGACCCTCGGGTAGTGGCAGTGTATCAGGAGCTGATGTGTCACTACCTTGCTTGTACCGCCTTTTATAATGAGCCTTCTGATTTGGCTCATACCAACAAATGGGCATCCTACCTCTTCTTCCATCAGGCTAGGACTGCTAAGCCAGACAAAGTTATTGATAGCAGGGATAGGCCTTTGAGCTTTCTGAGCGTGCTTAGTGCTCAGGTAGTCGATGATCTTATGGAAGACGCTGGGGCTCCGGATCAGATTATCGACGAAGGGATAGAAAAAAAATCCTTTGGGCACTAAGGCCTATAATTAGTTGAGGCATTGCCGCAGGCCTCTATCCAAGGAAGCTCAACTGGCTGGCTTCCTCTCTATATGGCTGTGCTGACTGGTGGCACCCGGTATTGCATCTTCGGATCGCATTCATCGCAACACCTTATGGCCTATAGTGCGTCTGGTATTCGGGGTAAGACTGGGCTTGCTACCTGCCATGGTATGTCGCATACAAGCTGGCCTGGGGGCCCTTACTGATGGGCTGCTTGCCGATAAAACTCGGAGTGACAGCTTTCCCAGGGTAGAATTATCGTTCCTGTATTTGATGGGATGGTTAATTCTCCATAACCCCAGGGTGATATCTCCCGGCCCTGGCAGCAGTTCGGGGAGTAATTTCTTGTTGAATTACAAGAATTCTACCTGGAACGTGACCACAATTTTAGACTGTCGGCGGGCACTAAATTTTGCTCAAAGCTGGAAGCTCTTCTGCACCGTCCCCTCTGTACATCTCAATCAACAGGGAAGCAGGCTTCAGGACTCAGGTGAAGGGAAGACCATTCTTTCTCCTGAAGCTTTTAATTAGTTGATATGTATTAGACCTTCCCATTTATTGTACAGAAGTGAAGACCAATGTTTCTTGGAGCCCTACCTGCCTAGTCGGTTCGCCAGGCAGTTTGGGTATGACCAATTGCACGTGGGCAATGCCGTCACCAGCTTCAAGTCCAGGGGTGGACTTATTGATTGAGCGAGAGGATGACGGTACTTCATAATGGGTTGCACTAGAGCAGCTTTTACCGTGCCCGCGACTTCACTCTCCATGGAGTTGCGCATCCTCCATTCGTACGCCCAATTTTATGTCGCAACCAATACCTTCCATCACGATTTTGATATGCGTGGAAGTTTTAGGATACAAGTTTTAGGATGCACTCTTCTAAGTCAGCGGAAAGAGACGAAGTCCCATCAGTCTTCTCTGACGAGGATGAAGATTCTGTCAATCCAGATGAGCCTTTGTTGGTAGTACCGAGAGGCAAAATACCTCCACCTGCAGAGCCTCTAGTTATCTTTGGTAAGCGAAGGGCTCCTGTTCTGAAGGAGAATTTCCCTCGCAAGAAGAAGAAGAAGACGGTTGGTGATCCTGTCAGGACTTCCCACCCTGAGGTTCCTAGAAGTGAGCCTGATGTTTCCCCTGTTGGGGATGATCCTTTGATTAGAGGGTCCTCGTCTTTTAGAGAGGGAACCTCTACGATTTCGGCTGGCAGTGCCAGAGAATCTTTGCTCGAGGCTGTTGTCGCTGCTACCGCTTCAGGTAGTGGTACGAGATCGCCTTCGAGGCCGAGCAAAATAAGGATATCTTTATCCAGATCAGCAACGGGAGAAATCCCTGCCGCGTCTGTAAGTATACCCAACGAGATTCCACCTGATGAACCTCGATTGGATCTGGGTGAAGACTCGGAAGAATACATGCCAATGTCAGTTGGCACACCCCCTTCTCCAGGTATGACAGCTCGCTTAGCATCATTAAGAAATGATTTAGCTGTACTGGCTGCAAACGCGACATATATACCATCGGCCATGGGTAAATGTCGTCTTTATGCCTCTTTTTAGAAAAAATTAATATCAGGTTGATATTAACTTTCTCTTGTCTTCTTTTCAGGGGAAAACATCTACAGGGAGGATAGCGTCGACGCGCCTTTTGGTTCTGTTTCAGCTCCTATCTATGGCACAGAGGTGCCTGACTTTGAAGAGGAGACGTTTTCGGGTGCCGACTCGCCCGAAATAGTTTCGATATCTCGAGAGGAGGATGAGCGTGTCATTATGATAATGTCTCCTTTGAGTACGCCGGCCACTTCGTCCGTTGTTGGCGCTCCTTCTTTTGTCTCACCATTTGTTGAGGCGACGACTGTGGCAACATCGTCTGCAGTCATTCCTGGATGGGGATTCGCCGATATTGTAGCCACTCCCAGTGTCTATTCGGATCAAGCCATGCTGACAGCAGTATACTAGTATTTTCTACACCACCTTGAAAATGCTGATATCAATGGTGCTGGAGAAGAATCTAGGCTTCGAGGCTCTGAGGAGGTCCTCCCAGTTTGCGATAGTGCCGATCAGAGATTTCGACGACACTGGAAGAGATGATACCCTGGAGCAGATAGTTAATGGTTTGGAACAACCCATTAACGAATATTTGCAGCTATCTCGAGGCAGCATTGACGGTCTCGTTCAAGCTAGGTATGACTCCTTAACTGCAGAGCTTGTTGGGCAAATAGAATCCCTGAACAAATCCATCCAGGAACAGCAGCAGGAGATGGACCAAGAGCGTACCGAATTGCAGTATGTCATTCCCCAGCTGACTCAGTGCGAAGCCAAAAATGAGGAAGAGACAACGAGGGTCCGCAAATTGAAAGATGAGCTCGCTCAAGCAGAAGCGAAGGCTCTCTCTTTGTCGGCAACCTGAGATATGCTGAAGGATCGTATGGAGACTGCTCAGCAGAACCTGACACATGTGGGTGTCATCCATGCAGGTTTTGTACGTACTAGGTCCGAGCTATCTGCTTTGAACAATGATGCGACAAGGTTGGAGCGGGCTCGCGCCGACGTCTTGAACTCGAGGGATGAGAGAATGGTTACTCTGGCGCGGCAGATTTGCGACTTAACTGCTCCCCCCAAATGATGTACTTTTTTTTTTTCTTTTTTTCATATGTAACTTTACTCTTTTTTGGAATAAAAAAGAGACTTTATCTGACTTTGTGGACCCATTATTTTGGAATATAAATGACAGGCTAGGGTGAAAGTGATATTAGAGGTAATATGGACGTGATATACTTTCGGTAAGCTTCAGCTGGATATATCTATTCAAAGGTTATATGGAATGATAGAATATGCTCCAACTAAAATTTGTACACAAAACACTATCAGAGATAATATGGATATGATAGGTCTTGAAGTTCCAAATTAGTTGAACATATCTATTCAGAGGTTACATGGACATGATAGAATATGATCCAACTAGTTTTGTTTTGGAAGTAGTATTGTCAGAATGAGATCCCAACCATACTCCATTTAGCAAAGAAGATTAAGCATAGTACCTCTTCAGGAATTTGCCATTGATAGGAGCCATTAACAAGTCTCCATTAGGCTTGGCTAATCTATAAGCACCGTTTGAGAACGTCGTCTCGATCACATAAGGGCCTTCCCATTTGGGTTGGAATTTACCCTTACTCTTGTGAGTAATGATCATTGGCCTTCTTATGACTAGAACGAGTTCGCCAACTTTGAACACTCTTTCCTTTACTTTTTGATTAAAAGCTTTGGAAATGCGTGCTTGGTAGAACGCGATGCGCTGTTGAGCTTAGAGGCATTTTTATCTAATCCTTCAAGCTCTTGAAGCCTTAATAGGTCATTATTTTCCTGTTTCAGCTCATTAGCCACTGCTATTCTGAGTGACGGAATTTGAATTTCGATAAGGAGAACTGCTTCACTCCCGTAAACCAATGAGAATGGGGTACAACCCGTCGGTGCTCGAACCATTGTACGGTATGCCCAAATACATTCTCCTAGCTTCTCGTTCCAATCTCTTTTGTTCGAAGAGACGAACTTTTTTAAGAGTTTGATAATGGTTTGTTGAAAGCTTCCGCCAAACCATTAGCAGCAGGATTGTATGCCGTAGAGGCCACATTTTGTATCCAATTTTTATCGCAAAATTGGTAGAACGCTTGGCTGATGAATTGAGGCCCGTTGTCATGAATTATCCTTTGGGGAATCCCAAAGCGATAAATGACATGATGCTTGATGAAGCTGATCATATTAGATGTCTTTACCTCAATAAGAGGGATTGCCTTCGCCCATTTGGAGAAATAATCCGTGATGGCTAATATGAACCGATGACCTCTGGAAGAAGACGGGTGAATAGGACCAATGATATCCATACCCTATGCTTCAAAAGGCCATGATACCACTGTAGGGTGTAAATGTTCAGAAGGTTGATGTATAAAATCTGCATGAACCTGGCAGGCTTTGTATTGTCTTGCATATTTTATTGCATCTGTGATCATAGTAGGCCAGTAATAACCCATCCTCCTGATATAATCCTATAGCTTAGGATCGGGTTGATGCGCTCCTCATACGCCATCATGAGCTTCACGGATAATCCGCTGTGCTTCATCACTAGAGAGACATCATAATAATAGTCTGTCATAAGTCTGACGATATAGACATTATGAAGATGCATCGAAATAGAAGCGTAATGATCGTCTTTTGACGGATACTGCTTCTTTAGGGTCTTCTGGTAAGATTCCGTATGCTACGAAATCTATAAAGGGACTTCTCCAGTCTCTCTTTGGAAGATCTGTGTTCACAGCGTAGCTGCGTTCTATGTGAACGTTGTTTTTCACATAGAACAAATATCTGTTAAGAAGGATCACCGAATTCTGTCTTCTTATAGGAATAGCTAAATCTGCAGCTAGACTGGCTAGGACATCAGCTTCCAGATTCTGAGATTGAGGCACATGCTCTAGGAAGAACCCTTTGAAAGATATGGCTATTTCGATCGTTGCTTGGTGATAAGGGATGAGGTTTGGATTTCGGACTTCATATATTCCTCTGACTTGATTGACGATCAACAGAGAATCATCGAAAGCTTCCAGGTATTCAACGTCTAATTCTTTAGCGACTTGGAGCCCGATTAGTAGGGCGTTATATTCTGCCACGTTATTAGAGCAGGGCTCGCTAAGAGAATATGCTCGATAGATGACGAGTTTATCAGGAGTAACCAGGACAATTCCTACTCCTGAAATCATGTTTCCCCTGGGACCAGTCTTGGAGGCACCATCGAAGAATAGCTGCCATGTATCATCTTCCATTGCGGAATTACATTCTGCAACTTCGTCGAGAATATCCTCGTATAATCTGGAGGTTTACGGGATCGGATGAGCAGCTAGAAAATCAGCCAATGCTTGGCCTTTGATGGACTTCTAGGGGACGTACACCATATCATACGGTATTAATAACATCGCCCAAGTCGCGAGTCAGGAATTAAGAACACTAGGCTTGTTCATCAATACCCGAAGAGGATTGATCTTGGAGATGATATGAATAGTCTGGCCTGTGACATAGTGTCGCATTTTCTGAATAGCAAACATCAGAGCCAAGCATTCTTTTTCTACTGGATTGTACCAGTGTTTAGCTCCGACCATCATCCTGCTTAAATAGTAGATAGCCTGTTCATGACCCTCATCGTTCTTCTGTGCGAGAAGAGCTCCCAGAGAATGATACATTGCTCGAACATACAGCAAAAATGGTCTTCTTATGACGGAAGGCACTAGAACTGGAGGATTAGTGAGGTAGCGTTTGATGTCATTAAATGCTTGCTGACAGGCTTCATCCCATACAAAGGATACACCTTTCTTCATGAGACGAGAAAAAGGCTGACACCTTCCAGAGAGGTTGGATATGAATCTCCGGATATAAGCCAGACGACCTTAAAATTCCCTGAGTTCTCTCAGATTGTGGGGTGGTCGCATTTCTAAAATGGCCTTGACTTTATCAGGGTCCACTTGAACGCCTTTGGCGGTTATGACAAATCTCAGGAATTTGTCCCTTGATACACCCAGAAAGAACTTTGTAGGATTCATTTTGAGTTGATGTTGGCGCATCAACTCGAACACTGTCTTCAGGTCTTGGATGTGATTATCCTTGTGGCAACTTTTGACAGCTATATCGTCTACGTAATATTCTACTATTTTGCGTAAATGTTTGTGGAATATGTTACTCATAGCTCGTTGGTACATAGCTCCAACATTCTTCAATCCGAAGGGCATAACCGTATAACAATATACCTCCAATAGTGTCCGGAAGGCAGTATGCTTCTCGTCTTCAGGATGCATCTTGATTTGATTATATCCTAAAAATTCGTCCATGAAAGACATGCGTTCGAAACTGCATGTATTATCGATCATGACGTCTGTGATGGGAAGAGGAAACTCATCATTGGGGCAAGCCGCATTCAGATCTCGGTAATCTATGCAGACACGTACTTTCCCATTTTTCTTTATGACCGGGACAATATTGGGGACCCAGTCGGGATGTTGTTCTTTCCGGATGAATCCGCAGGCTATCAACTTCTTAATTTCAGCTTCAATGGCATCCATCAAATCTGGACGAAATCGGCGCTGATGTTGCTTCACAGGCTTCAAATTGGGTAATATATTGAGTTTATGAGTAGCCACCTTTGGATCAAGACCTGGCATATCTTCATAATTCTACGCAAAGACGTCGATATATTCTTTTATCAGTTGGATTATTTCTTTCCTTTCTTCTTCGAAAAGATTGTTATTGATAAATATCGACTTTGGCGTAAGTTCATCCCCAACATAAATCTGGATAACTTTATCTTCAGTGGGAGGTTCTCTCTTCTCGAACCGGAGTTGCCATTGTGTATCCATTTGCTGAGCCCAAGAGTCATTCTCAAACGGTTCAGATTCTTGTTCGTCTGCTTTGAGGGAATCTGTCAATACCGTATTTACTGATAATGCTCGTTCGAGATCATCATATGATAAGCCGGAGGACGGTGAGCCATCTTGAGAAGAGGAAAAGATATTCTCATTTGAGTCCGAAGTTGCCAGGGAGGTGGTATACCCTAACCCGAAATGAGTTCGATGATAGTAGGGATCACCGTGTAATGGCATTCATCTGACTTTTTCGTAGTTGAGACCTGGTTCCAGCTTCAAGTCATAACCCATACTTTACATAATCTTCAAAGCTTGCGGGCTATATCTGTGAACTTGTATTTTACCAGCATCATCACCGGGAGAACCTTCTTGTACAGTCGGTTCATTGCACATGCGACCGAAGACTATTGAATGTTGACCACTGTGAGTAGGAGGGACAATGAAGATAGAATCCTCATGTGGTCCATAAGTCGTGATGACATTGGATGATTGTTTGATAATAAATGAAAGAAATGGAAACGAGGTTTATACGAAACCCGCTCTTAGGTTCACAAACAAGAAGTACAATTAATCCTATACGAGGATGTTAAGTGTAACTTTTTAATCTGGGTAAATATTGCTATAGGAGTCTGATCTGCAGTCGATCACTTTGTCCCTTGGACCACACGATGATGATAAAGTGCCATAGAAGACAGAAAGCAGCTTCAGAGGTTGCTAAAGAGAGTGGATGCTCGATGTCAAAGTCGTTGATCACTACTCTTTGCCTGAGCTCTGGATTCTTCTCTCTCGAAGACTCTTTGACTCTCAGTTCCTTGACCTATTTTCTCCACTTCTGAATTTTTGATCTTGGTTCTGACATTCAGTTTTTTGACCAATTTTTGACCTTGGACCTCTGTCAATAGAGGTCTTTATTTATAGAGTTTTAATGACAGTGACTACTCAGTCGGCATAGAAACCGAGTAGTGGAAAGTACAGCACCCTTTTACACAATGGTTACAATAACTGTTGCCCGCATATAGATGACCTTTTGAATGAGTGTATGATGCGTGTTCCTTTAAGAGACAATGCGTATAACTGATGCGAAGATCACGACATAAAAGCCACGTAGGTAGTTATCCCTCGCGTAGAAAAGGTTGGCGTAAAAGCCAATAACTGTCACTATGGCGTAGAAGCCAAGTAGGCATAGAAGTCGAGTAGGCGTAGAAGCCGAGTGGGCGTAGAAGCCGAGTAGGCGTAGAAGCCGAGTAGGCATAGAAGCCGAGTGGGCATAGAAGCCGAGTAGGCGTAGAAGCCGAGTAGGCATAGACGCCGAGTGGGCGTAGAAGATAGCTGATCCTCCTCCCCTGACTGAGGCCTCGAGCGAATTCTGGACCGAATAGCCTTAATACGCACCATTGCAAATGTGGCCTGAGTTGGCGTATTCCGAGGAGATAGCGTACAGCGTGCTCCCATAGCTGAGAATAGCCCGATGAAGTAATGTGCCAAAGTGATGATATGGACGTTTTAGCCAAAATTATGGCTTCTGGAGATATAATCAAATCTCTTGCATTAAATACATAGATCTGCCCCCATCCTGCGTATTAAATGCAGAGGCGTGTCTCGAAGATCTGCCATCATTCTGCGCATTAAATGCAGAGACGTGCCTCGAGCCCTGTATGAAGAGCAACTTTTGACGTGGCAGTCTGTTTGTCTTCTGCGGAGCGTAAGAAGCTCACGTCTTCCTATGTAAAACTAGGCAGCGTAATCCCTTGTATGCATAAAAGCAGTTTACGCTAAGGAAATGGCACTAAACGATAGCCTGGGTCGCTGTGCCGCGCCATCATTATTGTCGTCGTCTAGGTAGTCGTGCCGTACTCTTTGTCAGGAGTTCAGACGTCAGGTTCACTGCATGATTTGACAGGTTCATTTCGGGGAATACGAAGCATTTCTCGTACACTTCAATGCTGCATTAAAGCGGATGAGTTTTTACGCCATAAAGGCGATGTAGCACCCTTTTTACGCTGAAGCAGTCTGGACATACTGCATTACGCGGATAGTCCTTGTGCTTATATTTTACGCTGTGCTCAGCGGAGAAACTCTGTTGCACGTTGATGGCTCAGAAGTCATCTTTTTACGCTGCCCAGCATCAACATGTTGCGTATAGCTATCCAGCGTATTTTTTATGCTTCTACAATGATGATGCTACTTTCCACACATACGGATGATAGGAATCTATAGCTTTCAAGAATTTTTGTGCTATAGGTTCTATATCGTTATGGGGAGAGGATTCCCGATCAGGAATTTGAGCGTCAATGTACTGGAAAAGAGGATCTTTATTATCATCAGAAACCACTTTCCTGGTTGTATTTATATCAATCGGCTGCTTGTTGCGCCGAAGGTTGATGACCAAGGGTGGAGGCTTCTGGTTCAAAGTGATCACTAGAGGATCACCTCCTTTTCCTGACCTGGTTTTGTTCAGGTGGATAGCCATGGGCTCCATAGCTTTCGGACGAGTAGTTTGCCCTTTCACCTTGATTGACAGAGGTTGCTTGGCAGAGGGTTCTTCTGGCTCCCGGTGGAATTCCTCTTCTACTTTGCTTGACACCTCCTCCATGTAGTCTTGGGTGTACAACATGACATCAGAGTAGTAGAATTCTACTCCTTTAAACGGGTTAAGGTCAGCAAACTCCGTTTGTACTGTTCCTTGGACATCTACATATTTAAAGCATTGATGTAGAATCGAAAGAACGATGTTGTGGTCATGGATCCATGGTCTGCCCAGCAGAATATTGTAGGATACCTCTAAATCAATGACATAACATGTAGTCACTGATCTGAGGTCGCCAATCTGGATCCTCAGACGAATCTTCCCCAACGGCTTACTTTTCCTGGCGTTGAAATCCACGATTGTAGTGGTAGTGTAAGCCAATTCGCTGGTAGGAATCCTCAGTGGTCTGAGCAGACTTTGAGGAATGATGCTGATCGATGATCCCGGATCTATGTGAATCCGGTCAACCTCCATGGAACCGACGTATCCGGTGTAATAGAGGGGTCTGTCATGCTTGTTATGTTTCAATAGTATGTCATCTTGAGTGAAAGTGATATTCGAAACCACCTCCATCACACTATAGCATTGAGGACATGCCACAGGTTCTTCATCAAGGGACGAGCTGGGTCAAGTATGCATCCGCCTGCATTAATGCTTCACTCAGGGCTTGACGAGTGTCTTTAGAGAGCCTGAGTAATTCAAAAATGGACAATCTGGCTGGTGTATGAGCCAACTGGGCCAGGATGTCAAAGTTATACGGCTTCTCTAAACCTTTGTTTTGAATGCTTTTCAAAGGTTTATCGAAGCGCACTTCCTTTTGCTTCCCCTTATCTGTCGAAGTTGGTCTCGAAGGACCGGCCTCTAGTATGACAGGTTCCGGTTCTGAAGGCTTAGCAGCTGGAGTATCTGTCGATGCTTCTTCCTGACTTCCTCCATAGTCCTTGAGGTAGGCTTTCCCTGAACGGGTTCCAGTAGCCAAAATCTTATCTTCTGATGCCGAATGTACTGTAACCATGTGACATGGTTTACGTTTCGAGTTCTTCTTAGACTTAGCCTTAGCAGCTTGAGTCTCTTCCTCGATCTCTGACACCAGATCTGGATGAACCCAGATAATCTTGCTCCTCTGGGTAGTTAGGGGTACCAGGTCATGATTTTGACCTCTGGCTGGAGGGAGATTATGATGTTCATCGTTGTCTGGGAAATAGGTACAAAACCATCCAAAACTTCTTGGGGAGGCAGATTGCCAAATTGCAGAGAGATCATGTTGGCTGTGACCGTCTTCTCGCTGTTGCGCAGAGTGATGGCTTTAGCATCGATCAGCTCCTGGATCTTCCTCTTCAGTACATAACACATCTTTGTGGGGTGATTTATGTACCTATGGAAAATGTAGTACTTAGGGTTATTAGTACTGCCGACTTCATTGGGCCGCTTCACCTCAGGGAGGGTAATCTTGCCGCTTTTGACGAGACACTCGAATATGCTCGAAATATCATCATCGTCGAAAGAGTACACTTCAATGGGCCTGGAAGTCCCAGGTTTCGTCTGTGTGGTTGTCGCAGTCTTTGGCCTGAACGTATTGATCGCCAGAGCTTCTTTTCCTTTGGAACTACGGGGATGGTCGCTGTTGAAAGATGACCTCTTGCCTTTATCAGAGGTAGATATCATAATCCCATTATCACGCACCTTCTGACTGTTTTCCTTAGCGGCTACCGCTGAGATAATGAACGAGGGCCAATCATGGAACTGATATGGACCTGTGAACACCGAGATCTCCGGAAGAAGGTTCTTCCTGCAAATGTCCACCAATGCCGAGTCTGGAACTCCGGGAGGCATTTGCAAAGTGGCTTGACGAAAACGTTCGGTGAAAGTGCGAACGTTCTCTTTTTCCTTCTGCTTCACTTCGATAAGAGAGGACATAGATATGTCCATCCCTCCTTCGTAGAATCGAGCGAAGAATAAAGTCTTGAAATCTTCAAAGGAAGTAATGCAGTTGTCCGCAAGACTACGGTACCACTGATAAGCTACTCCCGAGAGACAGCCCTTGAACACCCGAGTGAGGAGGGTGTCATTCCCTTACAATAACACCGTCATCATACTGAAGTAGTTCATGTAGTGGCTCGGTGATATCTTTCCCTCAAACAAAGCCATAGTCTGTGGTTTGTATTTAGGAGGAAAAAGGACCTCGTCCCAGATAGCTAGGTACGGTTGGTTGATTCCCAATTTCTTGAGCTGATCTTTATGCTTCAAGACATCAAATTGGGCTTTCAACTCCCGTACTGCCTGTATTGGATCTTCAGCCGGTAGCGGGACCACGGAGTGATGAGGGATCAGTTGTACTGCACCTCCAACAGTAGGCAGTACATTCTTCGAGTTAGGAAGTGGGGGAGGTACTGACTCTTGATCTAGAGCAGGCTCCTGATTCGTGTTGGATGGTGGTAAGTCCACCCCCACACGTATCTGAGTCGGAGGGGCCGATGCTTGAGCTATAGCAGATGTGTGTTGAGTCAGCATCATCTGGTGCATATTCTCCATCATGGACTGTATCTCCTTCAGAGATGTCTCCAACACAGCAATACGTTGCTCAGTACTTCCTGATGGGGAAGTTTCTTCGCGTTCATCTCCAATGGCATAGACTCCCATTTCTTTGGATGTCATTGAAGGGCTAGTATAGGTCTCTGTAGAGAATGACTCTATACTTTCAGCATCTAATTCTGGAAACTGGCGACCCCCAGTATCAGAATCAGAAGAGTACGAAGCCGGTTGTCGTGACTTCGAACGGGTGTTTCGGAACACCCCACCTTCAGTGTTCTTAAGGAGCTTGTCAAATCTCCTTTGGCTTGGAGTTCTAGAGGGATGACGTCTTGAGTTCGACCTTCCTCTAGGTACGTGTGAAGCCATGTTCACTGATGCATGTGTGGGCTCTTCTTCCTGGAAAGACAGAGAGTAGTTCAACCGATCGAAAACCGACCATTTTGCTTCAGAACAGCAATAATTAACTACAATCCTATAACTATTACAATAGTGCTCGCTAGGAGGCATAATAGACATGCTGGAAGATCCCCTATCCTTGCGTTTCTGGATCAGATACTCACGCAAGTCAGGAGGATTTACAGAAGAAGAAGAAGAAGATAGCTTGTTCCTCTTTTTTATATCAGTTGGTATACGGATATTGGGAACCATAACTTTTCCCCTGCCACCCGTGTACAACAGGTTAGCTATCTGAGTAGCAGATAATCCCCGAGGAGTGTGTCCCTCCACAAACCGGGCTTTCTTTACGCTGAGGGGTTTAAACTGGCGTAATTTAAAAATCTGCTCAGGTTGGCATAAAATTGAGGAAGCCCTCAATCGGCCATCCGCTTCTCGTGTAATCTGGAGAGCGGGCAGATTCTTCCCTTCCTAGCATAAAGGCTAAGAAGTTGAGTAGTCCGCCACTTGTTTTCCCTTGCGTAGATTGCAGGGACCATCTGCTTTTCCGCGGAGGGCAGATGCATTCTTACACGCGGAGCGCGATTGGAATTTCTGATTTGGCACTGAGGCATTATTAGAAATTTTGTCTGCCACATCACAGACGGGAGACAAAAATTTATGCGCAGGGCGCGAAGTAGACTTATGGACTAGCACTGAGGCATTGTCAGAAGTTTTGTCTGCCACGTCACAGACGGGAGACAAAGCTTTATGCGCAGGACGCGGAGTAGACTTCTGGACTAACACTGAGGCATTGTCAGAAGTTTTGTCTGCCACATCACAGACGGGAGACAGAGCTTTACGCGGGAAGCACGAAGGTTGCCCAGCTAAAACCTGGTTAGTCGGAGAAACCGGAGAGTCGGCAGGAATGGTAGGGGATGTCCTGGGCATCCAAACCTTACGCAGTTTTCTGTTGTCTTGAACAGAGAGAGAATGAGAGCTACCCCCTTCTCGAAGCATATCTTCATAGGCAGACTGGTCGAACTGGACGACCAAGGTCTTCTTCCTTGATCCAACTGATACTGCATCGTGTTGAGCAATTGCTTTCTCGTCAGATGAGAAAGAGGTCCCCAGCAGAGTCGCCATCTTATGTTTGATAATAAACGGAAGAAATAAAACTAGGTTTATACAAAACCCTTTCTTAGGTTTACAAACGAGAAGTACTATTAATCCTATACAAGGATGTTAAGTACAAATTTTAATCTGGGTAAATATTGCTATAGGAGTCTGATCTGCAGTCGATCACTTTGTCTCTTGGACCACACGATGACAAAGAAGTGCCGTAGAAGAAGGAGATGCTTCAAAGATTGCAAGAGGGAGTGGATACTTGATGCCAAAATCGTCGATCACTACTCTCTATCTGTACTCTGGATTCTTCTCTCTCAAAAAATCAATTTCTGACCTTTCGACCCTGGACCTCTGTCCATAGAGGTCTCTATTTATAGGGTTTTATTGACAGTAACCGTCCAGTCAGCATAAAAGCCGGACAGTAGAGAGTATGGCACTTTTTATGCGGCGGTTATAATAACTGCCACCCACGTATAAATGATCTTCTGAATAAGTGTGTGACGCGTGTCCCATGATAAGAAAATGTGTATAACTGCTGCAAAGATCACGGCATGAGAGCCACGTAGGTAACTGCCCCTCGCGTAGAAAAGGTTGGCATAGAAGCCAATAACTGTCACCATGGCGTAGAAGCCAAATAGTTGTCTGGTTGGCGTAGAAGCCAAATAGGCGTAGAAGCCTTATAGGCGTAGAAGCCTGATGCTGTATGGATAGGTAGCTAGCGTAAAAGATAGCTGTTCCTCCTTCTTTGACTGAGGCCTTGAGCATATTCTGGGCAAAATAGCCTTTATCACGCGCAAATGCAAATATAGCCTGAGTTGGCGTATTTCAAGGAGATAGCGTACAGCGTGCTCCTTATAGCTGAAAATAGCCCGGTGGCGTAATGCACAGGGTTATGATGTGGATGTATTAGCCGTAATTATGGCTTGCCATTCTTTGGAGATTTAATCAAATCTCTTACATTAAATACAGAGATTTGCCCCCATCCTCCGCATTAAATGCAGAGGCGTGTATCGAAGATCTGCCACCATTCTGAGTATTAAATGCAGAGCGTGCCTCGAGGATCTGCCACTATTCTGAGCATCAAATGCAGAGACGTGCCTCGAGCTCTGTGCGAAGAGTAGCTTTTGATGTGGCAGTCTGTTTGTCTTCTGCAGAGCGTAAAAAGCTCACATCTACCTGTGTGAAACTGGGCTGCATATTCCCTTGTATGCATAAAAGCACTTTGTATCAAGGAACTGTCACTAAACGACGGTTTGGGTCGTTGTGCCGCACTATCGTTATAGCCGTCGTCTGGATAGTCGTGTAGTACTCTTTGTCAGGAGTCAGACGTCAAGTTCACTGCATGATCTGACAGATTCATTCGAGGAATACAAAGCGTTCCTCATACACTTCCATGTTGCATTAAAAGCGGATGAGTTTTACGCCATAGAGGCGGTATAATACCCTTTTTATGCTGAAGCGGCCTGGAAATACTGTATTACGCGGACTGTCCTTGAGCTTATATTTTATGTTGTACTAGCGACAAAGCTCTGTTGTACGCCGATGACTTTTAAGTCATATTTTACGTAGCCCAGCACTAAAATGCTGCGTATAACTCTTCGGCGTATTTTTCATGCTTCTACAGCGTGCTTCATGTATGTTGGGGGTTTTACGCGTATAATTCCCCAGCGTATTTTTTATGCTTCTACAAGACCCCCTTCAAAGTTTTCAAATTCCTCGTAATTTAAAATACTTTGAATGAAGCATAAAATGGTCAAATTTGACTCGTTCTGCGAGGCTGATTTCTTGGCAGATTTTAGGAAGTTGTTGGGATTTTATATGTTCTCTCCTGCCTATATAAAGGCAAGTAAGTGAACCTTTCTTTCCACACTTCCTTCACCAAAAGAGATAGTTTCTGAGATCTATTGGGCTGACCTGAGGAAGAAGAAGATCATGTTCTTCCAACATGTAAGAAGCCGTAAACAGAAGCGTCTTCGAGCAAATGTCCTCTGCAACGATGGATCATGGAAGGATATCATAGCTTCCTTTGCTCGGGATAATCAGCAAT
The DNA here is from genome assembly GCA_036927795.1 of Iris macrosiphon. NCBI lineage: Eukaryota > Viridiplantae > Streptophyta > Magnoliopsida > Asparagales > Iridaceae > Iris > Iris macrosiphon. The sequence goes on from JAYESA010000012.1 coordinate 30,795,674, forward strand.
TTTATATGGCGATTCATCCAGGAGAGAGGAAGGGTCACATTAGTCCACACAGCTTGTTAGCTGTATTTTCTCCTATTATGGCGTTAGGCGAAGGTAGGCAGTTTGGTCCTGTCTTCCAGTATTGTGTTGGGTCTGAATCCCTAACATAATTCTATGACATAGCTGCCATGGCGTATGGAGGGTGGGCTTGAATAATGCATGCCCAGTTCTGTATTCTCCCGCCATTAATTATTTTCTTGTTCATCGGCCGCAGAAGCCGATGAAGTGCCGTAGAAGAAGAAAAAGATCTCCACCAATATGAGAACCTGGGACAACAGATTCTCGGCGTGATCTTAAATGAAAATAAAAAATCCTTTATAGAGAAAGGATTTCCATCATATGTAATCATGAAAATGAAAAATCCTTTGTAAATTGGATTTCCATCATATTTAATCATGATCAATAGACTTATCTTCTTTTACGCAAGGTGATTTGCCATATTTGCTGTGAGAAAGTCTGATAATGTGTAGCTTCGACACGTCTGAATGATTTCACGCTGACTCTGATAAACGTTTATCTGGTCACATCCCATCTTTTACGCGTAACGGAAGATGCGTAAAAAGCTCCTTAGCATTAAGTTGTCTTGAGGATCCAACTGTCATATTATTTTTGGACGAGGAGTTGCATAAGAATTCTGAACTATCACTTCTCTAATACGAAGAATTTCTATTCAGACCATCATCTTCAAGAATGGTTTCCCCGAAAATCCCTCGAAATAGGGCGAGAAATATCCGCCACACAGGCCATACTTAAACTTAGATGTAAAAGATTCTGACTAGACTTCGAAATGAACTTCTAATGGCCCAAGAAGAAGAGTCAGCTTCAATGCTGACCTTCGTGTATTTCAGGCACTTGGAATATTTTGTAGCCAAAAAGGAGCATTTTTTGCGTAAACCCTTGTAATTGGCCTTTCTCAAAAACTCATAGACCATAGCATCTGTTAGCTTCTGAGCATAAAATCATAGATCTGTAGTTTCTGTGCGTAAAACCGTAGATTTGTGGCCTCTGAGCATAAAAGCTTATGAGCGTAAAACCATAGATTTGTAGCCTTTGAGCGTAAAAGCTTCTGAGCGTAAAACCGTAGATTTGTAGCCTCTGAGCGTAAAAGCTTTTGAGCGTAAAACCGTAAATTTGTAGCCTCTGAGCGTAAAAGTTTCTGAGCGTAAAACCGTAGATTTGTAGCCTCTGAGCGTGAAATCTGGATCCGTTACGCAGCATGACTGTCCGTCTTCTTTTTTCAAATGATAGGATGACGTGGTCCCAAATCATAACTGACTATTAAATATCGGATTTGGTTAGGGATTCGAAGAGTTATCCGAACACTATAAATAGCCTAAGGTCTTGAGAGAGAAACTTTTTATCTGTCTTCGCAAAACCCTTGCTTTCCAAAACCCTTTCTTCTTCGTCTCTTTCCTAAGAACTCAGATTCGCCATGGCACACAAACAAGCTTCCACTGCTAAAGGAAAGAAGGTCGCTTCCTCATCTCGCTCCACTGGTCAAGCACGAGCAACCCCCATTAGGCTGAGCGAGTCCCGATCTGAACGCAGTGCTCCACCATCGAGCTGTGCTCCGGACATTATAGGTAAAGACTTCGAGAGGAAAAATCCTTCGCACACGTTGTGCGTGTATGCGCAAGGTCATCTTCTGTGCTAAGAACCTCTTCGAGGAAGATGATGCACAAAGATATTTTATTATTACGCCCATATTCCTAATGTGTCCGCGTAAAAACTCCAAATTTTTGCAGTTTGGCGTAAAAACTCAGACTGTCAAAATTTGGCGTATACTACAAACTTTAAGTTTTACGCGCTGGATGTAAATTCTGGCGTAAAAATTCAAAATTTGGCAGTCTGGCGTAAAAAGCTCAGACTATTAGATTTTGGCGTATACTGTCAACTTTGAGTTTTACGCACTGAAAATAGATTCCAGCGTAAAACTAAAGTTTTTGCAGTCCGGCGTAAAAGCTCAGACTGTTATTATTTGGCATATCCTGCAAGAGTGTAGTATCTAGCGTAAAAACTGACTTATTTTCTTGCATTTTGTAGTGGACTTGCATATCTCTCCTTTGGCTGAAGTGATGGGCTCTGTTGCCGGGATGCTGAACTCAAACTATCTAGAGGACTTGTCCCATGTGACATTCCCGATTTCTGGAAATGAGTATCCTCAAGAAACGGGAACTCTGATCTCGTCCCAAGGAGAATGAATGCTGCTGAGTATGATCAGTAGGGAGCCGCTGACATACATAAATGGGACTGAATATAAGAAACCAGGTTTCTTATTCGGGGATGTTATCGACAAAAATCGCAAACAAAGCCCAAGAAGGAGGATTAGGTGTTTACTGCTAAGGGCACGGTCATGTATCTGCCCAGGATGCCTAGGGATTACCCCATCTCGACGTTATTCCATGCCACACATCCTAGGAAGATGATATGGACTCTGACTCCGGATCTTCATGGCCGACCGGAAAAGATCTTATACAACAAAGAATTGAACTAAGGAGCCTTTATGATCAGACCTTCAGGCCCTGTTATGCCTTTTAGGGGATTACTATCGGGTAGTATCTCGAGTGAGGACACTTCACTGATCTAGCCGGTTCAAATATCGACTTTCTGCAATGACTTTATGGGGCAGGGAGGAGTGTACCCTAAGGAGTGTTGGGCTTCCTGTTAACCCCAACTTGTTCTTAGCCTTGATGGAGCGATACAACTCGCTCACTGGGACTTTTGCCACTCCGCTAGGTGAGTTGGGCTTAGCCCTTCATGAGATGGTGAAGATTTTAAAGCTGCCAATGGGGGACACTTCTTATGAACAGTACGTTCCCACAAACAGGGAGCTGAGGGATACTAACCCTCGGGCAGTGGCAGTGTACCAAGAGCTGATGAGCCACTACCTTGTCTACACCTCTTTCTACAAAGAGCCCTCTGATTTGGCTTATATCAATAAATGGGTATCCTACCTCTTCTTCCATCAGGCCAGAAATGCTAAGCCGGACAAGGTTGTAGATAGCAGAGATAAGCCCTTGAACTTTCTGAGCATGCTTAGTGCCGCCACGGTCGATGATCTCATCGAAGATGCAGGGGCTTCAGATTATATTCTCGATGAGGAGATAGGGGGTTATCCCGCAGGCACTAAAGCCTTCACTTATATGAGGCATTGTCGCAAGCCTCTGTCAAGGGAGGCTCAACTGGCTGGCTTCCTCTCTGTCTGGCTACGCCGATGGGTAGTACCTGGCATCGCGTCTGCGGATCGCATTCATCGCAATACCTAATGGCCCGCAGTACAGTTGGTGTATGGAGCAAGATTGGGCTTGCTTCCTGCCATGGTATGTAGAATACAAGCTGGCCTGAGGGCCATTACTGATGGGCTGCTTGCAGATGATACGCAACGTGAAGGATTTTCGCGAGTGGAATTACCATTCCTATACCTGATGGGATGTTTAATCCTTCACAACACCAAGGTAATGTCTTCCGGTCCTGCCAACGGTTCGGAAAATAACTTCTTGTTAAATTACAAGAATTCCCTTCGGAATGTGGCGAGCATCATAGATAGTCGGCGAGCATTAAATTTTTTCCATGGCTGGAAGCTCTTCTGTATCGTCCCCCCTGTATATATCAATCAACAGGGGACGAAACTTAAGGATGTCGGTCAAGGAAGAACTATTCTTTCTCCTGAAGCCTTTTATTGGTTGGTCTACGTTAGACCTTCCCACCTGTTGTACAGAAGTGAGGACCACTGCTACTTGGAACCTTATCTGCCCAACCGGTTCGCCAGATAATTTGGGTACGACCAGTTGCATGCGAGGAATCCCATAACCAGCTTCAAGTCCAATGGTGGACTTATTGATGGAGCCAGAGGATGGCGGTATTTTATCACGGGTTGTACAGGTATAATTTTTGCTGTGACCGTGACCTCTCTCTCTATGGAGTTTCACATTCTTCATTCTTATGCACAGTTTTATGTGTCCATCAACACCTTCCATCGTGATTTTGATGTGCATGGAAGTTTCAGGATGCCTACCCATAGGTCCACTGGAAGGGAGGAGATACCGTATGTCTCATCTGATGAAGGTGAAGACCCTACTGGTGCAGATAAGTTCTTATTGATAATACCGAGATGCGTAATAGCTCCGCCAGCAGAGCCTCTCGTTATCTCAAATAAACGGAAGGCTTCCACTCCGAAAGAGCCTTCCCCCCGCAAGAAGAAGACAGTCAAAGGTCCTAAAAAGGCTTCCACCAAGGGGGCTTCTAGGAGTGAACCTATTATTTCCCTAGTTGGGGATGATTCTTTGATCCGAGTTCCTTCGCCTTTTAGAGAGGGAACCTCCACAGTTCTGGCTGCCAGTGCTGGAGATTCTTTGCTCGTGATCGCTGTCGTTACTACCGCTGCTGGTAGTGCTTCAAGGTCGCCTTCAAGGTCGATCATATTCATAATTAATATACCTTTATCCAGACCAATAACGGAAGTAACCCCTCCTTCATCTGTAAGTATTTTCGGCGAGATTCTACCCGATGACCCTAGAGTGGATCTGGGTGATGACTGGGATGACTTCCCTTAAACGTCAGTTGGTGCACCCTCTTCTCCAGGTATGACAGCTTATCTAGCATCATTAAGCGATGATTTAGCTATACAGGCTGCAGACGCAATATACATGCCATCGGCCATGGGTAAATGTTGTCTTCACATTTTCTTTAGGAAAATTAACATCAAGGTGATATTAACTTTCTCTTGTCTTCTTTTCAGGTTAAGACATCTCTGGGGAGGGCGGAGTTGACGCAACTTCTGATTTTGTTGCAGATCCATTTAATGAAACGGTGGTGATCGACGTCGAAGAAGACTGCTTTGAAACTGCCGATCTCTCATCTGTAATATTCTCGGGTGTCATCCCGCTAATGGGAGTTCAAATAACATCAGGGGAGGATAAACCCACCATCTCGTCCGTGCCTCCTTCGTCGAGTATACCAGCAACTTCAACTGTTGTTGGTGTCTCTTCTTTTGTCGCGCCATCTGTTTAAGCAACAACCATGGAGACCTCCTCTGCAGTCATTCCTGGAGGAAGATTTACTGATATCGCGGCTACTCCCGGCGTCCATTCGAGCTTTGCTATGCTAGAGGATCAATACACTAGCATATTATATCTCACTTTGAAAAAGTTGATATCGATGGTACTGGAGAAGAACTTAGGTTTCGATGCTCTGAAGATGTCCTCCAATCTCCCTATAATGCAGATTAGAAATTTCAGTGATGCTGAAAGAGATGATGTGCTAGAGCAAATAGTTTATGGTTTAGAATAACCCATTAACGAGTATTTACAACTATCCCGAGGCAGCATCGACGATCTGGTTCAAGCTAAGTATGACTCCTAACTGCAAAACTTGCTGAGCAAATAGAAACTCTAAAAAAATCCATCCAGGAACAGCAGCAAGAGATGGATAAAGAGCAGGCTGTCTTGGTGGATTTTATTCCTCAGCTAGCTAAGTGCCAGGCCGAATATGAAGGAGATGAAGTGAGGGTTTGAGATTTGGAAGCTGAACTCACTCAGGCAAGGAAGAGGCTTCTCAAGACATCGGCAGCTCATGATGTATTTAAGGGCCAAGTGGAGATAGCTCAGCAAAACTTGACGCGTGCAGGTGTCATCCGTGCCGGTTTTGTTGATGCTCGGTCCGAACTATCTCGCTTGAATGACGACGATGCAAGGCTGGAACGGGCTCACAACCATACTTTGAACTCCAGGAATGAGAGGATGGCTGCTTTGGCGCGACAGATTAGGGATTTAACTGCTCCTCCCCAATGATGTACCTTTTTGCTTCTTCTGTAATTTTGTTATTCCAGAGATAATAAAGGTATTTTTTTATTTTGTAGACCTATCACTTTTTAATATAAATGATAGGCTAAGATGAAAGTGATATCAGAGGTAATATGGACGTGTTATACTTTCGGTAAGTTTCAGTTTGATATATCTATTCAGAGGTTATATGGACATGATAAAATATGCTCCAACTAAATTTTTATACAAAACACTATCAGAGGTAATATGGACGTGATAGGTTTTGAACTTTTAAATTAGTCAAACATATCTATTTAGAGGTCAGAATAACATGATAGAATATGATCCAACTAATCTTTGTATGTAATATCATCAGAATGAAATCTTTACTATACCCCTTTGAGCAAAGGAGATCAAGCATAGTACTTCTTCAGAAATTTGCCATTGATAGGAGCCATTATCAAATCTCCATTAGGCTTGGCTACTCTGTAAGCGCCATTTAAAAATATGGTTTCAATTACATAAGGGCCATCCCATTTGGGCTGGAATTTGCCCTTACTTTTGTGTGTAATGATCATTGGCCTCTTCACAGCTAAAACTACTTCACCAACTTTGAACACTCTTTCCTTCACTTTTTGATTAAAAGCTCTGGAAACGCGTGCCTGGTAGAACGCAATGCGCTGCTGAGCTTGAAGGCGTTTCTCATCTAATCCTTCTAGCTCTTGAAGCCTTAAGTGATCATTATTTTTCTGAGTCAACTCATTAGCCACTGCTATTCTGAGTGATGGAATTTGGAATTCAATGGGGATAACTACTTCACACCCATAAACTAATGAAAATAGGGTACAACCTGTTGGTGTTCGTACCGTTGTGCGATATGCCCAGAGATATTTTCCCAGTTTCTCATTCTAATCTCTTTTGTTCGAAGAGACAAACTTTTTCAAGAGTTTGATAATGGTTTTGTTGAAAGCTTCTGCCAAACCATTAGCAGCAGGATTATAAGCCATCGAGGCCATATTCTGTATCTGATTCTTATCGCAAAATCGATGAAACGCTTGGCTAATGAATTGAGGCCCATTATTATAAATTATCTTTCGGGGTATCCCAAAGCGATAAATTACATGATGCTTGATAAAGATGATCATGTTGGATGTCTTCACCTCAGCAAGAGGGATCGCCTCCGCCCATTTGGAGAAATAATCCGTAATAGCCAATATGAATCGATGTCTTGTAGAAGATGACAGGTGAATAGGACCAATGATGTCCATACCCCATGCTTCAAAGGGCCATGATGCAATCGTAGGATGTAAATACTCAGAAGGCTGATGTATAAAATTCGTGTGAACCTGACAGGCTTTACATTGTCTCACATATTTCACGGCATCTGCAATCATGGTAGGCCAGTAGTAGCCTATCCTCTTGATACGATCCTGTAACTTAGGACCGGGTTGATGTGCTCCACATACACCGTTATGAGCTTCTCGGATAACCCGTTTTATATCATCGTCAGAGAGACATCGTAATAGCAGTCCATCGTATGTTCGGCGATATAGACTTTGTGAAGAAGCATCAAAATAGAAGCGTAGTGATCGTCTTTTGATGGATATTGCTTCTTTAGGATCCTCTGGTAAGATTTTGTATAATACGAAGTCTATAAAGGGACTTCTCCAGTCTCTCTTAGGACGAGCCGTGTTTATAGTGTAGCTGCGTTCTATGTAAAAATTATTTTTCACACAGAATAAATTTCTGTTAAGAAGGATCACCGAATTCTGCCTTCTTATAGGAATAGCTAGATCTGCAGCTAGGCTAGCTAGAGCATCAGCTTCCAAATTTTGGGATCGAGGCACGTGCTCTAGGAAGAATCCTTTAAAAGATATGGCTATCTCGATCGTTGCTTGGTGATAAGGAATGAGGTCTGGATTACGGACTTCATATATTCCTCTGACCTGATTGACGATTAACTGAGAATCACCAAAAGCTTTTAGGTATTCAACATCCAATTCTTTAGCGACTTGAAGCCCGATTAGTAGGGCGTTATACTCTGCCACATTATTAGAGCAGGGTTCGCTAAGAGAATATGCTCGATAGATGAAGAGTTTATCAGGAGTCACCAGGACAATTCCTACTCCTGAAACCACGTTTCCCCTGGGACCAGTCCTGGATGCACCATCGAAGAATAGCTGCCAAGTATCACCTTCCATTGCGGAATTACATTCTGCAACTTCGTCGGGAATGTCCTCGTATAGTTTAGAGGTTTTCAGAATTGGATGAGCAGCTAAGAAATCAGCTAAGGCTTGACCTTTGATGGATTTCTGAGGGACATACATCATATCATACGGTGTTAATAGTATCGTCCAAGTCGCGAGTCGGAAATTAAGAATACTTGGCTTGTTCATCAATACCCGAAGAGGGTTAATTCTGGAGATGATATGAATAGTTTGGCCCGTGACGTAATCTCGCATCTTCTGAATGGCGAACATTAGGGCCAAGCATTCTTTTTCCACTGGATTGTACCGGTGTTCAGCTCCGATCATCATCCTGCTTAAATAGTAGATAGCCTATTCATGACCCTCATTGTTCTTCTGTGCAAGGAGAGCCCCTAAAGAATGATACATTGCTCGAACATACAAAAAAAATGGTCTTCCTATGACGGGAGGTACTAGAACTGGAGGATTAGTGAGATAGCGTTTGATATCATTAAACGCTTGCTGACAGGCTTCGTCCCATACTAATGACACACCTTTCTTCATCAGGCGAGAAAAAGGTTGACATCTCCTAGAGAGTTGGATATGAATCTCCTGATATAAGCCAGACGACCTTGAAATCCCCTGAGTTCCCTCAGATTATGGGGCGGTCGCATTTCTAGGATAGCCTATAATTTATTAGGGTCCACTTGAATACCTTTAGCGGTAATGACAAATCCCAAGAATTTGCCACTGGATACACCAAGAAAGGACTTTGTAGGATTCATTTTGAGTTGATGTTGGAGCATCAACTCGAATACTGTCTTCAAATCTTGGATATGATTATCCTTGAGGCGGCTTTTGACAGTAATATCATCTATGTAACATTTTACTATTTTGCGTAAGTGCTCATGGAATATATTACTCATAGCTCGTTGATACGTAGCTCCGGCATTCTTCAATCCGAAAGGCATAACCGTATAGCAATATACCTCCAATGGTGTACGGAAGGCAGTATGCTTTTCATCTTCAGGATTCATCTTAATTTGATTATATCCTGAGAATCCGTCCATGAAAGACATGCGCTCAAAACCGCACGTATTATCAATCATGACGTCTATAATAGGAAGGGGAACTCATCTTTAGGGCATGCTATATTTAGATCTCAGAAATTGATGCAAACACGCACTTTCCCATTTTCCTTCATAACCGGGACAACATTGGCGACCCAATCGGGATGTTGTTCTTCCCGGATGAATCCACAAGCTATTAGCTTCTTGATTTCAGCTTCAATGGCATCCATCATATCTGGACAGAACCGACATTGGTTTTGCTTTACAGGCTTTGAATTGGGCCATATGTTGAGTTTATGGGTAGCCACTTTAGGATCAAGACCTGGGATATCCTTATAATTCTACGCAAAGACATCGATATATTCTTTTATCAGCTGGATTATTTCTTCCCTTTCTTCTTCGGAAAGATTGTTAGTGATAAATATCGGCTTTGGTAAAAATTTATCCCCAACATCGACTTGGATAACTTTATCTTCAGTGGGTTGTTCTCTTTGCTCGAACCGGAGTTCCCATTATGTATCCATTTGCTGAGCCCAGGATTCATCTTCAAATGGTTCAGATTCTTGTCCCTCTGTTTCGAGAGAATCTGTCAACACCATATTTACTGAAAATACCTGTTCGAGTTCATCACCTGAATCGGAAGATGACATATCATCTTAAAAAGGGGAAATGGTCTCCTCACTTGACTTAGAGTCATTGGAAGTTGCAAGATGTGTGGTATACCCTAACCCAAAATGAGTTCGTTGCCAGTAGGGATCACCATGCAACGGCATTCTTCTGTCTTTTCCACAGTTGAGGCCTGGCTCCAACTTTAAGTCATAACCCATGCTTTACATAATCTTCAAAGTTTGTGGGCTATATCTGTGAACTTGCATTTTTTCAACATCAGATTCGTGAGAATCTTCTTGTACAATTGGTCTATTCCGCATGCGACCGAAGACTATTGGATGTTGATCGTTGCGAGTAGATGGGACAATAAAAATAGAATCATCATGTGGCCCATATGTCGTGACGACATTAGATGTTGACGCTACTTCCAACACATACGGATGATAGGAGTCTATAGCTTCCAAGAATTTTATGCTATAGGTCCTATATCGTTATGGGGGAGGATTCCTAATTTGAAAATTGAGTGTCAATATACTGGAAAAGAGAATCTTTATTATCGTCAGAAACTACGTTCCCGGTTGTATTTATATCAGTCGGCTGCTTGTTGCGCCTGAGGTTGATGACCAAAGGAGGGGGCTTCTGGTTCAAAGTGATCACTAGAGGATCACTTCATCCTCCCGATTTGGTTCTGGTCAAGTGGATAGCCATGGGTTCCATGACCTTCGGACGGGTAGTCCGCCCTTTCAATTGGATTGACAAAGGTTGCTCCGCATATGTGTTTCCTGGCTCCTGGTAGGATTCCTCTTCCGTCTTGCTTGACACCTCCTTCATGTAGTCTTGGGTGTACAACATGGCATCAGAATAGTAGGATTCAACTCCTTTGAAAGGATTGAGATTCGGCAAACTCTATTTTTACTGTCCCTTGGTCGTCTACATATTTGAAGCATTGATGTAGAGTGGAAGGAACAATATTGTGATCGTGGATCCAAGGTTTGCCCAACAGAATATTATATGACACCTATGAATTAATGACATAGCATGTAGCCACTGATCTAAGGTCACCAATCTGGATCCTTAGACGAATCTTCCCCAATGGTTTGCTCTTTCTGGCATTAAAGCCCACGATTGTGGTGGTAGTGTAAGCCAGTTCGCTCGTAGGGATTCTCAAAGGTCTTAACAGACTGTGAGGGATAATGCTGATCGACGATCCCGGATCTATGTGAATCTGGTCTACCTCCATGGAGCCGACGTATCCAGTGTAATAAAGAGGCCTGTCATGCTTGTTATGTTTCAACAACATGTCCTCTTGAGTGAAAATGATATTAGGGACCACTTCCATCACACTATGGCATTGAGGGCACGCCACAGGCTCTTTATCAAGGGATTTAAGCTGAGTCAAGTATACATCCGCCTGCATTAATGCTTCACTCAAGGCTTGACGAGTGTCTTTGGACAGCCTTAGGAGCTCAAAAATGGACAATCTGGCTGGTGTATTAGCCAACTGGGCCCAGATGTCGAAGTTATATAGTTTTTTTAAACCTTTGTTTTGAATATTCTTCAAAGGTTTATCAAAATAAACTTCTTTTTGCTTGCCCTTGTCCACCGAAGTTGGCTTAGAAGGACCTGCCTCTGGTATAACAGGTTCCGGCTCTAGAGGTTTGACAACTTAAGTGTCTGTCGTTGATTCCTCCTGGTTTCTTCCATAGTCCTTGAGGTAGGCTTTGCCTGACCGGGCTCCGGTTGCTAAAGCCTCTTCTTCTGATGTAGGGGATATTGCAACCATATGGCATGGTTTGCATCTTGAGTTCTTTTTAGACTTAGCTTTATCAGCTTGAGTCTCTTCCTCAATTTCTGACACCAGGTCTGGGTGAACCCACATGATCTCACCACGCTTGGTAGTTAGGGGTACCAGGTCATGATTTTGATCCCTGGTTGGAGGAAGATTAACAATGTTCATCATCGCCCTTGGAATAGGTACTACACCATCCGGGATTTCTTGAGGGGGCAGATTGCCAAACTAGAGCGAGATCATGTTGGCAGTGACCGTCTTCTCGCTATTACGCAGAGTGATGGCCTTGGCGTCGATCAGCTCCTGGATTTTCCTTTTTAATACATAACATGCCTTTGTGGGGTGATGTATGTATCTGTGGAAAATGTAGTACTTAGGGTTATTGGTACTGTCGACTTTATTTGGCCGCTTTACCTCGGGGAGAGTAAGCTTGCCACTTTTGACTAGACAATCGAATATGCTCGGAATATCGTCGTCATCAAAAGAATATTCTTCTTTAGGCCTGGAAGTCCCAGGATTCGTCTGCGTAGTCACCGGAGTATGTTGCCTGGACGTGTTGATTGCCAGAGCTTCCTTTCTTTTGGAACTACGAGCATGATCGTTATTGGAAGATGACCGCTTTCCTCTATCAGAGGTAGAGATCATGATTCCATTGTCACGCACCTTCCGACTGTTATCTTCAGCGGCTACCGCTAAGATGATAAACGAGGGCCAATCATGTAACTGATATGGTCCCGTAAACACTGAGATCAGCGGAAGAAGGTTCTTCCTGCAAATGTCCACCAAGGTAGAATCCGAAACTCTGGGAGGCATCTGTAAAGTAGCCTAACAAAAGCGTTCGATAAAAGTACGAACGCTCTTTCTCCTTCTGCTTCACTTCGATAAGTGATGACATAGACATGTCCATCCCTCCTTCGTATAATCGAGCGAAGAACAGAGTCTTAAAATCTTCAAAAAAAGTAATGCAGTTGTCCGACAGACTACGGTACCATTGATAGGCCACTCCAGACATACAGCCTTTAAATACTCGAGTAAGAAGGGCGTCATTCCCTTGCAACAACACTGTCATCATGATAAAGTAGTTCATGTACTGGCTCGGTGACGTCTTTCCCTCAAACAAAATCATAGCCTGTGGTTTGTATTTAGGTGGGAAAGGGATCTCGTCCCAGATAGCTGGGTATGGCTGGTTGATTCCCAACTTCTTGAGCTGATCCTTATGCTTCAAGGCATCAAATTGGGCTTTCAATTCCCGAACTGCCTGCATCGGATCTTCAGCTGGGAGAGGGACCGCAGAGTGGTGAGAGATCGGTTGTATTATAACTCCAACATGAGGCAATACATTCTCCGAGTTAAGAAGTTGAGGAGCCGCTGACTCTTGATTTAGAATAGGCTCCTGGTTTGCGTTGGATGGAGGTAGGTCCACCCCCACACGTAGTTGAGTCAGAGGAACCAATGTTTGAGCTATTGCAGCTGCATGTTGAGTCACCATCATCAGACGCATACTCTCCATCATGGAATGCATCTCTTTAAGCGATGCTTCCAATACAGCGATGCGTTGGTCAGTACTTCCTGATGGGAAAGCCTCTTCATGTTCATCTCCAATGGCATAAATTCCTATTTCTCTGGATGCTACTGAGGGATTAGTATAGATCTCTGTAGAGATCGAGTCTATACTTTCAGCATCAAATTCGAGAAACTGGCGACCTCCAGTGTCGGAATCAGATGAATATGAAGTCGGTTGTCGTGACCTCGAGCGGGTGTTTCAAAAAACACCTGCCTCAATATTCTGAAGGAGTCTGTCGGATCTCCTTTGGCTTGGAGTTCTAGAGGGATGATGTCTTGAATTTGACCTTCCTCTAGGAATGTGTGAAGCCATGTCATTGATGCGAATGTCGGGTCTTCTTCCTGTAGAGACAAAGAGTAGTTTAACCGGTCGAAAATTGACCATTTTGCCTTAGAACAACAGTAGTTAACTACAACTTTATGACTATTACAACAGTGCTCCCTAGGGGGTGTAATAGACATGTTAGAAGATCTTCTATCTTTGCGCTTCTGGATCAAGAAATCACGCAAGTCAGGGGAATTAACAGAAGAAGAAAAAGAAGGCTTATTCTGCCTTTTTACATCAGTAGGAGCATGGATATTAGGAACCATGACCCTCTCTCTGCCATAAGTATACAACAGTTCGCACATGTGAGTGGCATATGATCCATCATCCGTCTGAGAAGCGTATTTCCCCATGAAGCAGGTCTTATTTACCCTGATGGGCTTATCCTGGCGTAATCTGGAGCTTCGCACAGATTCGCATAAAACAGGTGGAGTCCGCGTAATCTTTTTCTCTTGGTGGCGTACAACTCTAGAGGTCGGGAGATTCGCCACGCATTTTCCCTTGATGTGATCCAAGGGTCCATTGGATGCATTTTTACGCGCAAGATGCATTTGAATTTTCTACGCTGGCACTG